>JAWDHB010000064.1:0-262683 GCA_033439405.1 Fusarium sp. NFCCI 5145 | reverse complement strand
CTTATTTAATTAGATTATAAGGTTTAGGTAATAGCTATAAGTTATTAAGAATTCTTTTAGAAGGTTATTATATTTTTATTATAGTACTTTATATCTATTATTATATTTAAAACCTACTGTATTATTCTGGTTATGCGGCCCTGATCTTATTATAGTAAAATCACATTTTAATTCTATAAATAAGTTCATCTACCTTTCCTGACCAACCTTCGTTTGTTCAGACAAACCTTCCGGCGTACTTCTCGCAACTTCTTTCACCACTACTGAATATTCGGGTTTTGCATTTCCTTTCAATTTACCTCGATATCCCCGAAATATGATATCAACTTACGGCAAGATGGCTAATTTCAGCCATGTGCTATTGAAGATTCCTATTGAAGCTTTAGATCGCAGTTGACCGATGCTCACAAAGGTGCAGCTCATGTGCATGAAAGAAGAGGTTAGATCCCACGGAACCTAAATGCCATGCTTATTCTGCCATACCGCTGGTCGGTTAGAGCTGATCACCTCACCAGAACCCGTGTTCTGTTTCGACTTAGGGAGAGTGGAGTTTCCCCCACTGGTGAAGAAAGCTGGTCACTCGACTGGGTGAACATACGGTTACTTGTCTGAGAATATCGCTATTTCCCTCCTCGATCTAACGGAGACCTATGGCACCGTGTGCCTGTTCGATTAGAATAGCAGCCCGAGAACAAAGGACATAGTCCTCTGGTAACCACTGAGTTGAGAATAGTTCTCGAACAACTAGACCTAGATAACCTGTGTTTGATTATCCCTGGGAAGGTCAATGCATCGCAGACCGAACAGGAGGCCGCGATACCACTACCAACACTTCCTGCTACACACAGCCAGTAAGAACACGATAAGAACATGAAGGGAACTTGGAACAGATGCAAAACGATGGAACAATGAAGAGCCCCAGCCGAGTTTATAAATCTGTCGTTGTCTTCATCAACAGGAGAAGAAACTTACCAACTCACACATCTCGACAAGAACCTCCAACTCGGATATACTATCAACAACCAACAAATCAGATATCCTATTACTAACGACCAAGTTGAATACTCAGCCGCCATTCAACCTATTACCGTACTCTTCGTGTCCATCATGGCTCCAGTCATTCCCATCCTTTACCCATCGAAGATGTCTTTGGGCATCCAAGAGGCCTTCAAGCAGCACAATGCCCAACCTCTCGAGGAGCGCGAGAAGCCACTCTTCGTCATAGATGTAGGTACCGTCAAAGAAACTGTAGAACAGTTCATAGCCTCCATGCCACCCACCAGCCAGATCGACGTAGTGCATTTCGGTGCCGTCAAGGCTTGTGCAGCCAAGCCAGTCATTGACGTCTATGACAAACTTGGCTGTGGTTTTGATTGCGCTTCCAAAGGTGAAGCCAAACCACTTGTTGATGAAGGAATTGATACTGATTATATATCTCTCGGCAACTGCAATCTTCCCACCAACGAACTTGAATGGGGCATCGAAAATGGCATTGAGTATTATGCCATCGACAGCATCGCACAGGTTCATCGCATCATCGAGGTCGCTGATCGCCTTGCAAACCGTACGGGTCGTAATTCAGCCACCATTCTTGCTAGACTCAAGCCCTTCTGCCGGCTCGTCTCTTCAGGCAAAGGATCTGACAAGCCTTTCTCCGCCAAGTTTGGTGTCGATCCGGAACTGGCTTTCACCATTATCAAGGAAGCTTACGGTTATGGCCTCACTTTCGTTGGCCTTTCAGGTCATCCCGGTACCCAGAACCTCGCCAATGATGCCTTTGTTCAATTTGCCCAGCTCTTCCGGGATGTATTCGATCGTGTCCGAGATGAACTCGGTTTCAACATGTCTCTTGCCAACATTGGTGGAGGTTGGGCAGGTATCTCCTCCAAGACTGCTCCGTCCTTCTCCGATTACAACAAGCCTACCATGGAGATTTTCTCCTCCGTCTTTGCGGATTGGCCTGTAAAGCTGACTATCATGACAGAACCTGGACGTGCCTTCATTTCCAAGGCCGGATGGCTGCAGACCCATGTCATCAACATCTCCAAGCACACTGCAAGTGCTCCGGTTTGGCGTGTCTTTCTCTCTGTAGGCACTCTTCACGGGTTGAACGAAGCTAACAAGATTTCCTTCGAGTGGCACACCTGCGATCCTTCCAAGATCACCAAGCCTTGCGTTCTTTATGGTGCAAGCTGCGACAGCTCTGACATCATCCTTGGAAAAGACGCCGATGGCAAAGAAAAGACCATTGATCTTCCCTGGACGCTTGCTCCAGGTCACATTGTTTGGGTCTATGGTCCTGCTGCCTACGGGCCTGATTATGCGACCTCTTTCAATGGTGTTCCCCCACCAAAGGTCACTTACATCAACTCCCAGGTCTCCCCTGATGAGCTCGCCTAAGCTCAAGCCGTAAATAGCCAGTTTGAAACTGCTATTTTCCTTTGAGCTCTCTGCACACTAAAACTGGAAAAACAAAAAGAGAGATCACATTGCTTTCAGACTTTATGTCGACTATGTGTCAGATGTCAGAGGAGGAACACAGTTGAACCTTCTTTCTACTGCGCTGGCGCAGCTCTTGTATCTAGGAAACCTATACATAGCCCTATGAGAAGGATGTATCTCCACCAAAACCTTTCTATTTCCGATGCCTTCGCAACTTAATGGTGATGATGATGCGACTTCATATTGCTTATGCCTTGAATGCTTCAGACCAGTGACTTTACTTTAGGAATGCTGACCCGAGTGTCTTCGTAAGACTCGAAACTATCCCATTCTTTCCAAATTCTCGAAAAGTTCCAGGTTTAGCTGCAACGGCCCGACCTATTCCCTTACATGATAGAATACTAGATATGAAGCTGGAGACAAGTCACGCCCAACTAAGATAGATATTTAGGGCCTAAGGCTTTAGGTAAATTGTCCTAATCCTCATGACACCGTTTGCTATTCTTACCTTGATCCCAGGTTTTCTGTAACTCACCTGATTGGTAGGGCAATCTTGAACAGTAGTTTCCTAGCAACTGTTTTAACCCCATATCAGCTTTACGAACACTTAGGCCCCAGAGTGGTGGACACTCTTAGTGTGGAAACCCATTAAAAGTAGCTATTCCATTCATCAGGCGTTGTCCAATATTAATAATTTAGGAATTCTGGTTTATTTGATCATGATGACTAGGCTACTGACAAACAATAAGTCAAACTTATGATGTCGATGTCGCCCATACAGGCCGTCTAATACATTATACCTTCACTATCCACAGCTAAGGAAAAGCAAAGCTGTGAAACTCAACTTCCGACCATGAATTCAGCTCACAGCCTGGAGAGCTGCCCAGAGAGTAGCTCCTCAATGATAATATCCGCAGCCTTCTCGCCAATAACAATCGCAGTGTTGTTCGTGTTCGCACCAACATTCGCCGGAGGAATACTCAAGTCAGCCAACTTGAGACCCTTTGTGCCCCAAACATTGAGCCTTTCGTCTACTACACCCTTCTCCTCACGAGGGGCCATCCTGCAAGTTGCGATGGAGTGCCATGTGGTGCCGACATTCTGTCGAACCCACTGCTCGATTGCCTTGTCATCCTCAGCAGAGTATTCAACATCCTTCACATCACTCAGAGGTTCGTTGACTTCCACGGAGGCAGCCTTTGAACCCTCTGGCCATGTGGGGTGACCAGCAGCCAGCTCGCCGCGATACATCTTTGTTCGGCGCATGATCTCTCGAGACCTCTTATAGGCCCATACTTGCTTCTTCAAGTCGATGTCGTGCTCATCGCTGAGGAATCCAACGTCAAAATCGAGCTGGTCGCCGACTTCAGGGCCCGTGATGTGAACGTGGCCACGGGAGTAAGGGTAGGCAGTGTAGTTGCCGACTGTGACATATTGCTCCTCAGGCACGGTTGAAGGATCTCCCAGGAAGCTTACGATGTGTTAGTATTGGCCGTTTGCCAATTGAGATATAATTACTTACCAAGAGACCAGACCCATGAGCATCAGAGGTCGGTTAGGAGCGTTCTTGAAATCCCGATCCCATGCCTTCTGGAAGTCAGGTCCAAGCGCAGCAACATCGGCATCTGAAGGTCGGAGCTTGGACGAAATATCGATTGAGTTCCAGCCCAGAACGGAGTCCTTGGCGTCAATCATCTCTTGACGCTTGTGAGGGTTCCTAAGCACTCTGTCGATAGTCTCATGAGGCTGAAGGGAAGTCTTGTAAGGGTAGAGAACCAAGTGATGATCCTGATACTCATGGCCAACACCAGGCAAGTCAACCTTGACGTCAACGCCAGCCTTCTTGAGGATCTCGGGGTCTCCAAGTCCGGATCTCTCTAGCACAGGAGGTGTGCCAAGAGCACCGCAGGATACAACCACGAGCTTTCGAGCCTTGACGGTCAACTTCGGGTGTTGGGTAGGACCAACTTGTGCTTGGAAGGCAGGGTTGGGAGTGTACTCAACACCAACAGCTCTCTTTTCATCATCGAGCAGAACACGGACAACTTTGGACTCGACAAGTACATGAAGGTTGGGATACTTGCTGTCGTCGATCTTGCTGTGAAGATAGGCGGTGGCAGTATCTTGTCGACGACCGTCCTTGGAGACATATCGAAGCCATCGCTCGACACCGTTGTTGGCATTTAAATTTTGCAGGTCATGAATCTCAGGCCAGCCGACTTGGGCGGTGGCATTAATGAAATCGCTTTCCGAGCCTTTGGAACGGAATGTGCCGTCAGAGACGTTAACAGGGCCGCTGAATCCGTGGTGTTCAGGATCGCCTCGACCATGGTATGTCTCAAGCTGGATATTGTCAGTGACAAGCTCAGAATATTTGGGGTGCCATGGGGAAATTACCTTCTTCATAAATGGGAAAACCTCATCAGCAGACCATCCAGGTGTCTTCCAAGAATCGAAATCCGATCTCTGAGCACGAGTGTACATCATAAAGTTGATGGACGAGCCTCCACCCAGGGTTCCACCCGAAGGCACAATGGACTCTCGTCCCGCCAGGTTCTCTGACTTGTTGGCCTTGTAGAACAAGGTCGTGGTGGCGGTTGGTAGCAGGTGATCCAGGAAGAAAACTGGGTTCTCAATATTCTGGACACCACGGTTATCTTGGCCACCTTCAATGAGGAGGATCGACAGGTTTGGGTCGGCCTCTGCCAGACGGCCCGCCACGACACATGCTGCAGTTCCGCCTAGAACAGAGAGTTAGCACTACTAGTGGCTCTGTAGGTTGGATAAGCATACCTCCAGCGATAATAACGTCGACTTCGCTAATGTCGCTAGCGAGCTTAGTATATAAACCCATGATTAAGATTTGATGATCCTTCCGGAAACGGAGCTAGAGAAGATGTGCTTGATGAAGATGATTCAGAAGGAGAAGATCCCGCGTGAGGGGAAGATTTATATAATGCAGCTCTGGTTAGTTGCTCAGTCTCCCTCCCCTTGCCTTGCATATGACCAGATAAAAGCCGCACTTTAGCCACGCACGAGTCGTCTGCAGGTCCAGCGAGATGCTGAATATTGGAAGGACCCCCCCCTACAAAGACGTTTCATCCGGGGCTGTTCAAACGCTGATCTGGTCGGGGGACGTTGCATCCTACCTGGGGCAATCTGCTATTTTGCTGCTATTTCCCGTCTTCTAACCAAAACTAGTCTGGCTCGGAGAACGGACACGGGCCGTTGACGAAAGCCGTGCAGTGAGTGGCTCGTGGCATGTCTGCAGACCCCACCAGTAGTGCGCTCGAGGCTGTCTAGCTGCAGTCTACGGGTCATTTGGCGGGGTCCAGGCTTGACTCAACGTGCGTGCACCTGGACGAGCGCTTCCTTATTCCCTGTCATGCTTATCTGCTCTTCAGCTCAGGTCCTGAGCTGGGAATACGTGGCAGAAGAGGATACTGCTATTCCTGATTTGTGAGCTGCCTCGGGTTGCTCAGCTGTACTTGGCAGAAGATCAACGGTCGAAATTAAGGGTCTAGGAGTCATGGATGCCCAGTTGGCGATGCCTCGCTAGTCTAGCCGGAAGCAGTCATCCTCTCCAACCTTGGCTTGGCCTCCGGCCCTCGCACCAACGTCTTGTTCCGAGTTCGTGCCACCCAACAACCAACAACCAACAAGCGCTGTTGGCCGTTGCACGAATCGAATTTTCTCGCTGGCCACTGGCGGAACTGCGCCAAAAGCTCTGCGAATCTAGTCGTAGATCATATTGCTCGGCGAATCTCGCATCATCACAGTGCAGTATCTAGTTCTTTAGTGCCGCCCGCCATATTTAGCCTCACCTGCATTTCGCGCTTCCAATTTCAGAATCCATTATTAATTAAGTGTGTACATATGCTAGTTAGCTAGCTTATCAAGTTATTGTTTCGAGTTATGCCACTGAGACGCATTGTAATTCTATAATTTCCGAGCCACGTTTCGTGGCGCCGGCTCAGCTTGACGTGCCGAGACTGCTTGTCATGCAGTATGTCACCGAAATGCCGTCGCCATGTTCCATTTCATGCCAACGCTAGCCAACGGCCTACTCGTACAAGTATGGGTCTTTGAGATGCCGTGTCGAGGATTGTGAGCTGGCGTCATCCTCATCTTTGTGCATAACCGTAACCTGCGTCTGTGTGACTTTGGTGATCCCTGTCTGGGGTATGTTTTGGCTGTTGGAGTGGCCTCCTCCATCGACCCGCACCTCCAGGTTTCTCCCCGTAGACGAAAACAGGGCTCCCTTTCCTCCATTTGTACCTGTACGGTTGGTGCCACCCGTCTTCTTGGAGACTGCGGCTTTCACCCTTGAGCGCAACTCGGTGTTATCGTCGACGCCGCCGTCCGGGTATGAGCTGTGGTCTCCGGTTGCGCGAACAACCTGTACAATGAGTTCCGAAATGTTCATCTCAATGTGCAGCTTGAGTATGTAGACGAGAGGGTGGAATTGCACATAGCTACACAAGTTAGTCACTGCAGTGCATACACATCCCGAGGGGATCAACTTACATGAAGCCATTGCCAATAGACATGCTACCAATGAGGATGACATCCAAACTCATCGACAGTATGATCATTGCGAGATTGAATCGCATCAAGGGCTTGTACTTGGTGAGGCCGTTGGCGATCAGCTTGATACGGATGAGGTACACAAAGTAACCGTGAAGGCCCGCATCTATAATAAGAAAGAGGCCTTTCTCAATGCGATCCCAAATATAGTTGATGTCGTGAAATTTCTGGGAAATCTGCAATTGGGCGGGGATCCAAATGCAAAAGACACTGATGTTGATGAGGCCGAGGATTCCGGCCGTTACCCATCGGATTTTAACCGCGCTTCGTCTGTCGACCATGAGGAGAGAGATTCGATTAATGATGATGCCACCTTTGAACAGATTTGTATTAGCTACCTGCACTGATCGGGCACGTTGTAGATATCACTCACATATACATTGGATCTGCACCACCCAGAGACAAACTGTTACACCGCGTCAGTACAGTCCACGTCGTTTGGATTATTAGAGGCGTATATCGTACGGAAAGTAAAATAAATCCAGAAGCTATGAGGTAACAAGTCAGTTTACCATGCCACCTATCAAAGGGTGTCGCCATGACTTACCTCGGGGCAATATAACCACGAATAAAACTCCACGCCAATACTCCAATAACCATAGACGCAAGCCACTCAGACCAAATCATCCAGATGTAGGCCTTGACCCGTCTTGTTCTCTTCCATTGTTCCCATGTATGCTTTCCCGCCTTCTGCCCTGAGAAGATTCCCACAGCCATGGTGAAGCCCCAGATGATACTGGCGACCAGCTGATCGGTCGTGCTGGGCTGCACGTTCACAAAGTGATCCGGCACTAGAAAGCCGGCCATGATGAGTGGTGGAGATCGAATTCGGAAATAATGGATGGAATACGAGGTGACGAACAAAGGTGAGAAGAGAGACTCCTTGCGTCTATTAAACAAAAAGAAGAAACCAGACAAGTCACTCCAAAGCAGATTAAAATCTTGCAGTTATGGGGTTTTTAGAGATTCGAGAGTCGCGGCAGGCGGTCCGGTGATGGAAGAGTCCACAGATCAACGAGATCGGCATTTGGCCAGGGCTTCGAGAATAGACTACAGCGCAGTGGCGCTTTTTTGGTGGAACACTCTACATGCTAACGAAACAGGGGCTCGTTTGCTGAATGGCTAACCGCGTGTTTCGCGTGGACAGCACGTGGATACTCGAGTCAGTCCGGAGGCTTGGTTTGCTTGGTTTGGCTTGGTTTGGTTCTGATTTTTTCCCTAAGGGGAGCTGTGCCGTGCTATGCGCGCCAAGGCACTGGAAAGGATAACAAGTTGCCGGATTTAATTTCTTGGATGCTTAACGTCATTTCCTGTTTTTAAGCGCATGGATGGACCTTGAGAACTGGGCTCAGACAATATGTCAACTTGTCAAGTAACGAGGTGACATTGCCTAGGATCCCCTCCCAGATGTGAGACCGCTTAGTCTCGTATTCTCGGTATCAATGGGGTTCCTCCAGAGTCCAGGATTTCCTATTTAGGGGGCAGGGCATAGAAACCCGACCGTTTGCGTTGCACTACAGTAGCATCTAGCGTGTAGAAATTGTTTCTGGATCGCGGGATGATGATCAGCATTCCCCAAGCAGTTAGTCAAGACCCGAGTCAGGGGAGGAGGAGGACGGGCCGGCAGAGCAGGAAGGCAAGGACTCTAGAGAGGTTGGCCAGAAATACACGAACAAGACAAGAGTGATCAGCGCAGTGGTTTATTTTGCCACCTACCAGCGGACGCCTGTGCTCAGACTGGAGACTGACTCAGTCGGCAATCAAAATACCGTGCATGGGTACCCTTGTCCCAGGGGCGAGCTCGTTCGCCCGCCAGTAGGAGAAGACTTTGTTAGATTGAGTTAGCATTGTAAATCTGACCCCGCACTGATTCTCCGTTCCGGTCTCCGCGCGGAGAATCCAATCTGGTCTGTCCTGTCGGATCTTCCATAACCAACCATGTATCCGTACAATTAACAATGACTCATCATGGGTTATACAAGTTTTGCACCCTACCAATATCATTACAATCCCTCCCTGGAAGTGCTTAAAGTAACGATGAATACCACGGGTCTGAAGGGAGTAGATGTCTAGGTAGGTTATTTATTATTACAGTATATAGTACGTAGTTGGTTGGTGCTGGCAAAGTTACTGATCTGGTGGGGCGGCAATACCCCTGTGTATCACCTCCTTCACCGCTAAGCGCTAAGGGGCTAGATGCAGGGTAGGCCAGAGGATCAGCGAGTTCATCACTACCCAAAAGAAACAAAGAAAGGAAAAAAGCAAAAACCCAATCTATAATACGACATTTACCTTGCAGGGCTGACTGAATCTGACTCCTGTCACTACTTAGTCTAGGATTTTGCTGATCAATAAGAAATCCCAATTTGTCTTGCTCGTTGATCTTTTGCTGTGGATGGTAAGGACTGAGAACTAAGCTGCGTCGTATCTTTCCCGCCTCCCCCGCGCGACTTAGATATTTCGTCGCACTGACCCCCACGATAATAGCTCGCGAATATGCAACGAATCACGGGCCGAAATGTTTGAATCAGTCAGCTACATTTCATCGTGTCCTGGCTATGCTATCAGATTGACCATTTTGCAGATATGTACTGTAGCTACCTACTTATGGCTCTCTTTATCTTCATGTCGCTTCGCACAGACCTCACTCGATTGCATGCGCGATTTTCGCCAGAAATCAAATCAATCCAGATAATGGAAGACTAAGACTATTTCCCTGCTCCCCGCTACCTTTAAACGGTTCGTTCAGGCTATTGGCCGTTCTGTTGTCAGAGGATGAGATATCTAGCATCTCATGCGAGTTACGACATTACGACTTATTTTCACATCTCCTCCATATGACGCCATGTCGTATACATGAGGAAACGAGGGTGCTTCGGTGTCTTCAAACTGCGTCAGAATTTGCACGCGGCTCTGAAAGTGTTTAGGTCCTCCAACGAGCCTAAAGTTACCCGAGTTGACGCCATTTGAATATGAAGAGGAATATTAGCCAATGGTGGTTTCTTTATGGTCTGCTTACTCGTGACGTCACATGTCTTGATCAAAGTGACAAGAGCCCTTCACGCCGTAAGCACTGCTTCTTGCAGCCTGCACGAACTAATTCACCCATCAGCAATATCCACAAAGATGGCGACCAAAACCAGTAACAACTTAGACGTCCAGGATCACGGATTCGACTTTCTCCTTCGTCATGTCGACGATGAGCCTTCATTCGCCGATTCTCGCTCTCTCACAGAGCTTGTCCAAGGCATCGTGAAAACAGCCGTGAATCTCGCTGTAGTCGGCGAGATTGACGGTGCCACGAAACTTGTGGAGGTTCTTAAAGATCGAGGCATCGATCCGTTCCAGTATCTCCGTTGGGACTATCCATTTTTGAAGCCTTGCATGTTCTTCGCATGGGAAGCAACTTCGTCATGGCCTTCCTGGGTTCCCGAAGAAGAACGCACAGAGGAAAAGCTTCAAGAGCTGGAGGAGGAAGGTCGAAAGCCCTGGCTTGAAAGATTCAGCGAGGAATGGGACGTCACAGACGAAACGGCCAAGAAGGCTATTGATATGGCTTACAATGGTGTCGTCACAGTCTTGCCTGACCGCAATGGCACACTCGCAGGGCAGGTTACACAAGTGGCAGTCATGAGTGGAAATGGTGATTTCTCATATTCGGCGAGTCCCAACGGACCCATGACGATCAGATACGCCAAGATAGCCATGTGGTGGCGCCAGGGCATCTTCCCTTATCCTTTCGTTCAAGTATATCGCACTGCTGGGTTGATGATCGCTTTGGATATCTACCTCCGGCTGGGCAAAGAAGACGAGGCTCGAGATATTTTTACTCAGATATGCGGTCGATTCCACGCCGAGGAACAGGTTGAGCAGCTTGTCTGTTCCCGAATGGCGTGGAAACAGATTTTGGCCGTCCCTACGCGACCCCTACTTGATCTTCTCAATATTCACGCAGCCAAACTCCGACCAGCTGTGACCCGCGCCCTTCAAATGGCCGAGACTCGTTTTCAGTTGGGTCCAAGACGCCGGTATGCAAATCATAGCCTGGAAAAGCTGGTACACGCTGTCAGCGAGAACACTTTCAAAAACTGTCCATATGACGTCTTGGATGCGTATCGTCCCCAAGGTAATCTCCGAGTGCGACCCGAGAATGCTGGTGGTTTGCTTAGACCAGGGTGTTCTCCCTCGGAAATAAGTGCATTAGAGGAACGACTGGGCGTGACGCTCCCTAAAGATTACAAGGAGTTTCTCAGCATCACGAATGGCCTCGGGTCAATGTGGGATGGTCAGAACCTCCTCGACTACTTGGTCAGTGCTGAGGATGTTTGCTGGCAGGAAGCAGACTTTCTGGAGGGGAATGAACTTCCACTGCTCGCTGATGGAGAACCACTAGTAGGGAAAAACAACAGACTAGACTGGCCAGAGATGAACAAGCCTCGTTGCATCTGTCTCTCAGGCAGTCTCGAACACGCGGATACATGCGGCAATCTCTTCCTCATGGGCCCAGATCTCATCCAACCAGCCAAGGAATACTTTTTCAAGACCTATGAGAAGAGGGATGAATCTCAACGCCGTGAGCTCGACCGGCTTGTTGAAGAGATGTATGGCAACATGGAGACGTTCCGAAAATTGGAATGGGCGTTGATCAGTTGGACTGCTTGGGATTTTACCTACATTCCTTATAATGGGATGCATGACTTCTTGGAGAAGATGGCTGAGGCTGGTTTGCGGGAGGAGAGACCCTGGGCGAATATCTTTGAGCCAAGGTTTCGACGGCTTGCGTAATGGACTAGGTATAAAGGGAGATGGTGCATGGACGTCTGGTCTGAGAAAGTTAGGAAAACGTCGGAGAAGTACTGCTGATTTCAACTATGTTATTTGTTATGTTCTACGGCTTGCGCTACCTCTTCTTTCATAGTTCTGTTAGTGATGAAGGCGCTGGCTAGCAGGGGCACGGCAGAGTCAATGCTTCAGAGTCTAAAAGCGAGATATTTCTTTACTAGCTCTACAGAGTAACGAATGACGGAAGAGATTACTTGACATGATAACAGTGGATCTGAATATCTGTTCGAATGGAAAACCTATACTATGCATAAAAATCCAAGAAGCAATAATCAGAGATCAATTCCAAGTATAAATAGACGGGGCCGACCCTTTCCTTACCTTTCGCATCCACAAAATTGAGTATCAAGACCCAAAGAGAAATTCATTTTTGAACGTCTCCTCATTATAATCTCATATATAACTAATATTGACTACGAATATCATAGGAGTCATGTGCACGAAGACCCAACTCAAGGTCTATTGCCGCAAGTGCTACATTCTCATGGACGAGAAGTGGACTGACTACCCCTGCACAAAAGCTAAGGGTGTCATGGGCGGTTGCAATACGAAAGCAAGCATCGAGAGAGATGAGGCAGAATCTTGTTGTGACAAGTGCTTGGCGAAGATGAGGAAGAAGCAGGGAGTTTAAGAGTATCATATGGACCATGGGTGAAGAATGATGTGGCCAAATGGTCCAGAACATGGAGTTTAATTAGCTGATAGGTACGATAAATTCAGCATCTTACTTTTTATGCCCGGTAAACTCATATTAAACATATGGTTTTATTTCTTTCTACGTATTACTGGGCATAGATGAGCTAGAGAATAGATCTAGTGTCGTGTATGCCCATCAAAGCTTGGGAGTGATCGAACAAAACACTGATTCACTATTAATACCTTGATTTATGAACGTGACTTTGTAACAATAGGGATCAATATAGCCAGCCACTAAAAAGTCACGAGGTCGGGATATCCATTCCGTCATATTCAAATCACGCCTCCGGTTTCGGTTGTCCCAAAATCACGTCAACGACCTTGTGGTCATCGTAAGTAGCCACAGTCCGCTCACACAAAGCAGCAACGCGTTCTTTGCTTTGCAAACCATCGGGGCAGATGAGCCAGATTACGTTGGTCATGAAAGATCTCTTGTACTCGACCATGACCTCTGGATCATTATGCCGGTCAAACTTGGGACCTCCCAGTCTGTGCAGCGTCTCAAGATAATGGTCCAAGATCTCCATTTCGTGAGCCCTGCGATCTTGTATGCTGAGCATGGCTGTCATATGATAGACAAGGTCATGAAAACATGAGCCAAAGTGGAAAGCAGACCAGTCGAGGAAGCCAATGCGTTCGTCGGCTGTGAAGTAAATGTTGCCAATATGGGTATCGCCATGGAGCAAGGTGCGGAATCTTGGGTTGCGCTCTGCGTAGTAACGATCCAGTGCCTCGTTGCATCGTGTGCCATCCATCAAATACTCTGGAAGTAGGGGTCGGTCAGGCCTTCTGACCACTTCATCCCACGCTCTACACATGAAGGTCATAGCAGGGTCGTAGTTGTTCCAGATCCCTGTAGTTCCGTTAGAAGTTTGGTCAAGTGAGGACTAATGAGATCCTTACAAGGATGGTCCTCCTGGCTCTGGCCCCAATACTGTGCATGTAGACCAGCCAACTGCTCAACGCCGTTTTTGACCTTGTCAACCGAATAGGAAACAACTTCGGCGGGAAAGGTGCACCCCTCTTCGAGAAGATCATTCATTATAGCGATACCTTGCTTCTCATCAGTTCCACTCCACCAACCCTTGGGGAACATCATATGGCTGACATTTGGTGCAACCTTTGAGAAGAATTCTGCCTCACGTTGAGCCAGACTGACCGTCCATGGCTGAGCGTCAATCATCTCGGGGTCAAAGGCTCCCTTGACACAGATTTTGGTCGGTCTTTCCTCATAACTTTCGGATTCGTAGGTGATCGCATAGAAGAGCTTGCTCGCTGTACCCCAGATGTTGCGGCTATTCACGGCGGACTTGACCTTGTGGCCGAGTTTGGCACTGAACCACTCAGGAGTAAGTTGAGAAGGAAGAGTTGGAAGCTGTTCACTGGTAGATGCAGACATAATTGCAAGATTTTCGATTATTATTCACGTTTGGATTTAGCTTTCGTGTGGGCACTCGCTTATAAAAACAGGTGACATCCCATGTTGAGTGTTGCATCCCCATTTACCCGGACAGTGCCTAGAAGAGGGGATTGAATACGTATATGCATCCGATAGACATGCGATTTTTACGAACTGCTTATTCAGGAAGGGCTTCTCGTACAGAAAGCGACAAACAAAGAGGTAAGCTGACTGGCTCTCTTGCCAAGCATCGTCATTATCTAGGCATTCCAATCACGAAGAGACCTTGTAGAACCGGAGCTTGTAAAACAATGCTTTGCCCCTCCATTGGGAAACACCCGCCGGTGAACTCGGTGTCCCACCAATGATAGGTTGTTTCGTGGTCAGGGTTCTTTTGTAGGGTGGCATCAGGAGTGGGCTGCCGTGGAGTTGCAACCCGTGATGGGACTGGAAAAGTATCATCAGCAATGATATACTGATCAACGAAAGTCTCAGAATTATCAGCGTCTCAAGTGTATAAGATAAGTGGAAGCTCGACTATTTTTAGGAAATCGTCAAAGAGAGTGATAGAGGGATCTTCATAGCATGAAAAATATTAGCCTTCCTTTCCGGACTAGAACTAGAGTGTAAGATATGGTTTCACTGCTGTATCAACCAACTGGGCCAGAGAATGCTCTTGAATTTTATTCCAGATACAGCATCTCATCGCTTTTATGAAGAATTATTATCAAAGTTATTATTAACCTGGTAATTAAAATTAACTAACCGATCTCTATTAAACTAGTACTATTGGTAAACTCTGTAGCAGCGAACGGGTTGAAGTGAACGTGAAAGGTCTATCAGTATTTTTCTATAGAATTTCTAATGTTTTATATGAAAGTTTCAAGGCTAGTTATGCAGTCATAAAAGATGAGACTCAGTGATCTTCGACATCCTCGTCCCTTCCTGGGTACATGATATCTTGGATGATGACAGCTCTGACATGGTTGTAAAGAATGAACGAAAAAGCGCAGAAAATGAGGATACTCATTCCAGTACCAAACCATCCGATGGCGTCGCTACCGAGTGACTTGCCTATTGAAATAGTAGCCAATGTAAACCCTGTGTTGGGGAAAACCATCGCCCACCATCCAAGATGGAAATACTTGGGCGGGGACTGGATAACGGCGACGACAGCAATACCAAACCACCACAAGCTCAGCGCCCACAGGAAGATTGCGCTCATGGTAGCCATCAACCGAACTAATCCAACGTTGATGAATGTACCATCTTGGATGAAGTCGATATCTTCAGGGAGGCCTTGAGCCATGCCTATCAAAGCCAGGGCAGTGAATGCTGGTGGACCAACACACATGAAAAGACCTGGACGGTGCTCTCTGTTGGGGAGACCTGCTTGCATGAGACGTCCAATCATATGGGCATACATCATGACCGCAACGCTCAGTCCGAGTCCTTGACAAGTCAATCCCGCAACGATGATAGGCACGGCAGCAACATGAGGTTGAGTCTCGGCGATGACAGATGCAATAGTGCCGGAGAGCATAATAGGGAAGATAGGAAGGATCCATGTAGGCATCATAGTGGTGAGAGAAAAGCTATGGGCTGCGAAGACATAGCTATACTGTCCGATGGACAGAATAAGTGTAACGACAAGGTAACCCCAAAAGGAGGCTTGAACGGCCCAAACGAGATTTGAGTTCTCCTTCGGTATCGCATATCGGTCGGTGCTTGTAATGATCGTTGCAATGGACAAGAGAGCCGTTGGCAAGAAGAAACCTTCGCGAGGGTGTGATATAGACTTGGAAAATGATCCAGAGTGAAGGAGGAAGCGTGCAACCATGGTAGTGCTCACAGCAGTGAATATTATAAGATTTATGATATAGATCACCAGACCAATGGTACGAAGACCAGGGAACTGATGGGGTTGAGCGAAGAGAAGAAGAGAGAGACCACCAGTACTCATAGGGAGAGTATACCAAGCCCAAGTGAAGTGCTTTAAACGTTGACGCAATCCAAGCTTGGGCCGGTTCGGGTCGTAAATGTCGAAGGAAGCATGCTCCTTTGGGTTTGTTGTTGGTGTTGATGCACCGGACTCGACATCGGTTATCGCCCCAGACCCAAAGTGCTCTGGCGAAGCTGGTCGTTGTGTATTGCGATGGGAGTTTGGTTCGTATGAAAAGTTGTCCATGTTATAGCCTTCGCGATCCATCCTTGGATCCTCTGCCCTCATCTCGTGATGCGCCATTGTGATGACAGTATTGGGTTTGTGAAGTCAGGCTGAAAATAGAAAGGGAAAAAACGGATAAAAGCTTCAGTAATGTATGTGGCCGCTTGAGCTGAACGTATAAGAAAGTATAAACAAAACCCGAGTCGCTGTGCTATTCATGCAGCAGGAAGGGAGATATTCAGGGGCTTGGCACAGACTATAAATGCTTGGTGACTCGGGGGATAGGAGCCCAAGCACTATCGCAATGTCTTGGCACTTTTGTAAGGGGAATTACGAATCTCACATGCTGGATCTGGATCTTCATTACAGCTTCATAGACATGACACGCAAACGGACTAAATTTGGCGCCGGGTAAGGGCTGAGCCGCACCGGGGCCCCGCCGAGGCAGACTAGATAGGAGATGCACAAGGCGTCTTGGCCAACGATAGTGGTCGATAGAGAGGTTACGCCCGTCAAGACCCAAAACAATGGTATAGCTCAGGAGCTCCCTGTAGTGTATCAGTGCGATCGTCTTGAAGATCAACGGTGAGCCAATCAACCCGCCCTGCAAGTCCCGCTATAGTCGTCGTAACAGTCACCTGACTCGCGCCAATGGTACAATGAGGCTTAAGCTTACCTTGCCGGTGGAGTCAGTTGAATGAGAGCGTGGAGACATGATTGGGCATAGATATCGAGCACTTTGACGCGAGCAAGGGATGTAGATTGCGGCCCAAATTAGTAGAAGGGTTTGACCCGTTTGAGCTCGTGTTTGAAGATCTTGCTCAAACTTGTTTCGCTGTCAGAGCTTTACTACTGTACGTGGTAAGGGGGGCTGTGGCATTGGCTGCGGGTTTGCCGGATCTGTTCACCTGCGATCTGGGATATTTCATTTCACATGCGAGATAATGCAACTACCGTGATGGGTAAGTAGATCGTCGACTATGATGGCATTGTGGATGGTGGCATTGACGCTCGGCAGAGGCGCCGCCATATCCCTGGGTCGCCACGTCGGTAGTGGGTATAAACAAACTCAAGGTTTAGAGTTCTGAGGCCACGGCAGACAGCTGAGCCTCGTAGCATTTGTAATTAACTCCATAAATGTATGTCCATGCGCATATAAACTTTTTCACATGCTTGAATTACGATAGAAGGCATGCGTGCTGTAATTGGACTTTCGAGTCTGACTCTATGTTTATCGGGAACTTCGCTTGGTTTCATAATTCGAGTTCAGACACTGGTCAGTTCTCATGTTTCTCTATATCCAAGTTTTGAATCATTAAAAAATACGAAACAATTATGACCTGTATGTAGAAGGTGGCCGGGGGCTCCGGTGTCGCATAGTATCAAATTGACATGTCCCCTAGGGTAATGAGACAGGGCGTTTCACATGACGGAATGCCCGGGACTTTTGCACCGAGAACACGTTTCCGCCTTTCTATTTGCAGCATTGTTTCATCCCGTTTGATCGCCAAGACAGCCATAAGTCTTGACCTACAAATCCACCAATCACACGAGAAACGTAGCATAATGCTGTCAATGATAAAACAATTTATTATATATAAGAAAAAAAAAACAAATATTACCAAGGATTGACAACCAATCAACGGCACTCATCCTTAAGCGCCCACCTAACCTGTAGCATCAAATTTAACATCCTCAGCCTGTCCGGCTGCAGCTGCACGCTCTTTGGCAATAGCCGCCATCTTTAAAACAGCAGTGCTATCAGCAAACTCGACGACCTTGCTTATCTTTGTGCCGTCCTCGTTAAAATAAAACGTCCAAGCAAATTCAAGTGGGACGACTTCGCCATGATGGTAGATCATATCACCTCTACTCATAGCTGCCGCGCGTCGATCCTCGAGGTCAATGCTCAGGTGCTTGTTGACGAGGTTGTGCACACCGCCCAGGGAAAGATCGTCGCTGAAAAGTTTTTCATATAAATCATTGGGCATGAGAAACTCTTCCGGGACGCCAAGAGCCTTGCAGAGAGAAACAGGGAGCAGTTGGCGAGTGCAGTCCGGAGTGACGGCACGGTTGATGACAGATGGATCATTTGCCTTCCTTCCGTCTTCGTAAGCTGAAAGGAAGCTGTCAACGGTAGCCTCCATTTGTTTTCTGAGATCTTGGCTTCTTTGGTTGGTGGACATGGCTGTTGAATGTCAATGTGCAAACAGTAAGGTAAAATACGGGCAACCCAGGAAAAGCACACATCAGCAGGGTGAACAGGATCTTTATATATGTGAAATGTCTTTGGAATTAAGTTTTAGGCGCTCACATAAGCTGACATTGATTGATGGTGGTCAGACGAATCCTCGATCCATCTCTAGAAACATTCTCCGAACCGCGCGGCAAAGTTTGTGTTGCACCAACACACAACCCATCAGAAAACACTACCTTTTTAAGCATAAGAATTTATAGCAGTTAGAGAATCTTTTTTCATAGGCGATAGGTGTAACTTCTTATGCCTCAGGGCCTTGGACATGTGACCATAATAGCGGGAGAAATTGCGGGCAAGAAACTGTAAATAGAACTCACTGTCAGCACTCGACTACCCCTCATTCCTCTGTATACCAAGGCCATTCCCCGCCGTCTATCTGTATTGAAGAGTTGTCTTAATTAATAATTGGATTGTATTGCTTTAGTATATGGCTTGATGATTCCTTTAATTGTGCTCCATACGGACGTTGAGCATGGGCTCTATAGCATGATTTGTATTCAAGGCCAGATCTGTCAGAAGTGAATGAGAACGCGTTTTGTAAGTTACTGGGCCAAATTAATTATAGAACCTCGATTTCGTAAAAAAAGGGCATGAAGTTAATATCTCCTTATTTACAACACTCTGAGTTGCTTCAGAGAGATTGCCACTATCTGAGACATTGATTCATCCTACAGTTTTAGATCATCGATCTCGATACTGCTTGCTACTGCGTATTTATAATCATAAGTACAACCCCTGAATAATTCTGTAAACAGCAAACCTGGCAACGAAGCATTTCACGTAAGCTTAGCCTATTGCCAACAGTAAGGTATTGCATAAAGTTTGATCAGCCAATTCTTCCACGTATCAAGGGAAGGGAGTCCCGCGGTCAAAATCATTTAGTAGCATTTAGGGTTTGGCAATAGCACCAGAATGACAGGTTCACCGCTATTGCAAAAATAGAGTTTCAGCGATTTCTTGTATTTATATTAATTACCTGACATTACCAGTGGGCCTCGTATTCATTAAACTTTCGGCATTTATATATTTATTGGCCCCAAAGCTTAACAATAGCTATAGACCGTATATTTAATATCTTTAGTATTTATAACCCTGTACATTTAATATACGCAATGCTCTGTTGGATAAATTATTACCTATCACTTATCCCTGTACATAACTTGTAATGTTGTATTTATACGCTGGCTTTCCCAGGGCTCTTGAATAATTAAACACGCTTTGCAAGACTTGACTGCTTTCTAAGCTTCGAACAACAATTCCTTATTTTACTATGCGCTCCTACAAGATCCTCGCGCTTGTCGCCGCCTTTATTCCCTTCGCTTCTGCAGGCTGTCAGATCCGAGAAAGCGCCTGCGCAAGTTCCCCTGGCACTCTTATTGGCATCTACTAACAGGGTGTATTAGTCTCCCATGTCAGTTTGCTATAGTCTGACTGGTCTCAATGTGTGCGGTACGCGGGAGAAGGACAGCGGATGCAAGACACAGACTCTTGGGCCTGATCGAGGCAAGGTCATCGTAAGTTCTATCCTTACTATATTTCTCAAGAATAATAGACTAATTATTTAAAGTGCGACTGCTGCACAGTATAGTATGACAGGAGCAGGAGGCATACTATTTGCAATTAGTAAAAGATTTGGCTGAAAAGCAGAGTTGCATAGACATTTCAAGTAGGTAGTGAATAAGATTCTTTTCTTTTTAGAGATATCTAGTCGATAAGCTAGCGAGATAAATTTCTGAGGGAAATGAGTTAAATTGAAGAAATACAAAAATGTTAACTAGACTCTTGAGGCTTATATTAACGGTCGGCACGCTTTGCTCCACATAGCCGAAGACCCCTCTTTCTTGGTTTAGCCATCAACGCTGACCTGATCTTCCACACCCAAGCCCATCTGCGCATCCGGAAGCAACATGACCTTCTCTCTAAAACATGAATCACTGCAGACGAATCTCACAGGAGTAGATAATTCCCATATAATACAGTTTCGAGGCATTCCATATGGTCGCATTCCACGACGATTCGCTGCAGCCGAAAAGATTGACAAGTATCCAGAGCACCTTGACTGCACCAGTTTTGGGTAAGGCCTCCTGCTTGCATTGCTATTTATCACTAACATCCGCAGTCCTCGATGCCCGCAAGTTCCTGTCGATGTCGGGCATCTGCTGCGCCTACCACCGGAATACACTCTCCCAAAGGAACCAGAAGATGAGTTTGAATGCACCAATCTCGATGTAGTCATGCCCGACGTTGGCCCTTTGACCGATGTATTTAAGCTTCCAGTCTTGGTCTGGATTCATGGTAAACGTCTTATCAGACCGCCGCCGATAGGAAGCTGAAAAGAGAATACAGGAGGCTCACAAGCCGTGACGTTCGGTAGCTCCGCATCTGGTCTTTGCGGTAAGAAGTGGCCTGTGAATTCTCTTGGCGAAGCTAAGGATCAATCTGACCAATCCCTCCAGACATGACCAAAATAGTGAAGGACATGCTCGATTTGGGCAAAGCCATAATTGTTGTTTCCGTGCAATATCGAGTCAATGTCTTCGCCCTTGGTGACGGGAACGGACCGCCAAACCTTGCTTTGCGTGATCAGGCACTGGCTCTACAGTGGGTGCAGGATCACATTTCAGGCTTTGGGGGCGACCCGGTAATTATCAATCGTCATGTGAGACGACCAGCTGGCTAATAAAACATGCAGAACCTGATTACCCTGGGGGGCGAGAGTGCCGGAGCTATATACTGTCACGCTCACCTTGTGACCAATGCGCCGGCAAAACAGGTTATCCTCTCATCCGGTTCACTATTCTTATCGCCTCCTCAGCCACGGAAGTCAGTTGAAGTTTTGCGTGATGCTATTCTCAACAAACTAAAAGATATTGATTCAACCGTCGACCTCGAGGGTGCGTCAGCAAGTCAGATGGTTGAAGCGATCAAGCAGTCTGGTCTGCAATCCTTCTTCCTCGAATGGGAAGAGAGATTCGACGGCTGGCAGACAAACACCGGGAAAGCAGAGAAACTGTTCCTGAGTGATGTGCAGAAAGAGGTCAGTCGACTCAATTCTCACAATGGGACTGATACTAATGTTTGAAAAGTCTGCCATCTGGCAAACAGGAGTTTGGGAAACAGATCTAGCTGATATTGTCCGAGCATTCGACGCCTCGGGGGAATATAGCGACGAGCTTAAGAGGTTATATCACATCTATCCAGACCGACCTTCATCTTGCAAGAATGGAGCCTTGGACTTCATCAACGACTACAAATTCGTTCTTCCAATTCACCGTCTTCAAAAAGCCTGGCGCGATGCACAGAAGCCTGTTTACAGATGCCTGGTGGACGAGGCCAACCCATGGCAGCCTTCAAGCGGGGCACATCATGCCGTAGATCTTGTGTTGTTGTTTGGTGGTTTTGACATGAGCCTCTCCCAGAGTGCTGAGCGTGTCGGGCAGGCAATGCGTGAAGCGTGGCTCAGGTTCGTGTATCTCAATGAGCCATGGGACGAGGCGTCGGAGAAGGCTTATGCGTTCGGACCTTTTGGAAACTCAAAGACTCTGGAGGATTGGGAGCTGCAATCACGTCGAAGGGTTAGAGAAGTGAGAAGACTGGGTGAGATGGAAAGTGTATTGCTGGACAAGACATTGGCTGGCTTGGCGGCAGGGAAAGTGAGTTTGCTGAACTAATTCCGATATTAAAATCATCGCTCAAGTAGTACATGCATTCTGCAACCTTGCCCTCTTCTTCCCCTGCCAGTGAATATATACATCAGAGCTTACAGAGATCCAATAAATAGGACCTAATACTTGATCGCTTCCGCACTGCACCATTCTTGCGAACAGTAGACAGGAGAGCTGTAAGACTTGAGACAGCTGTCATATCAAATAGCGGTGTTGATGTAATTGGAAGAAGAAGGATTCCGTGACTGTAAGAGGTAGGCAACTCATTCTCAAAACCGCGATGATTATACACAGCTCGTATTGAACCTTCGCCATCGTTATGTCGGAGATCTACCAGTTCGTAACGCAGCGGTCCGTTCTCAACTGGGTAAACCTGCCATTCCAAATGCACCGGCTCCATACTGTCGGAGATAGTCAGATATGGATAGCGGACAACCATTTTCTTGTGCTCCCTTTCCGGTAAGGGGTAGTTTGTATTTCCATCAACTCTGTAGGGCCCATCGCTTGTGTCTATTCGAAAAGAAACATCGCTGTCTTTCTGAGCCGGAAGAGACCTAAAATATCAGCATGCACTTCTCTAAATCACAGTCCAAACTTACACTTCAGCTTCCAAAGGATCTCGACCCATGCACCTCTCATGAATAGAAACTGCCGTTCCACTGACATGCACTAGGAATCGAGTATTGTCTCCGGCATGATATCCGCTCGGTTTTCGAAGAAGAGATAGATTCACCTTGTACTCTTCTGATCCCATTGGTAGGACCCCGACTTTCTCGGAGTATTCTTCCGAGATATCGTAGATGGCATAGTGTGTTGTGCTGTCGTCATATCTTGGGATATACAGCGTCTTGGTCAGATGCGCTGGGACCTGCGATATGATATTCTGCATGGTTGCGGGCGGCTTAGATACGATACAGCAATTTGTAGTGGAAATCTGTCAAGCAAGTTGTAGGAAAGTTCGTTCTTTAAATATTCACAGCTTAAAGTCTGTTTGATCTTGAGAGTTTCACGGATCATAAATTTTAATATACCTTTTTCAAAACGAGGCGCTGGTTAAAACCCTTTGGGAGTTTTTTAACTCCGATCAAGGAAAACAAAAAGTTACTCGGTCTTGAGCCCAATTGGGATCACCACCATGTTTTGCCAAGATCAACCAAGGTTTACATAATGATAAATTGGAACCATTACCACAAAGAGCCATCCAGTCCACTCTGATCACCAGCGCCGCATGCATGGCTTGGACTTGACCCTGAAATGGTATCTCCGAGTGGGGCAGACATGTCCGACTCCGATTTCTGATCCCCATGGGGTCACTCTGAAAGCTTCCAATTGGGCCATGGTTGATAAGTCCGATTAATCGGTGATCATCACACCGGCTGCGAGAAACCCTGCATGTGAATCTGAGTGAGTATACGTAGATAATCCGACCCTTAATAAAATGCCAGTTCCCACTCTTTCACTTCAGCTTGACCATCACTTAAGCATTGACTCACTTCATCCAATTGAAGTAGCACTGATTCGTCTTGTAATTCATTTTATAAGAATTATCCTCCCACAAGTCAGCAGTTTCGTCTTGTCCATCCATCAACATGGCTACCAAAAAGTCCATGCGAATCTTCATGTCCAAACTTACAGGGTCGTACCGACCGCGCATCTCAATACGGTGTGTTGCGAAACCCATCATGCCATGAACCTATTCGCTAACTTCCTTCAAGGCCAGACTACGATTACGTTTTCGTCAGTGGACACGGCGACGAAGCAAACGGTCAATACCTCAGAGGAAAGCTTTCTTTATTCGTACCTGAAGGCTTGAGCATTGAAACCGTTGGTCTTAAGTTGACGAGTCGCATGTGGCTCGGGTAGGTTCTTGCTGCTGCTGGAAGCCTGACCAAAGCTAACGTGTTCTTAGTGATCACAGAGTCGAGACCGAAGACGAAGTAAAATGGCAACAAAGCGAGACGATCGTCCACCAATGGGACCCCTTCAACATCACCGATAAGTCCGGCCAGTCATTGAAGAACGGAAGACAATATGAATGGCCATTTGAACTATTCATCCGCGGCGACCAACAAGAGTCATTCAAAGGCTGCAATCGCTGCAGCATCACATATCTCTTGGAAGCGTGGACGGTTCAACAAGACTCGCCCAACAGCTTCAAGACCTTCGCACCGATTCGAATCATCCGAACACCAAGTTTCTCATCCTACGAACTCATGGATCCGGCGACTGTACAAGGAAAGTGGTCAGAAAAGGCGGAATACAATGTCTCCATCCGACATCGCGCGATTGCTTTGGGTGGTCTTATCCCCATCGAAGCGCAACTTACACCACTCAGCGCAACGAGTAAGATCACCAAGGCGAGGTTTTACTTGAGGGAGGTACATACAGTCGACGATCGGCCCGGCACAGATCGTGTATACGAAGGAGATCGGATAGTGACGGAATGGCCATTGGAGTTGAACGACGAACCTCGGCAGTGGTGGCAACAATGTCTACACCTTCCAGTCGCCGTCAGGAAGTGCTCTCCAGACTTCTCAGTGTCTAGTGTTGCTATCAGCCACACATTACATTTCGAAGTCACGTTGAACCATGAAGGTACAATAAAAGAGGTATGTGTTACAAGTCCACAGATTGGAACAGACGCTAACATTGAACAGGAGGAGATTTCGATGCCAATTCACCTCTTTATATCGCCCGAGTTTCCGGTCAATGGATGGGGTGTTTTTGTAAGAGAGAATACTATCGCTGCAAAGGAAGTCAAGAGCGTCCTAGCAGAAGGTATTCGGGTTCCACCGAAATATTGCAAGGGAGACTTTGTGGAGGAGTATGGAACACCTATTGGGGTTCCACCGCCAGCATACAGTGAAGTATGAAGCAAGGCAGATCATAGCATTTAAAATAATTGGTATTTGTTTGAGGGAAGTAGTTTTTGAGACTACCCAACGAACATGAGCAGGTAAATGGTTTAGATTGATACCCAAATTATAGCCATAAATACATTAAGTAACCATTGATTGAGGTTCATCCGGTGGAGTTATATATACCGAATCCCAAAGCTCCTATTTCAATTAGTGATATCCTCCAGGTCAAAGCGTGCAATCAGAACTTACCCAATCAATTCCATCAGGTCGGAACCAGTCCACATTAGTAGCCCAGTCCTCGAACATCAGTTCAACATCTTCCGGCATGACAGTTGGAGCAGGGTCTCGTTTGGAAAGATAGGATCTACCAAGTTAGCATCTATCAACATTACAAACAGCAAAAAGACACTTACCTTAGACATCGAACAACACGATAGACACTTGAGCAAGCAGGACTCTTCATCTTCAACGCCTCCATTCGGTTTATAGCAGCGTCAATAGCAGAGATGTGCTCTGTCAGATCCGAATCGCCAGGCATGTCCAGCATACATGAGGTAAGTGCAACGGCTCCGTGGAGTGCATTGCAACTGATCGCGCCCTTGACAAGCCAGCGATAGCACTTCAGACGCGGTAATTCATAGAACTGGTGATGGACGTCAAGCAATGCTAACCCTGACTTGATGCATTTATCTCTGGATTCAGCACGGAAGTGACTCGCGCGAGAGCTATGGAACGGCCGATGGAGGAGCAGGTAGAGCTGGTGGGCGTAAGTCTGCAGCATGCACCAATGCGCGTAGCCAGCAGTATTGAGAATACTGCGACGGCCATTCACGAGGTACGCGGTGTCCCACTGCGACTGTTCTTCCGCAACAGCAGCATCATACTGATGCAAGAGCGCCTCATTGAGTTTGCCGTCGCCCGATATATGCGAGCATATTTGAGTCGAAAGCTGGAATAGGCGGACTTGGAATTTGATGAGTGAAGTATCGGTGAACTGGCAAGGTGAATCCGCCGGCGCCTCTGTGATGCTGTGCTCTTGAATATCCTTGTCGTTGACCCACGCCGGCATGCTTGCTTTCATGTTGAGTAAAAACGTCAAATCAATGTCGCGAAAGCAGAGCGCTTGATATGTATGGATGATCAAAATTCCTGCCCAGCAGCGTCGACGACGCTCTCTTATGATGTAATTGGATTCTTGGGTATCGGTATGACAACGCAGAGCTATGGCAATGTTCAAGGCACTTCCGAGAAGTGCCCAACCATATTCTGGTCCCTCATTATGCGAAATCATGTGAACCAGGATAAGAAGAGCTTCGAGCGTGCTAAGGTCGTGGCGGACCAAGAACTGATCCTGCGAAAGGGCTGTCATGGCTGCGTTTCGGTACTTCTGCGACAATGCTGATAAGTCTCGAGGAATGGTTGTGTCTTGCCATAGTACAACAAGACCAGCGTCGCTGGGTTCGATGGTTTTGAGGGTTAGAGACACGATGGCGAATAGCAAGGCCAGCCATGACAGGCTGATCTTCTCGGGAGCTTTTAGAAACTCCAGGTACTGTGTTTGGAACGTTGGGCCGTGAAGGATGTGAAACAGCGACGAGAGAGTGCCGAAGTAGCGAGCTACCAAGTATTCCGTGACAGAAGTCGGTGGAAGTAGGTCAAGCAACTCAGTGATAGCAACACACGGCCCAAAAGACAGCGTGAATGTCGGTTCAGGCGAGTCTGGCACGATGTTTCTCTCAACTGGCGGCCGACGCAGAATATGATCCCATCGTTGCTGAATCGGCTCAGGCGACTGGGTCGGAGACAAGTCCAGATCCTGAGTTTCGGCAGAGTGGACCTCTATCTGCGGCTGAGCCACCGGCTCAACATTCTCAAGCCTCCTTCTCCGCCGCTGAGGGCCAGTGAAGGAGAGGTTCGATCCGTAGGCACAAGATTCCTGCCAGCCTCGTTTCAAGCAGGTATTGCAGGGATAACCACGGTCGCATTTCAGCTTCGAGTGGCGACAGGGATCGCAATTCAAGGGTTTTCTGGGTCTGCGCTTGTGGGCTTGGCTGCGGTTTGGGGAGCTCGTGCTGCTGGGGCTTAATTGCTCCATTAGTGGGTTCTGGTTGTATTTTTTGACGAGAATATAACTTGGCTTTGATGTCAGAGGGTTGCAGATGAATGTAAGAGGTAGGCAGGAAGTGCGTGATGTGGAAAATCGGGATCGGAGTCGGAGTCGGATTCAGGCTGATTGGGGTGATTATGTCATGTTGTGAGCCAATCAACGTGAATCGGACTTATGTAGCATCAGCTTCATAGACAGAAGTGTCCCGTTCGGAGGAGCTGGGAGATAGCTTAACTACAGCTTAAGTCATGCTGTATGAGTCAGTCGGTAAAGGCCAGGTCATTTTCTATACCGTCATCTTAGCCATGTTAAACTTCTTGTGGCATGGCTTGGGGAAGATCAGAGTCTCTAATGCGCAGGTGATTTATGGGGATGTAAGCAGTGCGGCACGTAAACAGACAGATCAACCCCAGGAATTACTCTCGTGGAGAAAAGTCTGACAGGCAGCCGATATAACCTTGGAGTTGCTGCTTGGTTCAATACTACTCTTGTCTTATCGATTAGACTACTTACACTCATAATTGCCTAGATAGAAGCAGTTGGATCAGACCCAATGCCCTTCTGCAATTCGTATAGCCGCCACCGCCGCGGTCTCGGAATAACAAAGAGTCTCAGTTGATAGGATCCCGTGGCTGGTTAAGCCGCCCATAATATAGAATAAAGAATCTTAATGTGCTTTTGGTTTGCCATATTGCCATAGGACTAAATGACATGCAATCCCGTTGTTGGGGCTTGGACTGAGGAACTAACTTTATGGCATGCTTAATTAAGCTTAATTCCATCCGTTCTTGAGAGATGATGGGGCAATTACTAAATAACCCGCCACCTACAAAGAAACCCTCCCCTGCCATACTCTAATGGTTCCATCGGTTCAATGGATTTGGTATGAGCAGAGAATAGTATACCATCAGATCGAATCAAGGGAAATGTCAACACATTTCGGAGGTTTTCTACACTAACAATCTCAAACTAAAAAATCATCTAATCTCCGTAGACTGAAACATCGACGTTATCCCCGGGAGGTCATCCGATTTGCCAAGAGTTTGCATACCGTTGCTCGGACATGAGACGATCCACCTGTCAACAAGGCCCCACGTAGTGTACTCCGTAGTTGTGCCACTTATGGAGAAGCAAATGCGCGTACTCGCTCTATCGCTCAACGGTTGTCATCTGAGAATGGGGCATGGGGTCCTGGCTCATGCCTATTCATTTAACTCGGCCCGCACCGACAGTCTGGCCGCTCTGGTTGATTGGAGGAGAAACACATTCCGTTGTAGAATCGAGAATGGAAATCGTTAGCTCGGATATAACGGGACATTGTCTTGGCTCGTTTTTCTCTACACGGGTGATATATAAGAACGGTGACACCTTCAGAGGAGAATATAGTACGCGCGATCATCACATCACATTCCTTTTGCCGGTCAAAGGTTCATCTCTTTTAACAATCTCACTTTTTATCTCTTCACTCATTAAGCAGTTGTCATTCCACAGGCCAACATGACAAAGCTCGGATTTGCTCTCTTCGCTGCCCTGGCTGGCAGCGCCATTGCCGCCCCCTCAACTCCAACTGTTCCCCAGGAACCCGATGTCCACGCCTACGCCAAGCGCGCCACCACTTGCACCTTCACTGGCTCAAGCGGTGCCTCCAAGGCCATGCAGTCCCAGGCTGCCTGCGCCACCATCATCCTCAACAACGTTGCTGTTCCCGCTGGCCAGACTCTTGACTTGAGCAGCCTCAAGGACAACACCAAGGTCATCTTCAAGGGCACCACCACCTGGGGCTACAAGGCGTGGAAGGGACCTCTCATGAAGATCTCTGGAAACAAGATCACCGTTGAGGGCTCTGGTGCTGTTCTCAACGCTGGGGGTGAGCGTTGGTGGGATGGAAGCGGCGGAAACGGTGGCACTGATAAGCCCAAGTTCTTCTCTGCTCATAAACTTACTGACTCCAAGATTAACAATCTTTACGTCAAGAACACTCCCGTTCAGGCTGTCAGCATCAACGGTGTTAATGGTCTTGCTATTAACCAGTTCACTCTTGATAACAAGGATGGTGACTCCAAGGGCGGCCACAACACTGATGCTTTCGATATTGGTTCTTCCACTGGTGTTACCATCACCGGCGCCAAGGTCTGGAACCAGGATGACTGCGTTGCTGTCAACTCCGGAAAGGTAAGTCATATTTAACAAAATTTGAACTGATACACTAACAACAAACAGAACATCATCTTCCAGAACGGCTACTGCCACGGAGGTCACGGTCTCTCCATCGGCAGTGTCGGCGGCCGCTCTGACAACATCGTCGACAACGTCCAGTTCCTCAACTCCGAGGTGACAAACTCAGCCAACGGCATCCGCGTCAAGACCATGAAGAACACAACCGGCAAGGTCAACCGCGTCACCTACTCCGACATCACCCTCACCAAGATCCAGAAGTACGGCATCCTCATTGAGCAGAACTACGACGGCGGTGATCTCCACGGCGAACCTACCAGCGGTCTTCCCATCACTGCTCTCACCCTCAAGAACATCAAGGGCAAGAATGCCGTTGATGCTAATGGCAAGAACGTTGCTATTGTCTGCGGTAGCTCTGGCTGCAAGAACTGGGCTGCATGGTCTAACGTGCAGGTCACTGGTGGCAAGAAGTACGGTAGCTGCCAGAACGTTCCCAGCATCGCTTCTTGCTAAACGGTTGCTTGTTGGCCCGAGACGTTGGGCGGGAAAGTTGGATCAGCCAGCCTTGAGTCCCTTTCCGCCATTTTAACCTCGATGTTGTAAATACTTGATCTCTGTGTACATATCAGAATAAACTTTCAACTGTCCATGTCCTATTCTGACAAAATATATTCTTCGAGAGCGATCTTAAACAAATCAATGAATGGATTCACCTGGTTTAATTGGTGCAGTGGACTTAAGTTTACCTTTCTTGCTGATCAAGGCCGCCACTGAAGTGTGTTGGGTCGATAAGCTTAAGTCAAAGTTTGCCTGATCTGATAAGATAGCAGGATAGATTGAACTTGAATTATTCCCTTGAACCTTGGAAATTTAACGCTGCTCGAGTCATAAGTCTTGAACTTTAACTTCTTTCTTGTCGCCACCTTAATGCCATATGATCCTATGCTAAATAAAAGTTTATATAGGTAATAACCTTTCAACAAGATACAAAAGCAGAGTCCCCCACTCCGGTTCCCTCTTTTTTTCTCTTTTTTTTTGTTCCCTTTTATCTAACCTTTCACGAGTTATCCCACGCGCCTTCACAATGTTAGGCAAATCGCTGTTTATTCCCGTTGTACTATCTAGTATTCTTCAATTCCACTGCCCTTGAGGCTGAATGACTCTCGGAAAGGCGCGCTCAATCTCTCAACCAATACTATCGCCAACTATCAAGCAAGGTCATACGTTTCCAGCTCTCTCCAGAACGCACTGGACTTCCAAGCACCATACAACACCGGGGATTCGTTGGTCGTGGACGAGAGGGTACTCGTGGGAGTTAACTGCTGGCGTGCAAAAGATCGCTTTCCTCTTTTCACAGCTGCGTCGTTCTCGCACATCTTGACAATGGGGTGAATATTCTGGTTGTGTTGGACTGCCAGCACAATACAGTTATCCCCAGTGGGTTTAGGATGGTATCTGAGGGTGATGACTTACAACACTTTGTCACTCAAAAGTAGAGCGATCGCGAAGATCGGAGCGACGGTAGACTTGGATGCAGAGACGGTAGACTTGGACGCGGAGGCGGCGGCGGCGGCGGCGGCTGAGGCCATCTCTCGGCTGACGGCCTGTAGGCATAAAAGTCGTTGGCTTGCTGGGCCGCCTGATGTCTCTCTCTATGGGGTGAAGACTCTAGCGTCTGATGAATTACCGACCCCTCGCGCTCTCTCTCCGGTTGAGCGACTTGCCGTTCCACCTCTGGCAACGAACTCAACAGTGGTGAAATGCTCATTCTTAGTTGAGGTCTCGGTTCTGGTTGAGGTCTCGGCGGTGGCAGAATTCTCGACGTGGGTGAAAATGTCAACAATGGTGAAAGTGTCGGACGGTGATTGACTTGAGGCCTCTCTCTTGGTATAGAGCCCGAAGATGGCAAAGGTCTCCGGGCAACGCGCTCCTCCCCCTCGGGTACAGGCTCCGGTGCTGGCAAGGCTCTCGACACTGGCTGACGTTTTGGGCGGTCCCAAATCGTTTGCGCTTCCTGACACCATCGAAAATGCTTCAGAAAATCCTCGTCGTCGTAAACCCTCATCGCAAGCTTCTTACCCTCCGAGCGGTCCTCGATATCTTCCCGTTCCCCTGCGCCCCTGCATCCTTCGCAAGCGAATCCATATTGGAGTGCGTATTCGATACGGATTTCTTTGCCATTCAGATATGGAAGCATGCATGTAACCATGTAGTTGGTCTTGACAAAGAAGCGAGGTTTGCGACGCCTGAAAGTTCCCGTTCGTCCTCGTCTGTCGATACTTTCAACCGCGTGGTATGGTACGACTTCGATACAACAACCCTCGTTATTAACACCAAAGGAAATCGGCAAGGGGCCCAAGATATCGCCATATCGTAACCAAGACCTTACAGTGCTCAACTCGAGGTACTTGATGATTGCGGCTGACTCGATACAGTTGCAGCAAATTCGGGTAAAGGTCGTAATACACACCAGCTGGGCGAACTTGCCACAGCCTGCGCAGAACTTGGTGCAAAGTTCCTTGTAGAACATGGCGAAATCAACAGAGGAGGCATATCCTGTTTTGAGAAGTGCCCAACATAGGTCTGGTCCGTATCTTATGAGTTGCCGGTATTCTTTCATGCCATCTATGCGCCTCCGTGTCCGGCAGTGTGTTTGCCGAAGGTTAAAGACGGACTTCATATCGCAGTACGAGATCAATTGGTTGAACGCTTTGTCGGGTAGCTTATCAAGTAGGCCGGTTCTTTCCACTCTTCTCTCTTGTTCCAAGTGCCCTGATATCAAGTTGCCGATGAAATTATAGTCATTGCCAGGGAAACGGATCGCATGTGGAAAGAAATCGACACCTTGACGCGTATAGGAGAGGGCACAAATGATGTCGTGAGCTTTATCCTCTTCAACCTCGTACCGTGACCTTGATCGGTAGGGTAAAGGTACGAGATCTGATTCGGACATTTGTTCGCGTCCGAGGTTTGAAATTGTGGTGTTGAGACATAGATAGCGCTTCCCTCTTGATCAGGTAAGGGAAGCGAAAGCTGGTATACTGGTTTGCTGGGGGTTGAAAAGGGTAGCTGGTACTTGAGGAAGAGATTGAAGACATATCGAAAACAGCACTTTTATATCAAGAGCCTTGGAGTAAAGCACTCTGGCGAGTTTCAAAAAATGAGAGCTTGGAAGCTTGAATATTGCGCAATTCGCAGTTTAGCTGTGGTCTTTTGAACATAAATCGCAGTGGCCTTCTATCATATGCAGCATAGGACCATTTGAAACTTTAATTTGGGAGATAAATATCGCATAATTATGCATGGCTTGTACTTGGTACTTGTGTTCAGATCGGTGTCGCCAAGGTCATTAGCTGGTTAATGCCTAAGAAGTGAGTGTTGTAGTATGGATTACAGCTTCATATAAAGAATCGCAAACCTTTTCTAATGGTGATTTGTCATGGAGCTTGCAAGGACTCAGGTTTAGTCTTTTCAGCTCTGGTTCTATGGATATTCGTTTTTTTCGAATGCTACAAGACTGAGCTTCCACTTCAAGTTAAATTTGATCCCATATTCTGAGTTTCTTGCATTGCCTTGTTCAAAATCCCCATATTGAAACAGAAACTTTACCTATTTCGTTTATACTTTGGGTATTGTAATGATACACTGCCGAGCAGACTTTCGATATGAGAAGTCCTGATCATTACAGCCCCGATAGCGAACCTCTCTTTGTGGCATAAGGCTTTGTCCTTCTGGAGGTAGCCCATACCCCTTCCTTATCTTCACATTACAAACTATAAACTGAGTTCGTTCAGGTCCTCAAATGATTAAATCGACAGGTCAAAACTTTCTATCACTGGATGAACCTTTCTATAGAGCACCCGGCAAAATCTCTGTAATATTGCTCTTCGCCAACTCCTTCGTCGCATCCAAAACCTCAACCATGCGCCCTCTCGCCTCCAGATTCTTCTCATCATCCAACTTCGCCAACCCCATATGCTCCAACGTCACACAAACCAAAGACTCCATAAGCCGCTGCGCCAACTCTCCAGCATAGCCCTGTTCATAAAACGCCGGTGTTTCGTTAACCTCGAGCAACCACGCCGTTCCTTTCGAATCGATGAGAAAGTCCAGCGCAAAGAGCTCATAACACTTGTCCAGCGGTGTGAACTTATCAGCCATGGTGTGAGCAGCCGCGCGGAGAAGTTCTCCTGAGATTTGACATGCTTGGTCGAAGACGTTTTTCTTCCAGTCTCCTGGGAGGAGATCATCTGAGATCTTCCAGAAGTCGCGCATGGATTCTTTGCTTGTGAACTCGTCTTCTTCTTGTAGTGCAGTGTTGGTCAGCGATGATTTGAGGCTGGGGTTCTTCCATGGCGGTTCATAATCATCGAGGGCTAGTAGAGCCAGCATTTCGTTGAAGACGTGGACCTTTAGACGTCCTACCGAAAGAACATATGCTCGGGCGTGCCACTTTCTGCCATCGATGGGTGGAATCGAGACAATGTACTGCTGCGCGACAAATTCTCGGAGTAGAGCGGATGGAATGCGCTCATTTTCGTCAATGACTAGGTTTTGTATCTTATCTGCCATACTCATCGGATTCTTGTCTGCTCCGTTGACTGAGAGCTTTCCAGTCGCAGTGATCAAAGCGTCCAGTGAGTCAAGTCCAGGTGCCGACAAGCTTGGCTTGAAACCATCAGCGCTATCGTCACTTTCGTGCTTGTCCTCAGCAACCTCGACTTCTTCATCCGTTTCTTCATCCTCCTCGGAAATATCAGCAGCCAGTTCAAGATTGTCCGCGAGCTCATCAATGGTACTGAATATTCGAATACCATGTCCACAGTCGATCATGGCAGGCTTCAGAATCCACCAATCTCGTTCCGACGCGTCCTTGGCCTCGTTATCCTCGAGTGAATACAGTAGCGTAAGATCATCCGCCGCAGCCAACGCATCTTCGACATATTCGCTATAATCCAGGGATAGCTTCACGGTAGCGGGGCTATGGCCTTTCAGGACACTATCAGGCCGTTTTGTGACCCAGTAGTCCACAACGCTTGCCATATGATCCTTCCGGGCCAGTGCATCACTATTTGGGTATGCGTTGAGGAGTCCAAGCTTGGCCCTATTCAGAACTGCAAAGTGATGGTTGAGTTCCCATCCATTGAGAAGTTGATATACCGTTTCAGCATCGTCGGGGATATCTGCAAAATCCTCGTGACAGATAGCATCAGGCACATGTCGTTTGATGCATTCCTTGATGTGGCCATCAAGCCAAGGGTTGGCGCTATGAACGTATACGTGCATCTTTGGGCCTTTTAACGCGTGGTGTAGTCTTCTTCTGGAGGGAGAGCAGCTTGACGAGGGATTGGCAGACGAACGACTCTCGATTCCATAGGGTCTGAGACAAGTGCTAAAGACACTATCATCAAGTACGTACTTGATTGATAGAAAGATCGGTCTCTGCAACGAGAGCCAAGAGGTGACAGTCTGAGTCTTTTAAACGCCATGCCCACGGTCCTGAAGAAAATAATTTGCAAACAATTGCCAAGGCAATAATGCATGTGAATTACTAAACTGTCCCACTAAATCTTTTATTTTATTGATATTCTATTGGGTGTTGTGTTGATAAACGTAAGCAGCATCATGAAGTTCATGATGTTGCTCAAAATGCATGATCGGCGTTGCGCTCACCGTTTCTTGTCAGGGGTCATGCCAGGGCTCAACTCTTTATCGCCGATTGCTTTGACCCCTCATCCTTGCTATCTGGTGCTCAGAAAATTGATTGAAAACTTTTCTCAACTATTCACCAGTCGCGTATCAGGTTTCTGTGAATTTGATCATATAGTCTAATTCTTGGCATCGCCAGGGATGCAGTGCGAAATCCTCGTGTTTCCGTTTCTTAGGAAATATACGGAGTATTGTCAACCCTATAGCTATCATACTGCTGCTTACAGCCCTTTTCCAATGGGTTGATCAATGAATATGACTGCTTGCAATTAAAGCGCTACTCATGGTACAGTCAACGACGTCAAGATGGGTAAAATATTGGACAAGATATTTGTATGAGGTCTTTCCTTGACCGTTAAATTCGTTTTATAATTATGTCTAAGTATCTAAGAATAAGAGAAAGATGTGAACCATGATGCTATACCCTTTTGAATCCTTAAAGAAAGATGCGATAGAAGAAGAACCAAGCTCCAGGCTGTACAAGATAATGAAAAAGACAGAAAGCAATGACGCTTCCCGTATGATGTCAAGACGTGGTGTCATAAGATCAATGACCTCTGAAACCTTTTTTTTTCCTTTCCGTAAATCCGTCCCATCATGCCAAAAACATACTAAATAAATGTCATCTCCATCGGATATTGTCGTCGCATTGTTGGACGAAACTTTGACTCGGAATCATGACGGTCGGACATTGTAAACAAGGCTGCGTGATAGCTATCGAGATCGCCAAGTTCAAAGTCTTCGTCATCTTCAAGATCGAGAGTCAATGCATCATCACATTCCTCATCAATCCAAATAATAGTGGGAGTTCGCCTTGTTGCATCAACAATAACCTTGGGCTCCCTGTAGTGCCTGGACTGCAGGCGGCGGCTGAGCTCCTCGCTCTCCTTTTGCTTTGCCGACTTGGAGGCTGTATCGTCGCTTCCAGGAAGCTTCTCAAGCCAGTTGTGGACTCTGCCCTTCAGTTCCTTGTGGCATGGCTCATCCTCTTCAATGGTGACGTCGACCTCTGAGACAATCTCAGTGGTCTCCTCGCCTTTGCTCATGACATAGGATGTGGAAAACATGCGCAACGCAGATGCAACACCACTGTTGGACGATTCGACGGAGATGACACTGTCCCTCTGTTCATCCTCTGGTGGAAACTTATCGAGACAAAGCTGAGATCTCTCTTCGTGCAGAGTAAATAGTCGTCGATCAGAATCTAAGTCAAGGCAAGTAACAACATGAGGCAAGGATCGACCACTGCGCTGAGATGATGGTCGAAGAGGTGCCTTGATCAAGCAGAGGGAGTCTCTGGCGGAGGAGATGCTGGTCAAAGAAGAGGATCGGCTGCGGACTTGGCTAAAGCAGGAATCTCCACCAGAAGACAAGCTCTGCATAGAAGTTGAGCGACGAATTGATTTGACAGTAGAGCGAGAAGAACGTCTAGTAGATGAAGAGGTGTGCGAAGGTGGTGATGGAATAGGTATTCTGCTGGAGTTGCAAAATTCTCTCATAGGTGGAGAGTTGCGCAGAGAGGACGTTCGGGGGGTTAGAGAGTGAGAGTTCTGGTGTTCCATGATGTAAGGCTTTTTTTTTTTTTTTGGTGGTTGTTTAGAGAATGATCCGATGTCACCTTGATCGATCTCAGATCATAAGAGGATAACCAAAAGAACAGATAGATGAATGAGTCAGTGAATGAATGAACGAATGAATGATCTCAGATCAGATAAGAGTATCTTGAAAAAGAATGAATGCTGATGGTTGAAGATTTCTGTCAGTTGATAGCTCCGGCCAAGAGTTTGAATAAATACTGAAAGAAAAGTTTTAGTCGGCCCAATACGTTGTGTGCTTTGACTGAGCCCAAAATAGAGTTGACCAGCTGGAATGGCTGCTCAACGCCTAACACCGGGCTGAACTAAAATGAATGAAACAGAGCCTACAGTCCCTGTCTTCCCTGCTGCAGCGACAGGACGACCCTGTGGCGTGCCCTAAAGGCCTCGCTCTCGGTTGCATAAACGCCACTTTGTCCGAGAGCTGGACGCAGGTGCACATTTATTCCGCGGTTTTGCGAATCGGGAGCCGTGGCAGAAGCGCCACAATGTTTCATCGACGTGCTAAAGAGTCCAATATGGATGGCTGGTGCGGACCCTGGGGAAATAGACTTTCCTCGGCCAACTCACACAGGCCAAGGAAACAGACCTGGTAATTTATGGATGCAGATCAGTAATTTAATCATTTCATGTCGGTCCGTGATGCATGTGCACAACATTGAGTCGGCAGGGTCTTGTATGGTTCAATGTCAAAATGGAATATTCCATCCGCGAGAGAAACAAGATATGGCAGAAAGCCTCATAGATTGATGGATTGAAACATGCCAAGGTTATTTATTAATGCTTACGGTATTGCACATCATCATCCAGTTTCAAATACTAACCCAGTTAACCTTATCTTGTATCTTGGCAACAAATTGTTTCAACCCCATCTCGTAAACCGACTTCTATTCGTCCCTACCAGGATTGTCTCTCGTAGTATTTCCGTTCACAAATCCAGCTCAAGCATTGCTATCCTATAGCTTGGCCAATGACCCACCGCGGACAAGTTCCCGCCGCTCAGCTTGTGCCCCTGAGAGATGCATGGGACAGTCTGGGGTAGGGTTGCACTCGAGATCGACAGAAGTGCCGGCTCACTCCGTGAAACGCGACCTGCACGGGGATTTTGTGGTAATATGGGAATATAACATCATCCGGGCCGGGCAACCGGGGTCTGGCGCTCCTCGTCCGGCCGGGCAATCCTGCCCTGATATCGGGCCTTTGCTCAGACGAATGACGCATCCGCAACCAAGCGTCAAACAGCAATGACCAGCCACTGGCCAGCGAGTCTTTCGGACGAAACCGTTGTCGCCTTGCATGAACGTGAACAGCTCCCCTCCCAGCTTTCATTAAAGATAGCAGAAGGGGAAAAGAGCTACCACCACTATCATATCCAACCACCTCCAAAGACGCTGATCAGGGACGTTGGATGGAGGCACTGTCCACGTGCTGGTGGCAGCTGACTGCCGAGACGTTTTTCTGCGTTGAATGGGACGATAAGGAATGGATGATTTCCCCAGGTGCACAGACACTAACGTCTTCCTACAGCACTGTAATACACGTACTCCAATTTCACAAGACAGCACTAAAATTCGTTAAACAACTTTTGTGATCTATTTTTGGTAGTTTGGCGTTTGCCTACTGTACGGAGTAAGTATAGCACCCTTGGAAATGCCGACGTGATAGAAATTCAGCCTCAACACCAAAACCGGCTCTGTTCATATGTATCTCGAAATGATAAATTTTTATTACCAGCCTCGTCGGAGACCTTCAATGCAAACCTTTACATTCTAAGTACCAGTACAAGCTCTCCCAAGGTTTCTCCCGGATGTATAGGACCTTGCTCTAACTTGTGGCGGGGGCGGGAGCTATCATATCAATATTTCGACAATTTTCTTCTTCCAAGCCTCTAGGTCCCTGTCGTCGCATGGATGGTCGAAACTTCCAAGCTTGATTGCTTTCGAGACTCGATAAAAGGTGAATTTGCACCAAGGCAGTGTGGTACCCATCGAGAATTGCTTCAGGTTCCACCGGGGCCTGAGATTCGGATGTTTCGTTTGATGAAATTTCCCGTTCCATCAACTGCCACTCCTCCCCTGCTGGGCTTGTATCTCGGTAACCGCAAACACAATAGTTGCAGATATCCAGCTGTTGCAGTAGTTCGCTAGCCTCGGCGATGGACCTGTTTCTTTGGTCGGTGTCTCGTGTCGTTTTAACGTTCTGATCGTCTGTAGTTTCGTCTGATTTCTGGATTGTGAATTAGATGCCGTGTCTTTGCAATTGAAGCAGTCGTCTACTTACAGACATGCATCTCAGCTCACACTCTGGTAAATCAGGAATCTCCGAGAGCCAGCGATAAATATTGTCATATAGAGTCTCGTAATCCCTTACGTAAGCGTCGTCGATGTCTTTCTTGGAGATAGCCTGACAGTTCCTTTCGGACCTCGGTATGGTGGGAGATGGATGCAATTTGTATTCTGATGATCGGTCATCGCTGAAGGCTAGCGAGTTTTTCGAATTGGAGTAATGTGAGGAGGAGGAGGAATATGATGATAATGACGTAGTGTCGAGTGAAAACCTCGATTGGTTAATAATTTCCAAAACTTCGCAGACAGATTCTTGTTCCATTTCTAGGTCGAACCCGATGACGTCGAGGCTGTCTAGAGTGCTCTCCATGGTATGGTAGGTCTGGAATGAAGAGAATCGACGTGGTGCTTTTCCAAATGTCGCAGAGCTCTGTCTGTAATCTGAGCCCTCAAAGGTCTGACTCGACCTTGTGGAAGACATTGAAGCGTCTTGTTAAACGAGTGACAAAATAAATGATGTTGGTTTCTTTCACAGCAGGAAATACCCGACTGGTCATTTATATCAAATAAGAAGAATCTTGGTCCGTGTCAATAATGCCCAATGTCCTCAACTCCTTGCTTGTCCCACTTTGCTATGACAACAGTTGGGTTGTAATTCAACGACAATTGAAGCATCCCTTTTCGTTAATTGTTCTGAAACGTCTCAAGGGTTCGTCAAGCCGTGCTAGAGTTGACGGACTAACTCCCGATATGTCAGCGTGCATGATGAAGACATTCAGTCCGAGCAAATTTTACAACCGGGTAACTGAAAGAGTTCGTCTGACACGAGGTAGAGCTGTCAGAATCAGGAGGCGTTGTTTCATGGCATGCCAAAGAACGCTGTAGAACCCTGCCGATAAAAAGCCACTATTTAGGGCATTGATAAATATCAACGTAAGCATGTGTCTGTGCAAACCCTGCATCTGATTGGGCCCCAAAGTTGAGTCGTGATGGGCCATCCCTGGATGAGAAAGTCACTAGCCTGCTGTAGAATGGTCGCAGAGGTGCGAGCAAACTCTATTCAGTGCAATTTAATAATATGGGATAAACTCCCAGGGTTTACCATGTATATAACCTCTCCTGAGTCCCAACCTCCGAATCCCGGCTGCCAGTTGCGGCCAAGGTCCTTCTTGGTGTAGGACAGCTTGGACTTCACAATGAGCCAACCTTCTACTTAAGATGCAAGCGTTATAGATCTGGCATTGCTATCTTCTTGAACAGAACTCATCATGCACCTTCTACTATTAGCATTGGAGTCATTTTTACCACCTTGCTCCATTTTAATCGCCAAAGTGGAACGACCTAAAAGCCCGTCAAGCTTGGACTTAAAGTATTGCGTATTACAGCCAGGAAAATCTCCAAAGCAAGGAGCATGGATGGAGGTAAGGGGGATAAATGGAGATCCGTACGTAGCCACAGCTGAGTATTGAATATCCGGGGTAATGTCGTACCACGATCATGATAAACCCGGCCCGTACCGCCAATCACGTCTTCCCCCAGAATTTCCGATGCTCATGGGTCTTCGGCGGAGTCCGGATCACCTGTTCTGCTATGTCCCCTTTCTTTTCTTTTCATTGTAAATTGTAAAACAGAAATTTAGAAACATTCAGAAATTGCTTTTTGGTGGGATGTTTCGTTTCCTCGACCTCGTGGGTAATAAATCGGTCATAATGCAGCTGCAGACCCTGTATACTTTTACACTTGTTTCATATCATCGGACCGTTTGCTCGGCAACACCAACCTCGATGTTTGATATAGTAGCAGTTGGCTTGATCTGAGGAATATTGACTGGAAGAGGCTGTCTTTTTGTCCTATCCAGGGGTATTCTGAGACAGCTTGTTGACAAGAAGTTTGTTTGCGCCCTAACTGTAACTGGCGGGTAGGCATGATTTTGATGCATCTAACTCTATTCTATCGATCGGCGATCAGCAATCGGCAGCATGGCCCGAGGATCGGATCCGCAACTAGGCTGGTTTCTAGACAGAGCTTGTTGTAAATTGGAGTAAAATAAGTTATAATAACCTGCTGAGATCTCGATTCAAATCACTCCATATGCGCAGCGCTTTTACTGTTTATGCGCAAGACGCGTCAACAAGTACCGTCGCGATGATAAGTTCATGGAGGCCGATAAATCCCGATCTTGCGCCATGATGTTTGAAAGATTCCAAAATAGCATTAGCTCCATTGTTCGCGTGCCAACAGAGGGTGTCCGATGCTAGTCTGGCTCGGGGTCCAAGCCCAAGGACATTGTAACGCCATCGTAATTGTCTTGTCGTAGAAACGGGGCGGGAGAGCCGGAATGTTCTATTTGCAAAATGGCTGGCTGGCTGATAACGCCACTGTCGAACTAAAGAAAACTGTGCATGTCTGAACGAGACCAGAGGCAGAAAAGCTACTGTAAGATCTGATCACGCTACTTTAAGTCTTGCAGTAGTTTTGTCTGTCATGTCTTAGCTGGCAACTAGTTACCAGTTTTTGGGAACCAGGTCAAAGAACTCAACGAGGTTAGATAGATAAGTGAGAATCGCAACAATTGCAAGTTATGAGTATAAAACGTAAGGACTACCATACTGTTAGTGTACCAATGAGGTGTTTAAACTAACACGGATCTCAAGACAACCTAGCTTTTCAAAGTCAATTTCACGAATGCCAAGATAGTTGAACTAGGTATTTGCAGCTACAGCGATATGTTGCTACTTCGTTACATGATGGGATACGCTGATTTATTAAACGAAGCTTTAAAAATCTGAGTGATATTCATTGGCAGTGCAATAGAATCAAATAAGCACGCGAAAGAAAGCTGGATGCTGATTTTATGGCGTGTCTAGGGTAGCCAAAGAAACCCTACTTACGGGCTACAGCCGGAAGTTTTCAACAGCCACGTGTGATCTTTCATGCTAGTTCTATTTCGTATACCTTCTCAAACTGAAAGAATCTCCTTCTCAATAGCCTCTCCCAACGTCTGCGTGTTTCCCTCACCCCCAATATCAGCCGTCATGACAGCCGCATCCGACCTCGCCAACACAGTTTCAATAGCCTTCATCATTCCCGCCGCAGCGTCCATATACCCAAAGTGTGATAGCATCATCTGACCCGCCCAGATCATCCCGATAGGATTCGCGATTCCCTTCCCGTAGATATCAGGTGCACTTCCATGTACCGGCTCAAATAAGCTGGGAAACTCAGCAGTTGGATTGATGTTTGCTGATGGCGCAATACCAATTGTTCCTGTACATGCTGGGCCGAGATCAGAGAGGATGTCGCCGAAGAGATTCGATCCGACGATGACATCGAAGATCTGAGGACGTTGAACAAAGTGAGCGGTCAAGATATCAATGTGATACTTCTCAACCGCAACGTCGGAGTAGTTCTTGCTCATCTCGGCCACGCGCGTATCCCAATATGGCATAGTGATGCTGATGCCGTTGCTCTTGGTGGCGCTTGTCAGCTTCTTCCGAGGTCGGCTCTGAGCAAGATCAAACGCATAGCGAAGAACACGGTCAACTCCCACACGCGTCATGACTGTTTCTTGAATGACAGTCTCTCTGTCCGTTCCTTCAAACATAACTCCTCCAATGCTGGAGTACTCCCCCTCCGTATTCTCCCGCACGATCCAAAAGTCAATATCACCAGGCTTACGACCAGCCAACGGAGAAGGAATACCAGGCATCAGTCGACAAGGTCTTAGGTTAATATACTGGTCAAATTCGCGACGGAATTTGAGCAGGCTACCCCAGAGACTGATGTTATCCGGGACTTGATCAGGCATTCCAACAGCGCCAAAGTAGATGGCGTCAAAGGGCTTGAGAGTATCCTTCCAGTCATCGGGCATCATCTTTCCGTGCCTCTCATAGTAGTCGCAGCTGGCGAAGTCGAACTCTTGGAATTCGAGTGATAGGTTGAATTTTGTGGCTGCGGCTTTGAGGCATCGGACGCCATAGGGCATTACTTCTTTGCCGATGCCGTCGCCGGGAATAACAGCGATCTTGAGTGTTTTGGACATGTTGATGAGGGTGTGATAGTGAAGTGTTGAAGTTGGAGATGACTTGGCGTTTTTATGCTCAAGTATGCTATTCTTATAAAAATTTGGAGTTGATGAACTGTGCCTACGATGTCGGGATGTGAAAAGTCGGACATTACAACACCGAAGCCTCTCCACTTCTCCACCGTTACCTACGGCGGAGAAAGAAATGTCCGCCCGTTTCTCATCGGCACCGGGCTCCGAAGCCTTCGGCCATTAACATTTTTGGCCGATCACAAACATCCTTTCTTTTGTTACTGAATCACGGACATTGAAGGGCAATTACTATCACATAATAGTGGAGGACTGTTCTACTCACTTAATCGCGAGTTTTCAGATGCTATTCGGCGTGATCTGACTCTTTTCAGGCGGCAGATCAAATGCCCGCTAGTCAAATACGACCGAGGTTTGCTTGTGATTTATGACGGCATAGTTGCTCTCCACAGTCAAACATCGCCAAAATGGACAGCTATTATTTGAGCAACTTGTCGACCAAAGGGCGTTGACGAGGTATAAATCAGGCTGCAGAACCTGCAAACTGCCATGACACTATTTCTCACTTGCATTACCAGCTTCTCAAAATGTTTGACACCTTCCAACCTTTCGCAATCAAGACAAAGTCCAACCCGGACATCACCATCAATGGCTTGAAAAGTGGCGATGCATCTGAATCCAAGCCAGCTCTGCTTCTCATCCATGGCTTTCCCCAGACTCTGCATATCTGGCATCGTGTCGCGCCTCAGGTTCTCGACAAGTTCACTGTTGTTCTCATCGACATCCGAGGCTATGGAAAGTCGTCCAAACCTGGAGATGTGGCTTCTTACGCAAAGAGTGCCATGGCTCGAGACTGCATCGATGTCATGGACGCTCTAGGCCATACGGACTCATTCTTTGTCTGCGCGCATGATCGTGGTGCAAGAGTCGCGCACAAACTGGCCGTTGACTATCCCGATCGCATCCGAAAGTTCATCTTACTTGACATCTGTCCCACGCTGGCCATGTACACCAAGACAGACTTCGACTTTGCCAAAGCATACTTTCACTGGTTCTTCCTGATCCAGAAAGAACCTCTTCCCGAGACGCTCGTCACCGCACGGCCTAGAGAGCTAGCAGAGATGTTCATGGGAGGTCGTCAAGGAGATGGATTATCCATTTTCGAGCCGGAATGCTTCGAGATTTACGCCAAGAACTTGGAGGATCCGGAGACGGTTCATGCTATGTGCAATGACTACCGCGCCAGCGCGACGGTGGATCTTGAAGAGGCCCGTGAGGATTTGAAGAACGGGCGGAAGATCCAGAGCCCTCTGCTTGTCTTATGGGGAAAGCATGGCGTTATTGAGAAGTGTTTTGATGCTGTCAAGGAGTGGAAGGATGTTACAAAGCTTGGTGTACCGGTGGAGGGTCGTGCTGTTGAGTCGGGGCATTATATTCCTGAGCAGCAACCTGAAGCGGTTGTCTCAGCTATTCGAGATTTTCTCACATGAACGCGTGCGAATTTGACGCGTTATTGAGAAGAAAGCATCTGAAATCGCGGTTTGCTTCATTAGTTCGGGGAACAACGCGTTGTTCGCCCGTTGTGACGTGACGCGATGCACTTCGTGGAGGGAGCAAATGTCTTGACAACTTTAATTCCTAAAAATGAATTCAGCAACAAATCATGGTGCTTACAGTTCTTCCTTCGTGAGTGGTAATTTCAATGTTAATCATATGAGATGAAAGTTGTCAACGATATCGAATTGTCGTTGGTTAAAACAGGCGATGTCGCTGTAGCAGCGCTAACCATATTCCTACGAGAAATAACACGAAATGAACCAATCCTCGGAGCCGCTGAACCCCCGTGTCCGCACTGATCATTTAAAGAAGCCTTGACACGGGCCTGGCCGATCAGGGCTCATGCAATTTCACGACTGCTGACAGCGTTGTCACCCTCTCGAAACAAGGGCAATGGGTTTTCCGACCAACAAGCCTGCGCATTCCTTTAAACCTTTGCTGTCCACAGCCAGTTTCACGATTGCACGGACTGTTTGAGAGACTTGGTCTCGGTAACTAACATGGAAATAAACTGAGGAGGTCTGGGAGGATACTCAAGCGGTGCTATTCCGTGAACGGAATGGCTTCAAATTCCTGCATAAACTGATGCTCCGCTGCCTTGACGCTTAAGAGTTAAGGTTGAATTTGCAAGATAGCCAATCAGATGTCCTTTTTGTAGTTGAGGTGGGGTGAATTTTAATTGTTCTGGGACAGCTTCACTGATGAGATGTTGTACAGGGTAGTTTCACCTTTTCTTTATTTTGAGATTCAATATCAATAATATGCATCTAAGTATCGAATGTTAAGTGAAAACTTGCAAGGATAATTATGAAGTTATAATTTGATACTATATTAAATGGATTTTCTTTTGGTCTGATCTATTTACATCACTGTGCATTTACGGAATTGTTAATTATCAGCTTGATTGCAAATCATATGTTTACAACTTCAATATTCGACTTGACGTCAAGTCCTACAGATTAACATGAACTATCGATGCAATCATAGGAATTAGGAAAGATTTTCCATATTACAGTGGCGGATATCGGATATCGAAATCGAAATCGAAAATCAGGTTTGGATGATATCAACCAGCATGTTCACCATATCGCACCCTCGTCGATCCTACGGTCATGGCGATGTCCGTCAAACCTTCGAGAACGTGAATGGTCACCTCAGCAATCATCCTGCAGCTCGTCTTATGCAGCAAGGGTTACAGCAAGGGTTGGACAGATGACAATCTCCTGGCTAAAACACCGTGTAATTGCCAACGGGGTGGATACGGTTGGCTGACGATCACGCAGCCTACACCTCGCGGGCATGCCGCTAGGCGGATAGAGCTTGCTGTATGCACAGGGGCGTCATGAAATAACGATTAGCGGACCGTTGGTGTGGTGTCGTTCATCCTGCATCCAATCTAGGGTCTGCGTCGAGTCCCCGTGGTGCAAGGAACGGCCAAGACGTGCGGCTAGATCGTACAGTAAGACTCACTAGCTGGGCGCACACAGCTGACGGATGGATCGCCGAGACGGGGAGGCGTTCTCTGGGCGGACCAGGGCAGCATGCAGAACGGCCGAGATGACGGTTGTTCCGGAAGATGCCTTCTTGGTACTCGGTATATACCACGCAGTAACAGCTTGGCAAGCTTGGCGGACGGGAATAGGTGCCGCGGATATGTAATGTGATGTAGGTATCAGATAGTGGCGATGACAATCACGGGTGAGAATGCCTGGGTGAGCTGTAGAGACGATATCATGCTACGAATGTTTAGTGTTGAGTTTGGAGATCATGCGAGTCGTCTAACTGGACCAGAGAAACGCCCAAAGAGGAATTATTCAACAACTAGCGAAAAATAACTCTAACATCAACTCTAAAGCGACACCGAAAGGTCGCAGTCGGTTTACGAAAACGACATAGTCAGACTCAGAGACTCAGACATCCGTTGGCCGATGCGATACAGTGGATATCATGCGATGCGTCCAATTGCTATCGACAGCTTCACGTGCGTTACGATAACGGGAGCCGGAAGTGTCAAAAAAACCAAACAAGAAAAAAGAACGAGAAGAAAAAAAAAGTGGCGAGCAAAAGGACCCAATAAACAGACGTAGCGCATCCTAGTGTCGGGATCTGATCTACCAGTGAGATGGCTCCATTTCCCCATGTGGCCGTTCCAAATGGCTACGCACGTTTTGCGGTTCTGCGCGGGGAGAAGGGATGCAACGGGGAGAAGGGCTCGATTGGGAGAAGAAGATGCTCTGCAGCGGGTGAACCAGGTCTAACCAGGAAGAGAGACCGAACGGTGGAGTCGTTGCACTTGTTTTTGGGACAGACGCTGAAGCCTCCCTCGGGGAGAGTGAGTCCAGATGCCTCTTGACACTTGCCTAGAGTCAAATTGGCTTCTGTTTTGCCTTTGCCAAGAGCGTCGCCAAGACTGTTGAGCCGACACGATGGATTTGTCCAAACGGACCATCCGTGTAGCATAGACACAAGGCCCGGAGCTGATACCGATTTTGATACGGAAATTGAGAGAGATCTGGCATTGATTAACAGCCAGTACGCCCAAGCACGTGCACAAGTTCACAAAAGTTGTTCTCCCTGATGCATGTCCCGACAGACAATAAGCATAGTTTTGTGCTTGTTGCAAATAAACTTATTTTCATGCTTTTACGAACCCAAGTCTAAAAAACTCATCCGCAAGGGTTTGCGAGTCCACGCCACGCAACGAGAGCACGCGACTCGCCCAGAAATCAGCTCTAGCCAAGGACTGTCACCGATCTCTGGGCTCTCTGCTTGGCCATCTCTTGTCCCGCAGCGTTGCGACCTTGGCCCGAGCTATGACCCATATGGCGTAGCCAATCCATGTCTCTGAAGATGCTGAAATTTCCGACCAATCAGAGGGTCAGGTTGCAGATGAAGATCTCGCACGTGGGGTGTTGGAGGAAGCTCATAGGGTTAATATGCTTAATTGTTAGTCGGCCCAGCGACACCCTGTCACAGACTCCCCTCCCCACCCACGCGGTCCCAAAATGGCAAACCCTCACGCTGCTGGCTGCCCGCTGCTGCGGGTGAGTGGGTGGGTGTGCTGTAGCCTCCGTACATGTATGTAGCTCGTAGCGCAGACACCAAGTGATCGGTAGCCATATCGTCTCACCGAACATGAGCTTCCAGACTTTGGAGTGGGGGTCGGGGGTGCAGGCTGTACGAGTGTACGCTACGGAACTAAGCTTACGGACCTTTGAGTTTTTAGCCTCTGGCAGCACACTGTGACATGGACATGGGCATGCATGGATCTTTGATGTCTTTTTTGTCTTCGTGTCCGCTGTCGCGAAACCTTTAAAGTCTCCCCTCCAGGACCCCGAACTCTGATCTTGTTCTCCCCTTGCTCGAGCATCCCTTTCTTCTCCCCTCCGTCTTTCGACCTCAATAAGCAAGCTACAAACAGCTTAGCTACCACCTTCTTTCCCTCTTCACCCCCAGCCACAAGTCACAATGGTGCTCGAGGCTTACACTTACGTCTTTGCCATCGGCAGTTGCTTTGCTCTGCTTGAGGCCTTCAACAACGGTGCCAGTATGTCTTACCCCTCTTTCCCATGACGCATAGCAATACAGCACAGTGAACTGACACCTGCAACAGACGATGTCGCCAACGCTTGGGCTACCAGCGTTTCATCGCGCTCCGTCACATACCGAGGAGCCATGGTGCTATGCTGTGTCTTCGAAATGCTCGGTGCCCTAGCCGTCGGAGCCCGAACCGCCTCGACCATCAAGAACGGCATCATCCCCATGGAGGCCTTCCAGAACAACGCCGGAGTCCAGCTCCTCGCCTTCGCCTGCGCCTCGGCTGGTGCTTCTACCTGGGTCATGTGGTGCACCATGCACAACGCCCACGTCTCCTCGACATACTCGCTTATCTCGTCGCTCGCTGGTGTCGGTATCGCTACCGTTGGTGCTAGCAAGGTTGAATGGGGTTGGAACGATGGCCAGGGTCTCGGTGCCATCTTTGCTGGTCTCGGTATGGCCCCCGCCATCGCTGGATGCTTCGCTGCCATCATCTTCTCCCTCGTCAAGTACACCGTCCACATCCGCAAGAACCCTGTTCCCTGGGCTGTCTGGACCTCTCCCTTCTTCTTCCTCATCGCCGGTACCATCTGCACCCTCTCCATCGTCTACAAGGGTTCTCCCCGTCTCGGTCTCGCTGAGAAGCCTGCTTGGTACATCGCCGCCGTCACTCTCGGTGTCGGCTTCGGTCTCTTCTTCCTCTCTGCCATCTTCTTCGTCCCCTTCGTCCACGCTGTCGTCATCAAGAAGGACTACACCCTCCGCTGGTGGGATGCCTGGAGGGGTCCTCTCCTGTTCAGCCGCCCTGCTCCTCCTGATGCCGAGCACGCCCGTGTCCCCGACTACTCTGTCCTCCAGCACGGCTCCTCCGATGACGAGTCCATCTCCCACGAGTCTGAGGAGGTTGACCCCAAGAAGACTGGCAGTGATGACATCACCCCCGCTACCGTCCCCAGCTCCGAGAACAACGAGAAGCGACAGCTCAACCTTGCCGAGTCTACCCAGGATGATTACAAGCGCATGCTCAAGCTTGCTGAGGAGAAGCACCACGCCAACCTCCGCAAGGGCAAGGGTCCTCTCGGCTGGGCCATGCGATGCCTCCACGCCAACCCCATCGGTGCCGGTTCCATCCACGAGACTCACAACCTGATTGCCCTCGTCAAGCGCATCCCCGCTCAGATCGTCGTCGTCTTCCTCTACGGTGCCCACTACGACATCCACACTGCTCAGATGGGTATTGAGGCTACTCCCGAGGGTCGCCGCATGGCCCGTGTCTACGAGCACGCTCCCAAGTACGCCAACGAGGTCGAGTACCTGTACTCTTTCGTCCAGATCATCACTGCCTGCACTGCTTCTTTCGCTCACGGTGCCAACGATGTCGGTAACGCTGTCGGTGTCTGGGCTGGTATGTACGCTGCTTGGCACTCTGGTAAGCCCGCCGAGAAGAAGGCCGAGGTTCCTCTCTGGCAGATTGGTGTTGTCGCTGCCATGATCTGCATCGGTTTCATCACCTACGGTTACAACATCATGAAGGGTAAGTCATCAACCACAATCTCACTACAGAATCATTACTAACTCTCATTAGTTATGGGTAACAAGATCACCTACCACTCTCCTTCTCGTGGTTCCTCCATGGAGATGGGTGCTGCTATCACTGTCCTCGTCTTCTCTCAGTACAAGCTCCCCGTCTCCACCTCCATGTGTATCACCGGTGCCACCGTTGGTGTCGGTCTCTGCAACGGCAGCTTTAAGGCCGTCAACTGGAAGCGAGTTTTCCTCCTCGTCTTCTCCTGGTTCATGACCATCCCCATCGCCGGTCTCATCGGTGGATGTCTCATGGGTCTTGCCCTGAACGCCCCTCACTTCTAAATACCCCATACATAACACTTGATACCTGATTTAGAGCTTGAGGCTCTATCGTTCTTTTGCATGCTTCAATTTGGAAAAGGGATGAAAATAGAGGAGCGGGCTTGATCTCATAGAATACCGATGTCAAAGCTTTTCATAGTACTTTTATACCATTAATTGACGGAGATTACTCTCTTTTAAATACACTTCTTGGCTCCGTGTTTGTCTTGCATCGTAGTTGGATAATTCCCTTGATAACATGGACTGGAGAGCTGATTCAATGCGAATGACTGATGACTGATGCAAAACCTTGTGATATCTCCACGGGATGTATCAACGTCACACATCTAAAGAAAACCCTATTTACACTTTAGGGCGTAAAATGATTGATGGTGTTGCATCATTGCGGAATCTCCCCCTCCACTCGTCATACACATCACGAACCTCATATTGAGACATTGAAATTATGTACAACCATCTGTTGTATCATGCACGACATGATCCAAACCCATGAAATTGGTGCATCTTGGCAGGAACCATCGCGCAAGCTGAGACCTTGGCAAATCTTTGACATCTTGGCGTGCTTATGGCGTTTCTTCTTCACACCCTTCGCCTTCACTTGGCGATTTCTTGGCTCTCGCCTGGCCTTTTCTAGAGCTGCATCGTGGTCAGCCCTTGAGTTTCTATGCATCCTTCTGGAAATCCGCTTAGTTGGCTACCAATCTCGTTGGCTGGGCACCGGCTGGATCAGTTCCCATCAACCTTGGGAGACCTGATCACTTGAGTAATGCAAGTGAGACGTCGCATAAGGCGGGGAATTCTGTAAAATTACTTTCTCATTCATGTCACCAGTGGAGATTGACCCGAGACAAGTGGAACAATCCAAGTCCACCGATGTCACGATGTCACGTGAGACCCCTTAAAGGCATCATCAATGATTGACCCAGGAATGATGAACTCACTTATCGTGGCTTGTCAAATTGAGCCGAAGATTGACCAACGCGATAGGCTCAAGAGGGCGTTAAAGAGATTTGACAAATGAACAGAAATTAATTGAACGGCTGTATTAATTTCGAGTATTACTTCTATACTAAGAGAGAAATTACTATTGAAAACAGGAAAGCAGACGAATAACCAAAGAAAACGCCAACTTTACTTTCTTTTTGTTTGCATCTTCTATTGGCACCACATCTGCACAGGAACAGAGACCTGATCCAGCACATCAAAGTCCATACCCCACTGCTTGAAGCTGACAACAATCATGTCAAAGCGCTCAAGCTCCTCTGTAGTCCAGTCCTCATCAGCCAATCGGGGGATCTCGGGCACAGCAGTCTGCTTGACCAGAGAGTCGGCGAAATGGACATCAATGTCGAGCCTCTGAAGCTCCTTTGCAAGCTGAAGACCAGGAGAGTTGACGAGATGGTCCTGTCCGGCCTTGAAGCCCATGCCGACGACCAAGACTCGCTTGCTCATCTCGATACCTGAGTCACGTCGCTGAAGCTTGACGTTTCCGCAAAGCTCGCCAACAATCCGCTTCGCCATGTTGGCAGGACGCTTGCTCATCTTGTCGGCACAAGCTTCGAGAAGTGGGAACTCGCAGTTGGAGAGGAGGTAGTAAGGGTTGACGGGGATGCAGTGACCGCCAACTCCCAAGCTGGGAGTGTAGGGCATGTAACCAAAAGGCTTGGTGGCAGCAGCGCGAGAGACCTCAAAGGCGTCAATGCCAAGGCCCTGGCAAGCATCGGCCATCTCGTTCGCATAGGCAATGCACATCATGCGTTGGCAGTTCTCGTAGAGCTTGCACATTTCGGCAACTTCAGGCTTAGAGACAGGGACAATGCTTTCGAACACTCGGCCATAGAGACGGACAACGGCGTCAAGAGATCCGGGAATCACATCATCAAGGCCAGAAACGACCTTGGGGATGGATCGCATGGGAGGTTCAGTTCGGCCGGGGTCAATGCGCTAATACAAGTTAGCATACACTCGTGCTGAAATAAGTAGACGGTTCGGCTTACCTCGGGAGACATTCCGGCGAAGAGACCCTTAGCTTTTGCAATGGGGCCAAGAAGCTGGCGAGTCAAGCCAACAGAGACTGAGCTCTCAATGACAACAGTGCAGCCAGGACGAGCCCACTGCTCAACACGGCGCAGAGCGCTGCGAAGATAAGACAAATCGATAGTTTTATCCGATCGAAGAAGGGTAGGAACAGAGATGAGGAAGTGAGTAGCCTTGCCAAGGTCAGACTCATTAGAGGTGAAAGAGACGTTAGGACGAGCTCTGAACTCTCCCCTCAGGAAGTCAAGTCGATCCTCGCTAATGTCAAAACCCATGATCTCGTACTTGGAAGAGAAAGAGTCGACAAGACCAGTGCCAACGAAGCCAACGCCGATCACTGCGACAAGAGGAGTAGCCTCAGTGGGTGAGACGATGGGCTTGGCGGGTGATGTCTTGGCCGCATGGTTCTGCTTGGCCTTGGGCTGCAGGGGGAGAACCTTGCGAGGAGCAGGTCTCTGGATAGAAGAGGCAACGATAGGCATTGTGCTGAAGAGTGTGAGTGGGTATTAGGAGAAGAGGTGGAAGAGAGCTGAAAAGGCTGAAGAGATGATTGTGATGATGAGATGAGTGATGAGAGAAGAATATGGCTGCTGGAAGCTGTCTTCTTATAGATTGTAGATTGATACTGAAAACGACTTGATATCGAGTTTCTCGCTCCATCATCGGTCTAACTCCTAAGCAACTGCAGATACTTTGCAAATTTCGACTAACTGATATTCACACCAGTCTAGAATCAGTGGCTTTTGGAATAGTCGTACGGATTATAGTGGACAATAGCCTTAGTCTAAGGTGTAAGTGATCCTCTTCGAAAATCTTGGTATCGAGCAAAGATTTCTTCATATCACCGAAAAGAGTAAAGGCGGCATGATCTCTGTATAGTACAGACAATGCGGAGACTCCCGCAGCCACTATGCGGGTGAAGTGCTTCGGAGGAAAGTGGCGATAAGGTGGACGATTAGAGTATTTTCCGGGGCGGCATAAACCCCTTAGTGGCGAGTAATGTCCAAGCGAGGAATGCTGCACCAGAAAGCGCCAATCCTATTACATGCCACTGACGGTGGCATTAGCATTCCGGCACATTATGAGGCATTACAGGATTTGGAGTAGCACTCTTGACGATTGAGTTGGCCTAGGACAGTAGAAGTGATCTGAGGTAGCATACCTAGTTCAAGAACAAGTCTCAACTTGGAGTTAGTTCAAGATACGCGCCTGTATAAGCGCGCTATAATAGTAAAAACAAACTATCTTGATCTATCCAAGATCAATGACTCTCAAGATCAAGGAATTATCTGCGCGATACCGCAAACGATGAAGGTGTTGGACAGCAGTGACATTCGCGTCTGGGGTTCTATGCCTCTTTGCTCACTATCGGATCATCAGTGGGGCCAGACCCTTAGATAACTCTAATTTCAAAGCTATTTGGATCCCTGCCAAGGAAACAGCACTTTTAGTGCGCCAAGGAAATAACGAGCACTGATATGTCCGACCCACGAGGAGACCGTTCTCATCGTTGCACTGGTCGCTGTTCGCGGAGGTGCAAGCCACCTATCACATACCTAACGCAGTGGCGTACTTGACGGATCATATTGTCCTGTTAATGCAGGTGAAAAGCATGGCATGCAGGTGCAAAGCGTGGCAAACGGCGATCGGCGCCTTTGTACCTGGGAGGCGGACACATGGTTGTAGGTAGACGTTCTCGGTACGTCTTGGTAATATGTTTGTCACGTTGCTCGTATGATGGAGGGTCTAGGTCTTACAGCCCATATGGTAGCGAGCAGTTCTAGAGTTGAGCAGAGTTTTTGAGCGTCTTATGCCAAGCACAGCTTATCATATTTCACAAACAAAGAGTTTTTTTTCGCGACAAGTCCACATAATGGAATACTCCGATTCTGTGAGTTACAATATCGGTACGATCTGTTGGACACTTTGGAAAAGAGCTCGTGCACAAGCACGTCTGCTATCTTCGGGCTTCTCGTCAGTTTCCCTAAAGCGCCAATGACGTATCTCCTTAGACAACATTAGGTCTGTGGGGACAATACCTGCTAACAAAGACCTAAATTCATAGATAAGATTAGGTAGGGTTTGAGTTGTCTTTGGGGGGCGGTATGCTCGGGGAAGTTCTTCCGACTCCAGAAATGCGGCTCGAGTGACAACCAAACTAACTTTAGGCTCAGGATAATATCCTTGGCGTATCTCATGGGCACAAACCAACATCTAGCGTTGGCGTTGCGGAGTGGCACACGGGAGGGAAACGCCCAATTCCGGGTACATGAGGAATGCAAGACAACAAACACTCCACCCGTTCTCTCGTCATGATGGAAGAAGTAATGATCAACAACCCAGATTCGTCTCGACGTTGTAGAATTGTTCCTGTAAGTTGCTTTGTTGAGTAAATGATAAGCAGGCTTTTTAAAAAACGTGCAGTATGCAAGGCCGGCATTGGAAAAGCAGCCTCATGACTGGAATCCAGACGGGGCCATTTACCAGGGTTTGCATCATGCCAGGTTTTCCTTCTTATGATGGAGGCAATTTGTTCAGGAGGAGTCCTGAATTTTAATGCCATGACTTGAATTCCTCCCCCAGATTCCCTCTATTGTGTGTCATTTTCCTATTCATCACTCGTTCAAGATGGCGGTCCTGACTGCTCGGCGAAAAAGCTCCTTGCTTTCCTTTGAATCAAAGAAGGCACACTTCGACAAGGAGTACGCCCAAGATGTCAGCAGCACAGTTCATGTGAGATCTCGGCAGAATTCTTCATTCTCTTCTACGGCAGACACTGTTGTTGGCGATGATGTACCCGAACACAAGAAAGATGCCCATTTCTTTACTCTTCATGCCATCCCCGAGAAGGAATCTCCGTCTCCTATCAATCCCTTCACAGATGATGCCTTCCCATTCCCAACAAATCACAACACGCCTCCTGAAAACCCATTCACAGATGATGCTTTTCCAACGGAAGACGAGAAACCTCTCTTCAACCTCAAAGTTCCCCCAGAGAAAGCCCCTTTGCACTCTGTCACCGTTCAAGATGATGAAGACATTTGCCCTCTTGACCAACATCCCAGAAAGCTCAGCCCTTCTGTATCTGAGAAGCCCGTCCAAGCTGCCCCAGTACACGCAAATGACACGGTTGAGACATGTGGCTATCCCAAAATCGAAGATCCTGTCGACCCTGCTAGAATCCTCTCACCAATGGATCTTCGCAACCAAAGGATAGCTTTCCTTGGAATTATCGTCTTCATCAACATCTGTATGGCGATCACTGCCTTCTTTGGCAAGAAGAGCAAGTTGATCTTCATCGTCGTTCTCTTCGTCAAGAGCAAGGACTTTCTATCAGCCATCATCTCTCCCACTGGGATGATGTGCCGTTGGATTTATGAGAAATTCTACCCACCCAAGCCAGTCAGTCGACGCTGGATCCTATCTCTCATCCCTGCATACTCTGAGAGCGAGGAACAGATCGTCAAGACCATTTTCTCCCTTCGGGACAATGGTGTTGAGCCTCATAAACAAGTCATGGTCGTCATCCTTGACGGAAAGCCACGGGATGTTCGATCGCATATGACTCGAATGGTGCGCGAGTTCCAACGGCCATATGTCTCACTAAAATGGAAGAAAGGCGTCTTGAATGTGCTGGCAGGATTCATGGAAGACGTCCCTGTCATCGTCATCGAGAAGGTCAAGAACGCTGGCAAGAAAGATTCTCTCATCCTCTGCCACGATCTCTTCAACTATCCTCGTGAGAACTCTCCTCTTTACACAAAGCTTCTTCGGAAAGAAATGTGGGAGGAGATTCTTCCAGAGTTGACAAAGGGAGAAGACTTCAAGGGTTTTGACATGGTTTTCTGTACGGATGCGGACTCGACTATCTACAAGGGTGCTGTTGCACTGTTGGCGAATGCTATTGCGCGAGATGATCAGGCTATTGCTGCCTGTGGACTTGTCTTGGTTGAGCTTGAGCCAGGTTATGAATGGTCGTTCTGGAATTTGTACCAGCAGTTTCAAGTAAGTCCAACAGAGACCTTCGTTAGCTATCCGATCTAATTGTTCCTTGCAGTACACCTTTGGACAATACGTCAGACGGCGAGCCGAAGGCTTTGTTGGAAAAGTAACTTGTCTGCCCGGATGCATCACCATGATAGCAGTAAGACCAGAAATGGCTGGCGCCATTCGCAAATACGCTGAGCCTGTTACTGGCGAACTGGTCATCAACCACCAAGTGCAATATCTTGTAAGTCAACCACTTCCGAGTTTCTACGCCCAGCTAATTGGACCTTCAGGGCACGGACAGAAGACTCACCTACTCGATGCTGTCTCAAGGTACTCATCTTCGAACACTCTTCGTGCCTGACGCAGTCAGTGAGACGGTAGCACCCCAATCCCTGTTCCACTACCTAAGCCAAAGACGCCGCTGGGGTTCCAATGCTTACTTCAACAACTACTTTTACCTTGCTGGCGAGAAGATGATTCCCATCACCCGGATCGCTGCGTCTATCGAAGTCACCCGTCTCAGCTTGGTGTACTACCGCATTCTCAACACTGCACTTTTCATTGCCAGCTGTGTCCGCCACGTATCTCCTCTCAAGCTTGTTCCTATGCTTGTCGTTGGCCAACTGCCCTCTTTTTGGTTCTTCTGCTCAGTTCTTCTTGAGCCTGAACTTCGGAAACGAGGGCACAAGCTTGCAATTGGATACCTTATCAACAAATGTATATCACCTGTGATGAGTGTCATCATCTTTACCAAGGTAGCTACAAACCTTGGGAGTCAAGTTTGGGGTGTATCTGGAGTTACAGCATCCTCTGCCCCTGTTGCTGCCACTGCATCTACGGAAGAAGATACAAAAACGTTTGTAGCAGATGAACTTTCTGCAGCAGAGAGAGGAGAGTCAGTCATGTCAAAAAAGCAAGAAGCGGCCATCGCCAAGCCAGAACGTTGCCGTCTCAAGGATGAGCGAGCGGAGGTGGATGTAGAGTAGACTAGTAGAATATTAGACCTGAAAAGTAACTATTTTACCTAATTTTAAACGACTTTAGACTAATTACCTTAAACTTTAGTAACCAACCTGGGTTGGCACTATTAGGTTTGCGGGTCAGCGAGTCACTGCAATAAACGTCCGAAATGGTTGGGTGACATGCTGACCTGAGCTTAAACAAGGCCACATTTTAATGGAACTCTGTATTTCTCGGGTTTTATGCATCATTCAGGCTTCATTATTTAACAGATTCTCTCAATTTCTAGCCAGAAAACCTACGTCGATGATAACCAGACCAGCGACCAACCTTAGAACAAAGAGCTAGTTGACTAACCTGGCGAATCCCAAGTTCCATGCCCCATATACAACAATCCAGTTTCGCTTGGCAACTATCCTCAACCTGACAATTGAAATAGCTAACTAACTCCAGTTGGTCTCTTCATTGTCTTGATATCATCAAAGTTCGCCGAAGCCCCATGCATGCGGTGCATATCCACTTTGCCTCTCCTCTCAACAAACGGCGATCGTCATGAACCGTTGGCTCATGATGGATCAGAGTCATGAGCCTCCGAACTAATCATGATTTCAAAGACAAATGACATCACCCCCATAACCCTTCTTGTGGAAATAGCCTACTGAGAATCTAGCCCAGCCATATCCGGACGCCTACATTCCAGCGACCTGACTAACCCCAGAAAAGTGAGGACCATCTGATCCGACTAAATAACGCTTTGTTTGCTAACTCTCCGACGGATGTTATTTTTGTGTGCTAAGGTTAATTACCAAGTCCAGACTTGGTCTGGACTTGGTCACTTCATTCCAGTAAACTTAACTTAATTCAGCTTCCTTGTTTCTAGCCAACCCCTGGGTTTATATAACTCCTCGCCCAAAGACGAGTAGCATTGCTACCCCCCCGGCTAAAGTTTTCCTCTTTTGATCTTCCTCGATGCCTCTCCCTCGACAGTTCTTTTCTCGCTGGGCCATCTTCTCTATCGTGTGTATCTTTATCATCGTTACGATTACAGTTACCTGTGCTACTTATTTCACCCTGGCTAAAACGCGGCACCATGCATTTGATTGGACTAAAATCATGAGTTCTCGTGGGGATGTCCTCCCCGATTTTAGCTATGCCGGTTATCACAACTCAGCTATCATATTGCCCGATATCACCACTCCCAACATCACAGTGTCTCTCAATAGTAGCATCAGGGATGTGAGGCCCATGATACAAGAAGCCATCGACAGCGTTGCCTCTTCAGGTGGCGGTTCTGTTATCTTACCAGCTGGCAGATGGCCCATAACTGCAGGTCTAAACCTATCCAGTGGTGTTGTCGTTTCTGGGTCTGGTGATGACGAGACAATATTGGTGCTAGGAGATCGCCCATCTGTGCCTGTCTTCACACTTGGCACTAGAAATACAAGCAAACCTCGATACGGGTTCAGGTCAAACATCACCAACGACTATGTTCCCATTGGCTCCTCTTCGGTCGAGGTTATCGATAGCAATGGGCTCGCTGTTGATCAGCAGGTCTATGTTGCTCGGACTGCCACAGAAGAGTGGATCAAAGGCAACGGTATGAGTAACTTGGTCAGAGACGATGCATCGCAGACTTGGATCCCGGTATGGAACCATGGTCTCTCATAAATGGATATTTGCTAACTTGAATAGGAGAATAAGAGGTTCTTATCACCAAACCAGATCAGCGGTATCTATGGTACCAACATCACACTAAAGATACCGCTAACCGACAATCTCGACTTAGACTATCTCCAACCAGAACTCATAGTCTACACACCACCAAATGTCAACAGTGAAATGGGCGTCAAAAACCTTCAGATTGAGGTTCCAGATACTTGTTCTGGGGCTCCAATGAGCGATAAATCTTGCAACTCCGCTGCCATCTACTTTCCGTCATGGACAGTTGATAGTTGGGCCAGTGATTTAACACTGAAAGGCTTCAACAAGTTCTTCCAGATTGACCAGGATGCCTCTCGGATCACCATTCAGAACAGTACAATGAACCGAGATAAAGATATCCAAGGAGCCGCACTGCCTTTTGACATCCTGATCCAAGGTTCGCAAGTTCTCGTTCAAGATTGTGCCCAAGTTGGCATTCCATCTGCTAGATGCTTCTCTGTCGCCACGGGGTCTTTGACACCTGGCCCAAACGCTGTCCTTCGTCACAAGACAAAGTCTGATGTTCAGACCATTTACCCTCATCAGAGATGGGCTCAAGGTCTCTTGGTAGAAGACACTTCCGTTACAACGTATTTCGTCAACAGAAATAGCAAAGGCTCTGGTCACGGGTGGTCTATTAATGGCGGCGTTGGATACAACATCAATGGTAGAGTTGAGTTTGAGTCTCCGCCACTTGGCATCAATTGGTGCATTGGCTGTGGAACAAAGGATAATGAACCGAAGGGTAATGCAACTATAATCGAACCAGGAAAGCAGGTGGATCCGAAAAGTCTATTTGGGGCGCAGCTGGAGGCTCGAGGTGTTTATAGATATGTTTAAGGAGACACGTAGATCAGAGAATAACCAGTATACTTTACATCTATTTAGGTATATTAAATAAGAATGTTCTAAACTTAGATATGCTCTGAGGAACTCTTTAGAATATTATGTGATTAGTCTCCATCGTAAACCTATTATTAAGCTACCTAAGGTACCTGGGAGAGAATATTTACGTTCAAAAGGCACGAGATAGAGGTAAACATATTGTTCAGTATTTGTAATTCGTCATTAATAGTAACTAGTTACTCTTGGATATCATCATACATTAAATCAACCAACACTTCCGTCCTCCGCCATAGTCATTACACTTTAAGCGTGAGAGACCTGAACCTGATCCTTGGGGTCAGTCATGGCCTGCTCAACGAAGACCTTGTACCACTGGCCAGTGCAGAGAAGGTAGGTGGTTTCCTTGACACCAGCCAAATTCTCCCTGACAATGTCCATGGTCGGACGTGAGAAGACCTCGTCAATTTCCTCGAGAGTCTTGTTCTTGGTCTCAGGCATGAAAACAATCTGGTAGATCTCACCAATGAAGGCAATGCCACCATAGAAGCCCAGAGCAAGACCAGTCTTGCCCATACCATTCTGCATAGCGGAGAAGTTGTAGGTGACCACGAAAGAGGCGAGGAAGAGAAGAGCGTCGGAGGTGGTCATTCCGTAACTTCGGAGGTAGGTAGGGTAGACCTCGGAGGGAACGACCCAGGTGAGACAGGCGTAGGAACCGAAGAAACCCATGTAGATGATAAGACCGGAAAGGTAAAGACCCTCGACAGTCTTGAGGTTAGTTGCGAGGTCGAACTGGTAACTGATACCGATCAACACCAGTCCAAGGAAAAATCCTGGCAACATTGTAATGGCCCAGAATCGACGACCGAATCGCTCCATGAGGAAGATGGCGGGGATGGTACCGAGAAGAAGGGATCCGCCACCAACAAGGGACATGTAGTTGGCCTCTTTCTTGTCAAAGCCGATCTGGTTCATGAGAACGGACATGTAGTACATGATAGCGTTGACACCAGTGAGCTGACCGAGAAGAATCATGATGTTGGCGTAGACAAGAGCGCGGCGGGCACGAGGCTCGGTGAAGAAGTCCATCCAAGGGAAGCGGTGGTTCTTAGCGCCCTCAGTGACAGCATTCTCCTCCTGGATGACAGAAGCACTCATGACGTAGAACTCTTCACGAGATTCACGGTCCTCAATACCACGAATGCGCTTCCAGACCTTGTAGGCATCGAGGTGACGCTTCTGGTGGATGAGGAAGCGAGGAGACTCGGGAAGGAAGAGCATGCCGAAGAACATGATTGTCGAGAAGACGAGCGATGATCCGAGGATGTAACGCCAGTTACCGGGAACGCTCAAGAACATGGCTCCGACGGCGTATCCAAGAACTTCTCCGAGGGCGATGTTGAATTGGTAGAGAGAGACCAGGTTACCTCGGATTCGGCGCTCAACAGTCTCGGCGACGTAAACAGGGACTGTACCACCCTCGAGACCGACACCAAGACCAAGAATGACTCGCGAAGCGACGATCATGCCTGAGAATTTGGTTAGTATTGGGATGGTGATTGTGGAAAGTAGGGAGACTTACCAAAGTTGATAGAACCAGCTTCCAGTGCAGCACCAATAGTATAGAGGATGATAGAGATGATGATAGCACCCTTTCGGCCGAAATACTCGTTCGCGGGAGACAGAAGCAGTGCACCACCGACCGCACCGAGGGGCATACCGGAGTTGACAAGACTGTTCTCCCTCTCGTTCAAGCCAAGATCGTCAGGGAGGAACAGATTGGCTCCACTGATAAGAGACTGGTCAAGTCCAGACAGAAGTCCACCCATACTGGCAAACGCAACAAGTAGCCAGGTGAAGTGCTTGGGGTTGGCGAACTGGACCTGGAAGAATCCCTTGTTGAGACCTCCAGCAGCATCGAGTTGTCTCTCCATGTCGTCAATGAGATCATCAATCTCACGACCGCCATGGCGAGCTACCTCGAGGGCCTCAAACTCGGCCTTTTCGTGGCCCATGGCCTTCTTGATCTCGTCTTTCTCATGATCGACCGTGGCGGTCGATTGCTTTCGACTGTCAGCCATGATGAGTGATGCAAAATGCAATGTTTGTAAGTGAATAGAGAGAAGGGCGTGCAAGAACTCCAAATGTAACGATTGTACGGATGCCCCAGGTTTTTATATGCGGTTCCACAGACGTTGCATGCAAGCAGAGGCGAACCCACAATTTCTCAAGTCTGGAGAGTCATTAGACTTTTCTGGGACGAGCCTGTTTCGCCATGGGGCACCGCAAAATGCAACAGCTAGGTTATGGGGTTGCGGAGCGCTATCCCACTGTCCGCGCTGACGGTAGCACCGAAAGATTCGCCGGCTTTCTCCATCGAGAGATGCCGTCTGAGCCGGTGTGGGTGGAGTATCTGCCGTTGCGTGTTTGGACAGACAATCACGCTCAGGTCTCAGGAAGGGCCGTTGAGTGACATGATATTCCGGCTCGCTGACTCGTTGGACAAACTGCTGATGTACCCTTCAACGGCCTCATCGAACCATCCAAGAATGCCGAGCTGCCAGCAAAGGGTTGTATTCTACAGGCATTCCCGTCTGTCGGACCGGTAATACAGCCAATCAGACCATGCATCACTCACATTAAGCCCTCCACTTTCCAACTCCCGATGAGGATCTTCACGAGACTAACCTGCGGATTAATATTTATCCATTTCTAGAAATCTTCTAAAGCAAGCCTTTTACGTCACGAGGTTGACGCGGATCGGTTGACCGTCGCCCTAACTGTCGATGCTTCCTCCACTTCGTAAACAAGCCATTTCGTAAACAGGCCCGAAGTAAATGAGTTGGAGCAAGTCAATGCTGGACCAAATCCTCCTAACGTGGCATGACTAGAATGAATTTTCACTCATCAGGAGACAGAAGCAGCAGTCCGGCCGGCCTCGTAGGGCAATACGATTATTCCCATGCCAAGTCGTGATCTGATGGCGGACTAGACTGATTATTGCTTGAAGCGAGCACTAGAGCCCCCCTGAGATCTCGCCATGATTCAGCCGCATCTCTTGGCTGAGAATCATTGAGACGACAACTGAGGGTTTTGAAGATCAACTACCCTATGCTTCGGATATCCCGCTGTTGTGTTTATGTTGCAGGCAGGTGAGCACCCATACATAAAGAAATGAGCAATATTATTTAAACTTTCATAGTCTCGTTGTTACTGTAACGCTGATTTTGAGATAATGTGAGGTTATCGGGAAATCGGCAGAATACAACGCAACCAGAGCATTTGCGAAAATGCCGCGCCCAACCCAACACTTTTGTCTGTGTGTGCATGCAATTGCTTCACAAACCCACAATTCAACCTTAACACTTCCCCATGGCGAACCGAACAATTCGCGGAGTAATGCCGGTCGCTCTCCTGCATCGCATCGCATCGCAGCCCTGGGATCATCAGCTTCGTTGTTTCGCCTGTCGGCCCGTTGCCTCAAGCAGATGACTACAAAACTCCACAGCCATCTCCCATCACGGGAAGAAACGGACCTGGGTATAGCTTCGGTTGCATGGACGACATGCCATTGTCGAAATTTGGCTTCAAGAGAATATCACGGGGACGCATGGACCCCCGCGATTCTGGGTAAAGGGCCGATTTCATCCCCGGAGCAAACCCCAATTTTTGGGGGTCGCAGGGATGATCAGGCAGACACTTAATTGAACCCATCTGACGGCATTTGTTATTTGTTTTTGAGCGAGGAATTGGGGCATGGTCGGAGTCGACGAGTCATGAATTACGGGTTATGAGCGGATCCGCATGAAATCCTTGATTTGGAGAGCTGCAAGTTATACCGCATTAGGATCAAGTGAGAGCAGAGCGTCTACGGATCCACCCTTAATGAGACAAGAAATATCTGCTATGGGCATTGATTGTCTCTGCGACCCTACCGTATCATTCTCCGTCCCCAAGGAAAACCAGGGACAATTGTGGACCTGAGAAGTCGGTCATGGATTGACCAGCAAACCTTTCAGCCTCTCGAGGTCATCGCCAGCTACCATCGTCGTCGAAGCAGCAGAGCCTCAAGCCTGACATACTCACCCAACCCATGAACGACTTTAGTAATTAGCCATCCCGTCCGTCCCAAGCCACCCACGATCTCATCTTGCGCCTCGTCAGCCCTACCGGCTGCCCTGTCCCGCCTTGGCTGAACAAACAGCCTAAACTAAGCGTTCCTGGCTTTACCCTTGTATTGTTCACCCTGATTTCTAATGTAAAGCCATTTAATACAAAGCGAACATAGGCATCGTCGATATTCTGTGAATTGTACTGGTTTGTGCCAGGTTACGAAAGTTGTCAGGTCAACACGATTCCTTTCGCGCCGGCAGACAGTGGTTGTAGAGGAGAAGGAAGGATATCTTAATGAAACCAATACCGATTAATTATTTATAAGAAATATATCTATTAAATTTTTAAATAAAGAGCATTGGCGGGACGTTTTGTGCGTAGAATGTTTCGGACTTTTCTTTTCTATGGATTCCAAGTTAGGCGAAGAAAATCCTGATTTGGCACTTGTCTTGGGTCGTTTGATGGAATTTGTCTGTTGCCCAGTATTACGGCAGAGTCTTGGAATAGAGCGCTACAAACAGATTCACTGAGGATGGATTGTCCAAGAATTGTCCTTCTTACTTTATCCTACATATAATTCTCAAGTAAAGCCCAAAGCACCTCGATATCTGAGATGATCTGAGGACCGGCCGACGGAATCGGAGTCCCGATGCTGAGTGGAGCATGGACTTCCGGTCCTGGACCATCTGGCCAGATCCAGAGATGGATGCTCCGAACGAGTCAGGTTACCATCCGTTGCTGAATCACGTACATGTGAGGATTGTTGTATTCTTTGACTGATTTAAGTCTGCCAGTAGTAGTAAGTCAAATATCTCGAAAAGTATACCTATTCTTGACTAGGTACCTAGAGGTAGGTATAGAACTAATAGTCTGGCAGGTAATAGTGAATTTCACTCAAGGTCTAGTTAAAGGATGCGGGGTAATGAATCAGGCATACCGTAGCTTTTAGGTCAAATGGTTTAGGGTAAATCCAGGTTGTACTCAATGTTGAATCACCAATAATAACACTCCTTTCAAGCCCCGCGTGATGCTGGATTTCTGTACATGCATTCGTACCTACTGCAGCCTCGTTGAAACCCAAGTCTTCTCATCATACCATAAGTTGAATAACTAGGAAGCCAGAACAGTACTAGACGCATCTACGGAGTCCTGACGAAAAAATGGACGGCATCGAAAATACTACCGGGCCACCTGGAGATAATATTGGTCCCTATGGAAACAGCTTCGATACAAAACAACCACCAGTCGACGAACCGCAGGTCCGAGGTGATGAGACATCCACAGAAAGCTTGAAGCTGAAGAACCTGGACCAGGAGATTAATAAATATATTCACTGGCTTCAAAGTACCCCGCTTAATCATGCGGACAGGGCGCCTAACCTTCACACCTTGGGAATGAGACTGATCGATAAGCATCACACGGTAGCATCCTTGGACCCAATTAACTCGGCAATCGAGTTCCTCCAAGACGCACTTGATATCTCGCCACTGCAGACGCCAACTCGAGGGTTCCGACTTGTGTCTTTGGCGACGGCATACAAGCTTAAGTATGAAAGAAACGCAAACATATCCAATATAGATACGGCAATCCAACTATGTCATCAAGCAGTCTCCATTACGCCACTCAGCCATTCCTTGCGCAGCTCTAGATTGAGGAATCTCGGAGATGCATATCGTCTCAAATATCTCAGGTCAGGTGAAATAGGCGATATTAACGAAGCCATTCAACAATACAGTGATGGCCTTGACCTAGAATTGCCAAACGACATCATTCGTGTTGACCTGATCCACTCCCTTGGTCTTGCTTACCAGGCGAGATATCAAGAAACAGCAACACTAGCAGATTTAAAAAGCTCGAATAAGTTACTTGAAGAGGCCTGTGATTTGACAGCAGAGACAGACTCGGCCAAGAATTCTCGACGCAAAGACGTCGCCCTTGGATATCAGGTCAAATACCTAAGGACTGAACAAGCGGATGACATCAACAAAGCCATTAAGCTATTCCAAGAATGCATAGATCATTCCTCAGCTGATGACCCTTTACTAGCCACCAGATATGCGGATATTGGGGTAGCTTACGAAGCTAAACACCGAAAGGCTGCGGGGATCATGAACCTAGAAGCGGCCATCCGATTTCTTCAGGACGCCGTTAATCTGTCGGGACGCAATGATCCAAATTACGTTTGGATGCTTGAGGAGCTCGGAAAGACATACCAGACAAGGTTCTGGGAGACAAAGGTTATATCGGATATCGACATGTCGATCCAGAACTGGCAGAGAGCCCTTGACGCATCTCCTGAGAGTTTTCAACACGCGACACAGCTTCAGTGGTTGTCACGGGCTGCCTCGGACAAGTTTAAAGAAACGAATGAAGTTAAAGACATCGATCAAAGCATTCAGTTCATGGAGAAGAGTCTGGAAAAAACATTCCCCGGAGACCTACCACGCGCTACTCGACTCTTCGAGCTTGGAAGCCGATATAGACTCAAATATGGAATCACCAGAGCAAAGGAAGACCATGCCACTAGTATCAAGCACCTCCGGACAGTGCTAGATGATGTTTCTTTTGATGTCTTGGTCAGAACATTGGCTGGCAAGGAAGCCATGAGTCTGTTTGCATTGTCCAATGATTGGCGGCAGGGCTACGACATAGCTGAGTCACTTATCAAGTTGATCCCGCTGTTCATACCTCGGTTTCTTGAGCCGTTGGATGCGCAGTTTGTTCTTAGGGACATAGCAGGTGTTGCATGTGACGCAGCTGCAATGGCATTGCATGCAGGGAAAAGTCCGTCGGTTGCGCTGCAAATCCTCGAAGCAGGGAGGGATGTCATGGCAAACTCTATCGAAGACCTCCGTGGTGAAGTTACGAGTCTGAAGAATAAATATCCAGATGTGGCGGAGCAGTTTCTTACACAGCGGGATGCGTTAGACAAACCAATCATGGACGTGAACAACTCTAATCAACGATATGAAAGAGGGAATGTCTTTGGAGAACTGATCGATCATATTCGGAAACTACCCGGCTTTGAAGACTTTCTTCACATACCGAGCGAAGAGGCTTTGCGAGAAGCAGCAAACGCGCATCCCATCGTTGTCATCAACGTGGGTCGCTACCGGTCTGATGCGATTATCATTTTACACGATTGTATTCGCTCCATGTCACTCCCAGGCCTAAGTTTTGAGAAGGTCCAACAACAACCAAGACATCGAACAAGCATAAGCGACCCTGGTGTCCTCTTCTGGCTCTGGGAGGCTGCTATGAAGCCCATACTGGACTCTCTGGGGTTTACCAAGATGCCTATCTCAGATGAAGATTGGCCCCGGGTATCATGGATACCGACTGGGCCTCTTAGTGGATTCCCTCTCCATGCTGCAGGCTATCATGGGAATGCATCCTCTGAAGCTGTCATTGATAGAGTCATGTCATCCTACAGTTCGTCCATAAAGGCTGTTATCAATGGCCGCCACAGAAATCCAACGACTACGGGGCTAGGATCGGCTCGGTCGATGCTTGTATCGATGGAAAATACTCCTGGGGCCACCAGACTTCCATTCGTAACTCGAGAGATTAAGATGTTGCACAACCTCCACGCTTCCATGTCCCTCGACCCAATAATCGCCAAGGACAAGAAAGATATCATATCACAGCTTCCAGACTGCAAGATCTTCCATTTCGCAGGTCATGGTTTTACAGATAGCCAGGATCCTTCCAGAAGTCACTTACTTCTAGAAGACAAGGGTAAAAGTGACCCGTTAGAAGTCGGGACACTTTTGAGTATGAATCTCCGCCAGAATCTACCATTTCTAGCCTATCTTTCAGCATGTGGGACAGGCCAGGTCAAGAATGACACTTTTTTTGACGAGAGTATACATCTTATTAGCGCTTTCAGGTTAGCAGGCTTTCGGCATGTTATTGGAACGCTCTGGGAAGTGAATGATGAGAGTTGTATTAGCATGGCGAGGATAACCTATGAAGGGATACGGGATGGTGGAATGACTGATGCTTCAGTGTGCCGTGGGCTGCATGAGGCTGTGAGGGAGTTGAGGAAGAGCTGTTTGAGTATGCCTGGTTCTGGACGTGGGGTACACCAGAGAGGGGAAGATGAGGTTCGAGAGGCTAGACATGCTGCTGGAGACCAAGACCAGCAGGGGTCAAGAAGGGATGTTTTGCCTTGCGACGAGGATGATGTTACATTGCTTCACTGGGTACCGTATGTTCATTTTGGTGTCTGATTGCGGCATAAACGCGTAAATAAGAACGGTAGTACGACTTCACTGCGTAGCGTATCAGTAAATCCTCATTATATCGGAAGATCAAATACTTAACTACGGAGTACCAACGACGACAGGTTCAGGTGTTTTCGCCTGTGTCAAGCCAGAAAGAACTATATCAAGGCTATTTAACAGATGAAAGAGCCTCGAGATAAATTCATGAAGATCTAGTTCCAAAGATAAGAGCTAACATAACCTAAGGCAATCTTGTGCTTCCTTTTCCGTTTTCCTATCCAATATCACCAGGATTGACATGTCTGCCATACAAATAGTGCGGTGAACCCCTGCTCAATACTCTAGGGGGCCAACGACTGCTAGTCCCCGTCACCACCGCAGAGTATCAGCCAACTCATCCCATAGCCTCGTCTTCCCCATCCCCATCCCCATCCTTAACACTAGGCTTTTCATAGCTTTCGATCTCCCGCTCTGGACACAAGTCCATCGGCGCAAGGCCAGAGTGGAAATTTGGCTGGTTCTTGAGCGCCGGTGAGCTCGTCTTGGGCAGGTACTTGGAGTTTCGTAGCCTGAGAACTTAAATGCTGTCTTCTGAGGCGCTCGGCTAATATACCTTCCTCGGAAGCACCTATCTGAGAGACCTGGTGAGTCGAGGTTGGAGGAACCGGTGGTTCACTTCTGGTCCGGTTCTGCTGAGATGGAAAGTCCATTGCGGCAAACGGATGGGGGCGACCTCGAGTGCTTATAGTGCTCGACTGGACCCCAAAGTCTAACCGTGTCGGTGTCTGAGCACCGGCGGGTTTTGGGGTGAAGGCTGGCGCAAGTTTACAGGGAATTGGTGCAAGGTTCGACGCCGGAGACTTTAGCGTTTCATATGCACCAGTGGACGAAGCGAGCGTACCTTTGGGCGACAGATTCATGATTATCATCATTTCTTCGAGACCATCCGGTCCAGTAGGTGTGCTACGAAGAGAGATAGACTTTCGTGCTCGAGAAAAAGTTTGGCAAGGGCGGTGTGCACGACGTGCTGATGGAGATGCAGGTGCTTTGCCAAACTTATCGGTCCGCGATACATGACGGCTGTGTCGAACGGGACCACGAGCTTGTTGAGCCTGATGATTCGGACGGGCTTGTCTGCGACGAGATTCGATCCAGCGCTTCACGTCGTGTTCCGAACAGAAATATTTCCGGATCACAGCGGTGTTGCAGTGATATACGCGTCCACGAGAACCACTAAAGATGAATGCGCCCCATTTCTGGATCTCCCCAAGAAGTGACTGTGCTTTATCCGCATATTCGCCTATCTAGCATTAGCCTTTCTCGCCTCACATAGATAGGGGCAACATACTTTGAAGGATGTTTCCAAAAACATTAAATAATGAAAGTCCAGACTACTGTTAGACCAAAGATGTTCACACAGCTTTTTATCCTTTTGAATTCTGATCTCTGGCGTGATCTTTTGATCACACAGGTTAAGGAGTAGAATAGCCTGAAGGTCCATACAGAGCTTCAAGTGCCATGCTTTTTGGTCGCAGAACCTGTTCCAGTACTCACGAACAGGGTGGCCGCTGATACTCTGAAGTTGTTAGACTGGTAACGATGGATTGTGATCATGGGAGACGTACTGACTTGCTGTTTGTAGAGCACAGCTCGCACATGGTTGCGGGGCGTTGCGGCGCGATGATCACCTCTCGAATGTTCAAAGTTTGGCAATACCGAGATGAGCAATGAAAGAGATGTTGGAGAGAGTAGGTGGCAGCGAGCGCAAGGTGGGATATAAGGAAATTATCCCGTCTACGTCAACAACAGAAGGAGCAATGGGTCCGCAGCTGAGCATCTGAACCATGTTCAATAGCTGCAGCTACCCGTTGCAGGGGTACGTTGGCCGTCCTAGGGACATGGACTAATATGACACAGGGGTACAAAGATTGGCACTGGCCAGACTGACGTGGGAGGAGACCAGTGTTCTCTCTTGGAGTGGCCATGAGAAAGGCATGCCTCAAAGGGAGGCCACATTGAGATGGTAGGTTTCTTGGAAGTATAGTGCTCACAAGGAGAGATTCTCACAAGAAGGACATCAAGGACGAGGATAAATGGTTGGGCTTCAGAGCTGGGCTGGGCAAATGATCTGGATATGGCAAATTGTTGAGGCGCTGGGCCATTACACAGACTAGTTGTTGAATTTCCGACATATGATAGTAAGTGAGGATGGTGCAAATGCTTGGATATGTGCTCCGACAGGGATTATGGCTGAAAAGATGTATAAATATGGCTAAGAACAGTAATCAAGGTGCTTTGCAAGTGCTTGGGGGAAATAAGTATGATGAGATAGGGGCTGTAGACGTAGGAGAAGACATCTAGGTAATCTATCTGGTGTAGGTGGGGCCGATGGCGGGATGCAAGTGCCCAGCTCTGGGCATGGATGTACCTCAATGATAGGTTCGGAATGCACGGACTCACCGGGGAAGATGGGAGGTAATCCCTAAACGAAATATGTGGCTGGAATGATCAAACGAAACGTCTCTCGAGGGGCGTATGTGCACCAGACGGTTACACAACACAAGGTACGAATATCACACAAGTTCCATGACATCACGCTTGAAAATAGCTTTCTCTGTCCACCATTGAATTTCCAATTATTCTAGATACGGGTTCCAATCAGTGCAAAGAGGGTTTTCATTTGAGCCCCATATTGCCATACTTAATCCCATTATCAGCTTGCCTTGACCGCTACAGTCCGTGGAATGATTGCTTCCCGTCTTCCGCTGCAGACTTCCGCTGCATGTTTGCTGGCAGTAATTGTGGCTTTGAACAGCGTTGGTCGGTAGGAATATTGCTGCGGGAGTTCTTTGTTCGAAATTGTCATGAGTCATGACCGATGTCAACAGCGACCGCATTCTCTCCAGTTTCGAAAACCAGATATTTCATCGGGGCCACTCAGCTTCACAACTTTTATTCCTTCATTTCTCGGTGTATAGCCATACCAGCCTCTCGCGACTACAGAATCGAGCGTATCGTGGAAGACTCCCCCCCTCCAACAAGCTGGCAAACATCCGGCCTCAAAATCTACCGCCATATGGCGCGCTACCAAATCATATTCTCTTCCAACGTTGGCATCGGTGTTGGTGGATTTGCCCGCAACCTGGGCGTTGAAAATAAATCCCAATACTACATCAACGCTGTTTTAGATTTGCTGGTGATATAGATTGTCAGGATAGTAGATTAAGGTCTCTTCTGATTTGAAATTCTCATAGTTCTATGCATGGTGGCTTAGTGTTCCTTGTCCTGAAATTTGAGGCTTGACTAAACATTGGAACTTGCTGGGCTTGATTTCAAAGGCACCACCAACACTGCAAATCCGATATCTGTTTGGACATCCAAATCAAAAACTCGACTGTCCCTCATCGGGTATTGACCTCTGAACATAGTAGTCTGAACACTTGGACATGAAAGTAACGAACTATCGCTGCTGAAACAGAGCCTCAAGTTAGCCTCAGCAACCCAACCCATGCACAACATTAGCCGCTTCATCCCAAGTCCCCATTTCCACTCCCTTCACTCCCAGTGGCCGTTCCATCCTAGTCTGACTAAGCCTTCTTGGCTCTGCCCCTTGCATCCTTCACGCCGATGCCGAATACAAACGCGATCCTCAGAAAAGTACAGATGCCCGTGACGATAATACTGAACCAATCCTCCCATCTCCAGTCGGCAAGCGCAAGGTTGCCGGATATCCGCATCCCAATATATATAGCCGTCAGCATGGTGAAATCAGCAGGCAAAATAGCAAGCTGCACCATCTTCCAGATGCTGATATCGTGGGTGTAGCGCAATAGCGTGACTTGAAGGATCAGATACGAGGTGCCCATGCCGCCAATTTGGTAGAAGAAGACCTTGAAGTGGTCGGTAGGTGGGTAATTGACGAAGAAGGCCTGCATGGCTAGATCGTGATCTACAAAGTTTCCATACATGCCCATGAGTGTTAGGATGGGGTCGATCCAGAGGAACCAAAGGCTATAAATGGGGTGAACTTTGTCCGTGATGGCCATTTTGGAGATTTTTGTTCGATTTGTTAGTTTGAGATGGGCCTTTGAGAATCAAAAAGACATTAGATCGAGTGGAGCTGGGAGAGCTTCTTATAGCAGACGTCAGCAACGTTAGATTCACCTGTTTACAGTAAGCTTATATCATTGACCCCGCGTCAGCATCTGTCTCGCCCCCAAAGAAGATCAATCCTTGCTTAATAATCGGCTTCCCCCCTCATTGTGCCAAGCTACGCTGCTGACTGTTGAGCGTAGTCGGTAGTCTAGATTATAAAATAGTAGGCGTACTGGAAAGGCTTATAGCCTAATATCTATTAAAAAGGGCATAAAGGTTTATAGAACTTTAGATAATCTTATTTTTAATATACTTTAAAGCGGTATACCAATTATTCTCTGACCTGCCTGTGCAGGTAGACGGGGTTGAAGAATAGGCTTGAATCCGGAATGACCAGCCAAGCAAGTTTCAACGAGAGTTCGATAAACTGATCACTGATCTTTTCTTTACGTAACAGCATATGATCTCCTCCAAGATTACTTGGAAGACCAAGTAATCCAGTCCAAGTAGTAAATCACTGAAACCCTATGGCAATTGCCGAAGTTCTCAGTTTGGCAGAGCATAGTCTGGCCCTTGCTATTAGCCTTAACCTCTTATTTCGGAAGGCTTACAAACGATTACCTCCAGTAAAGGACCAGTCTGCGTCTGAGTCTCACCGGGATAGTTTTTGTAATCTTGGTATCAAGAGAAGAGGTGGCGCCTGTAGAGCACGCCATAAGCATCCGTTCAATGTCTGACTCCCTCGTATGAATTGCAGATCACTCCTGGTAGGTGGTGGTCTAATCGGACTATTTGCCCCATTATGTTTTATTGGTGGACAAAATCTGGCTACAGAATTCATTCGTAGTTCTCCGAGTGACGAAACCCATACAGAATAAGTAACCGCCTCCATCTACCATTCGAATAGATATAAAATTAATATTAATTGTTCCTAGAAGTGAGTGGCCCAAAAGCGTCCTCGTTCTCACTCCGCTGAAACCTCTTCAACAGTGGAAGTCGGGGCGCGATTCCTACGACGCGAGATGTTGGTTTCACCCGCATTCCTGGAGATTCATCTACCTGCAGGAATACAGAAATGCCAGTCAAATCCGTAGAGCATCATGCAATCACAATCGAAATGACACTCGCTCTAGTTGGAGCCGCCCGGGGCGCGTATACCATTATTCAACGCAAAAGCCACCGTCACAGAACAGGCCACCACAGTCATCATTGGTACGGCATTGGGCGTTGGGATCCGTAGCAACGCATGTACCGGCGTCACAGAAAGGGGTAGCACCGTCGCAATCAGCGTTGGTAGAACACTCATCAGGAGGGGCAGCAGCAGTGGTGGACGCCGCCGCAGTTGTAGTTGTAGCGTCGCTCGTGACTCGCGTAGTGGTAGTGACGATGAGCAATGTCGTGGAACTATCGACGGCTGTTGTAGTCTCGGAGAGTGAGATAGTCTCAGCCACAGTCTCGGCCGTGGTGGTTTCGATCGTGGCTGTTGTGTCAATAGTGGCACTGAGTGATGTTGTGGAGCTTTCGACGAGAGCTGTGGTCTCGGAAATTGAGAGAGTCTCGCTGGCTGTTGCAGTTGAGGTCTCAGCCGTGGTCGTGGTGTCGATGACAGAAGAAGAAGGTCGGCATGGCCCCGCGTTAACGCCGTTGGCAGCCAATATGGCTAGTATGCCAGTGAAAAGCCGATACGAAACCATGGTTAAACGAGTGACAATGAAGACAACGACAGAAATGCAAAAAATGACAAAAGAAAAGGTGATTCTGGATACTAGTTGACTCCTTTTATGGATTATTTTCTCTTATCTAATCTTCCTGCGTTTTTTCCCCATCTTATAAGCTATTTCGAACTACCTATTGATTAATAGCGTGTTGATGGTTTATGTCTTCGGCCCACCTTCTGCAGAATTCTGCCATCAATTCTCCTCATTGGATTATTATATTCTAGTGGCGTTTTATAAAATTAGATAGACGATCATTGCCTATGTTTAAAATATAGCCTAATGCCGAAATTGAACTATTTTGTCCCTCTCATTAGTTGCTTCGCGATTATTATTGGGCCGGTTATTGTGCTTCAGTCCAGATACACAGGGAGCCTGACAGAAGCAATAAACGCTAAAATACGAACTCTCCCCTGTAAGATTTATGGCCCAGGACTGTTGGTCTAGTACAGCAGATAGCTGACCATACAGGGCTCGAGTCTAATTGGAACTAACGCGGATTTGTTTGCGAACATTCAGGGATGACCCATACTGAACCAGGTCGAACCAACAGCAAGAAAACACGAACTGTGGCCACTTATCATCTAGAATGTTTGTTACCAATCCTCTTCGATCATCCCAACTTGTAAGCCACCACAGCAGTCAACGCCATCAGTTCCAAGACGAGATCAAGCTTCTACTTCAATTAGATTTTAAGGGATCCTCTATAGTTTCATCTCTGAGTTAATTTTCAAAACATCCCTCAAGTCCTTCACTTCCGTATCAGGTCGATGGGAAGTCGGCTTTGCAACTCGCCCCCCATAAGCCCATTCCTTCTTCAACCCAGTCCCCTCCAGCGCATCAACGATATACTTTCCAATAATTGGAAACATCTTGAACGCGTGTCCAGAGTCGCCTGTTGCAAGAAGAAGATCCTTATGCTTGGGATGTCTGTCGATCAGCCAGTGAGCATCGGGTGAATCAGTACACCAGCAGACTCGTGCGTTGATGAAAGGGCGATCGGAGAATTGGGGCATTACGGTGGAGATGAACCTCTTGATGGCGATTTCGGCTTCATGAGGGATGCCGTCTTGAGGATGGTCGCTGGAGTATCGAGGGATGGAGTAGTAGGTGGTCTTGCCACTCTCGTCAACAAAGGTTCCCTTTTGGTACTGATATCCAGGGTTGTTGTCACAGATCTTGATGAGCTCTGTTTATTCGTCAGTCACTTATCTTCTATGATATGGAAGTGAAACTTACTTGTCTCAGGATCCGGTTCAAACATGAACCCAAGCTCGTAGTTATCGATGACCGGAACTCCCTTCCATTCAGCGGCTTCCTCGTCAGTGAGCTGAATATGACCCAGCGTCCAGCACTTTGACCACAAATGCTGCGACAACTCCGGTAGAAGTTGAGGGGATGCAGCACCAGCACTGAGGATGTAGTGATCAGCGCGAAGAACTTCACCAGAAGCAACTTGAATCCCGGCCATTGAACCAGAAGCATCGACTTCTAGACTGGTCATTGTACCCCCAAGCCCAGAGACGAACTTGACACCCATCTTTTCTGACTCAGCTGCCCACTTCTCAAGTGCTTTTCGTGCATGAACCCAGCCTCCGAGACTGTTGTAAAGACCCTTCCAGTTCTCAATACCCACGGCATTCTTCAGTTGGGGAACATGTTCGAGGATCTCATCCCTGCCTTGGATGAGCTCAAGTTTGGTAGCTTTGCCTTCTATCTTGAGGTTCTCGTAAGACTCCTCAAGAAACGACTCGGCTTTCTTATCACCTGTAGTAGTAGTGATGCGGCCCTAGTGCTTGTTAGCAATAGTGTACAGCACAGGAGCATGGATCTTACTGTTTCGTGATAAACATCGCTCCATTCCGGATCTCTCCAAGCTTCAAGCGCCTCCAGAGCAAGATGTGTGTAGAGTGGTTCATCATACTCTGTGCGCATGATCTTGTTCAAGTCATGACCAGCAGAGTCTAGACTTGGCCATGGATGGCGATCGATGCAAGTGACATTTGTGTAGCCACGCTTCCCGAGATGGTATGCTGTGCTGGTGCCAAAGGTGCCACTATTCCAAGCCTCAATTAGCTCAAGGAGCATCGATGTAAGAAGACACTTACGCTCCAATGATGAGAATGGACGAATCCTTTCTTAGTGATGTTTGTGAACAAGTCATGATTCAGGTGGCTATCTTATTACTGAAGTGAAAAGAAATGATAAGAGAACAGGAGATAAGGTGAATAAGAGGAAGCTAAGTTGCGATGTTGAAGTTGACCGTTTTATCTTAGACTGATGCGCTCGTCATCAACCAAGGCTGGACCTTCCTCTCCAATTTTACCCCGCAGAAATCATGCATTATAAATCAAGTGGCACCAGTCAAACGGGAATAATCTATGGCTAGTTAAGCAAGTGTCACGATAAGGTAGGGTCACAGTTCGCCTCATTAGATTCGAACCTAAAGACTCTCAAAATCCAATGACCAATCAGAGGCGGGCTGAAATGGCTGCTTCGCTTGGACCTTCTGCTTGCATGATACTGAACAGGGTCAAGTGCCCCAGATTTGATAGCGTAGGTTTGCCGAAAATCCGGGGTGTGCACTAGCTTCCACCACCAGCTTGACTCGCGATAAGGTCGTGATGGGTATAAAGAGGGGGCTTTATGCCAAGCCATGGATCAACACTTCACTGCATCTCTCTTTTCATTTCTTCATTGAGTACCGCCACAATGGCTCCCAAGGCTGAATACGCCGATAACCTCCAACCCTCAAGGGAAGAGGAGGGTACCATTGAGGGCACAACCGAGGAGATCTTCGATAACCCTGACAAAGCCACTGCTTTTGCCATCACTGGTATCGACGAGGAATATGACATAGACTCAGACAATTCACCTCAGCCTGAAGTCCGAGCCAATGTCCCCAATGTCGATGACCCCTCTATGCCAGTTAATACGCTTCGTGCGTGGACGCTAGGCCTTCTGTTTACCATCCTTGGCACTGGTATCAATCAGTTTTTCTCAATGCGATATCCAAGTGTTACCATTTCATCGCTCGTAGCTCAGCTACTCGCATACCCAGCCGGCCGTGCCCTAGCCCACGCCCTCCCCATAATGAGAATCAGACTCTTCGGACGAGAAATCGCCCCTAACCCGGATCATCACTTCAACATCAAAGAGCACGCCCTCATAACCATAATGTCCAACCTCTCCTTTGGTCCCTCCTGGGCAACAGACATTATCCAAGCTCAGACTGCACGCGCGTTCCTGGGCTTGAAGACTCCGGTTGGATATCAATTCCTCCTTGCACTGACCATGCAGTTGTTTGGTTTGGGAATGGCGGGTATGGCTTATAGGTTTATTGTTGAGCCGCCGCATATGGTCTGGCCTTCGACACTTGCCAATGCGGCCCTGTTCCAGACTTTGCATGGGAGAGCAAATCCGGTTGCTGATGGCTGGGGGATTTCGAGATATCGGTTCTTTGTTTATGTATTTGCGGGTGGCTGGCTATGGGTGAGTCTTCTTCCTTGTTCCCATTGGTGATCCTGCTAACAAGCCCTCAGTATTGGCTTCCGGGATTCCTCTTCACTGGCCTGAGCACATTTGCTTTCGTATGCTGGGCTGCGCCAAGTAAGTTGACCTTTCCATATTCCGTCATCACTATTAACCTCAGTAGATAACATCGTGGTAAACAACCTCTTCGGTATGTCAACCGGACTGGCTTACCTCCCCACCACCTTCGATTGGTCTCAAATCGCATACAACGGCTCGCCTCTCGTTGTACCCTTCTGGGCCCAAGCAAACGTCTTCGCCGGATGGCTCGTCCTCTTCGCTCTCGTCACGCCAATTTTGTACTACACCAACACTTGGTATACAGCTTACCTGCCCTTTTCTGGAGGTGACATCTATGACAACACTGGCAATATCTTCAATGTTTCTCGAGTTGTGGATAAGCATGGAAACTTTTCACCTGATGACTATCACAACTATAGCCCGATCTTCATGCCTGTTACATTCGCGTTCAGCTATGGCATCTCGTTTGCGACCATGACATGTGTTCCGACTTTTATCTTCCTGAATTACTGGAAGCAGATCGTCGGTGCGTTCAACACGAACAGAAAGAAGGATATCCATGCTCGGCTGATTGAGAGATATCCCGATGCGCCTTGGTGGTGGTACGCTGCATTGACCGCCATTGTCCTCGGTCTTACAATCATGGTGCAGGAGGTTTACGACACACAAATGCCTGTATGGGGCGTCTTTCTTGCCTTTGGCCTCGCAGCCTTCTATCTCATTCCTACCGGGAGTGTCTACGCAGTCGCCAATCTCAACAGCAACGTCCTAACTGTTCTCGGCGAAATCATCTCGGGATACGCCATCCCCGGAAAGCCAGTCGTCATGCTTATCTTCAAGTTCTACGCCTACACAGGACTTAGCCAGGCTATGATCTTTGCTTCTGACATGAAGCTCGGCTTATACATGAAGATCCCTCGCCGCACGTTATTCGTCGCGCAGTTGACAGCCTGCATCGTTGGATCTCTCACTCAAAACGCTGTTGTTCTTTGGATGCTTCACCATGTCAAGGATATTTGTGAGAGCGACCAGCCAAACAAGTACACCTGCCCTCAAGGCCGAGTCAATTTCTCATCAAGCATTGTCTGGGGCGCAGTTGGCCCTGCAAGACTGTACAGCGTGGGGAAAATGTACTCAGGACTGCTACACTTGTTCTGGCTTGGGGCACTGCTACCAGTTGTAACATTCTTTCTCAAGAAGAAGTTTCCCAGTAACAAGTTCTTATCGAGTTTGCACTGGCCTCTTTTCTTTGCGGGAACCGGAAACGTTCCTCCTGCAACTGGTATCAACTACAGCTCAGCATTTGCAGTCTCGTTTATCTTCAATAAGTGGATTCGGGGAAAATATCCTCACTGGTGGGCGAAGGTCAGTACAAGTCCTCGCGCTATCAGCCTGCAGAATTACTAACTGAGAAACAGTACAACTATGTTCTATCCGCTGCTCTGGATTCAGGTCTTGCCGTCTCTGCCATTGTTATCTTCTTCGCCTTAGTCTTTCCCGGGGTCAGTCTCAGTTGGTGGGGAAATAATGTGCAAGGCACGACGGCCGATGGACTGGGTACTCCTTGGAGGAAGTTGGGTACAAATGAGACGTTTGGGCCATCTATTTGGAGTTAATTTGAGGTTTTACGAGTGTTGAATACTCGTGTATCGAATGGTTGTAATGCTAAAATGTTGAAATGCTTCCAAACCGGGCGATTGGCTCTTCTAATCTGGAACGAGATTATCTGGGAACTGACTGGATGAAAGTTGGGTTTCATCTTTTGGAGGCTTCTTCTCTCGTAATCTTATGCATATTTGATGCGGATTGCTTACTAGCAGTTGCGCGTCCCATCATCCTGCATTGGCCTGCTCTGATACATGCATACTGCACTGAAGTGCATTGAAGCTCATGTGACAATTGACGGCATCGTGCATGTATGCCTACATGAATCGCTAAGAGGGGAAGCTATTCTGCAAAACTCAGTTGTCCTTTTCATTGAACCTGGACACATTTGATCTAATAGCGTGACTATCAGTCATGACTGAGAATCCAACTAGTATGTCTAACTACTGGAGTATTCAACTACATACTAATTCAGGACCCAGGTTCTAACGCTGCCAGCGAAGAAAATACCTCAATTGGGACAGCTGAAAAAGCACTCCAAAAGCTCAACATTGGTAATTTGAGAAACACGCCGCACAAAGACCTTCTGTTCTTCCATCTGGCTGGGCAATTGAAGAAGGTCAAACGCGCTGGATGGAAGCGTTACAACATCCCAGAGTGAGCTCAATTTTGAGTTACTGTCATTATTATATATGTTAAGCCATGCGTTCAGTCCTGAATCAGTTTCGGATCGCTCTTGGCGAATGTCGCTCCTCGCCCTATGTCTCCCTTCATCGCTCGGAATTGACCTCGCACGCGTCTCCCAAATGACGCTCGTGCACGACATCGGGGAAGTTCTCGTCGGTGATATCACGCCTCATGATAAGGTCCCAAAGGTGGAGAAGAGGCGCAGAGAAGAAGAGAGCGTAAGGCTACTATCTGCTTTACTGGGTGGAGAGAACGGTAAGTATATTCTTGATCTCTGGCTGGAGTTTGAAGAGAAGGACAGCAAAGAGAGTCAGGGTGCACATGATCTGGATGAGATTGAGGTGGTATTTCAAGCAGTCGAGTACGAGCACATGACAGACTCCAAGCTTGAAGAGTTCATGTCTGCTGCGAATAACATTATTACACCTGAGGTGAAGGATTAGGCTCTTCGCGTTCTTCAGGAGCGAGATAGGGCAGGGAATTGAGAAACAGGAAATGGCCTGATACAATTATGCTTAACCCTAGCTCATTGTGAGAGCCTGAAACCTGGGGTCAAGAGGCGCTGGTTGGCAGGGTTTTGAGTCAATCGAAACGTCGCTTGAGGGGAAGCTGAAACCAGGCACCGATTCAACAGACGTTTCAGATTCAGTATATCTGACTTCTGTTTCAATATTGTACATACACAATTTCTACAATTTTCTCATTATTTAAAGCGCAGCAATCCTACCTTTTCACCTCACTCATTCACACAGATCCAGTGTCCTCTGTCATATTTCCGAGCCGGCCTCACCACCGAAAATGAAGTTCTCCTCATTCGCCCTCCTTTCATTCCTCTCCACAGCCTTGGCTGCACCAACACCTGTTGTTCGCGGGCCTGGCGGAAGACTTGTCCTTGAGGGTGCTACTTGTACCGAAGTACAGGGCAGAAGCGTATGCGACGATGGATTTGGAAATACTTTGTAAGTCTCCTCATGCGTTACAATAGAATATGTATGTGAGCTAATGGTTTCTGCAGCTTCGAAGATGATCCATTTTCCTCATAATTAAAGGTTTCCGAGACTTGAAGGAGTGTTATTGACCGGAGGGACGCTTGTCTTGGTGGAGGATTGATGCCTTCGCGGTTCCGCCTGGGGCGACGTGGGCAAGTTGGACAACTCCGGCCAATGAAGAGCAGGCGTACAGGATACCCAGCAGTAATGTAATGAATTTACGACTTTCATAATTGTCTTTTCCCTTGTAATGTGATTTGTAACTTAGTTATCTACCAATGCCTCGCTAGGAGCCCAAGTGGCACCAGGTCAGAATGAGGCCATCCCCGCAAAACCCAACCGCGTAAGAATCACGACGCCCGACATGGATAGAGCTTGTAGCAAATCGGAGGCCTGACAGTTCAGATGCCAATTGATCTTTTCAAAGCTAGCTTTGTGGAATTCTCCATCCGAGTAAACAAAGCTGCGCGTGGCTATTGGGCTACAAATTCGGTTCTGCATGATATCCACGTCGGTCTGCAGCCGCCTGCATGTTGAGTTGGGCACTGAACGCCTCACTTTTGCTCGAACTTCGAGAATAAAAAGCCATGATCTTTCCAGTAGGTCAGATCCAAATCATCTCTCCGATTTAATATCTAATTACAGAAGCCATGTCTTCGACAAATCCCGGCGAGGACTTATTTCCCGCCTTGGAGGCCCTCTCTAAGCTGATCGTGCCCCATATCAAGACCCTTATTTTTGTCGCACTTGTTCTAAACCAATTTCCCATCTTTCCAGACTTGCATGTACTTCTATCCCAGTTATCTAGCCCTCTAATTATCATTGTCGCACTATACTTTGGCGGTATCTGGACTCTACCAAATGGTCGAGATGACGATAACAAGATTTCTTGGAGGTCGCTCCTAGGGCCGTTCTTTGACCTCCAAACTGTTTCAAGTCGGGTTGGGACGTATTTCAAGGGTAGGCTGAGATACCCTAAATATTGCCTTGGCATTACTGACATGGTTTGCTCATTCTAGTCGGCTCGTTGATCTCTTTGGCCTATTACCTATCCCTCTACTACAGCCTTCCTCTTCCATTCCAACCATGGGTGCAATACATGTTCGTCGCCGTCGCTGCGGCAATGACTGCCGTGGCATACCTATTTGCCCCCATCAGCAAGATCTATGGACCTCTTCGCTTCTGCTACATTGAACACGCACAGACATACTGGCTCGTTGTCAACTGGTGGTCATTAACAGCTGTCGTGCCCTTCTTCTCCCCAACTCTGCTCCCAATCTTTGGCTTTTGTCTTATCAGTGTAACAATTGGTACCTGGGTTCACATATACTTCGCCTACCGAGAGAAGGTCCGCACAATTGCATGGACTGTCGCCGAGAATGCTGCTAGAGCAAAGGCTGCTGCAGAGGAGGCCCGTGACTTTGGTGCCATGGCAAGGAAGTACGAGGAACAGATGGCTAATTCGGCAGCTGAAGCGCGACGCGATGCTGTTCTTTCAAACACAGTCAAACTCACAGACTTCTTCGACTGTGCAGCTCGTGCTTGGTCTGCCCTTGGAGAAGCTACTGCTCCTGCTGAGGATGCAATCATCAAGGCCAGAAGAGTCATCGACTCAGCCATTATTTGCGAAGAAACCGAAAAGGTAGATGATAAACAGAAGGCAGAAAACGAGCGACTGGCGATGTATCTCAGACAAGCAGCAGAGACAGCTCACGAGAGGGCAAGGGAGACGGTTGCTCTTCTCCGAGCAGCCCAGGCTTCAGTGCGAGGCTCCGAAAACGCCGCGCGACAAGATGACATTGCACGTCGCCAGGCAGATCACATGGCTGAAAATGCCTCTAACACAGCCAAGTCTGTGAGTGACATTGTCGCAGGGATTCAAGATGCAGAACGGAGAGCGGCATGGGCTGGCGGTGCAGCTGCAAGACGAGCTGAAGAGGCGGTGACCATGGCCACAAATGGAGAGATTGAAGAGGCGAAAAAGGCGGTGGCTGCTTCGGAATCTGCTTTTCAGGTCGCTGAGGAGTCGGCCAAGGTTGTTCGTGAGGGGATGGAGGCTGCGCAGAGAGGATTGCAGGAATGGTTGCAGAGTAGCCGGGTAATGGCCTAGAGTTAGATGGGAGAATGCACGTGTACAAATAATATTAGTGTGACAATAGAGGCATATTACACACAATAAAAAAGAAGCCATGGGTGTGTCGATAGCAATTGAGAAAATGACAAAAAGAAAGCCTCGCTGACGCTCGCAATCGAATATAGGAACAGCCCGATGCGGGGGTCGAACCCGCAACCTTGAGATCGCGTACTCGTAAGAGTCTCACGCTCTACCGATTGAGCTAACCGGGCGTGGCTCTTATTTGTTGAAGGTGGGTGTTCAGATTTGTCACCATGTTGCATTCCAACCATGGACAACGTACGTGAAATCTTTGGTTCGGCTAGACAGATCATCAAGTCCTACTCGCGTTTCGAGATTTAATACCCATAATTAGACAGCACTGGATCATGGATATATATGAAATTAGACTTGAAGCGTGGAAATCATTATGTTATCAACATACAGTACTCTAACTCGCTTCCCAAACATGTAATCTCAATACAAGCAAACACTAACAGATATGCATCCATCTCAACTAAACAGTAAAGCGGAACCTAGGACTTCGCTCACCCATCGACTCAATCTCTTCCTCAGTCTTTCCCTCAAGCAAGTAATCCTGCTTACCCTCATCACGGAGCTTGTTCTGTCGCTTGAAGTGCAGATGGAGAATAATGTTGAGCACAAGAGACACAACAAGCATACCCATGCTAGCACCATAGCCAGGGCGATAGTGAGGTGCGTACTGGCTAGAGAACAGAAAAGGAGACGCAACACCCGAAGCGTTGCCAATTGTCAAGTGCATGCCTGTAGAGAAAGCCCTCTTTCCATACCGGGGATTGTTGGCTGGTACCCAGGCGAAAGAAATACCCGAGGAAAGAAAGATGCCGATAGATACGAAGCAGCAGCCGGCATAGGAGACAGCAGCACCCTTACCAGCAATAAGCATACCATAGCCAATGATAGCCGAACCAATACCACCCATGACGAAGAAACCTCGCTTCTGAGTGATGTCGCTGAGACGAGCACCAATGAGATAGCATATGGCGCCAATTGCATAGACAGGGATTGTCATTGCCTGCACTTCAGCAGAGGACCAAGTGCCCATAGCCTTGACAATGGTAGGCAGGAACACGACGAAAGAGTAGAGCATAGCCAGAGTAGGGAACAGGGCGAAGCAGTAAGCCCAGGTAGTCCAGTCCTTGACACCATCGATAACATCCTCCTTGAGCAGCTCACGATTGTTCCTGGCGCGACCAACTTGCTCCTCGTGGATCTTTTGGAGGTTGATCTTGTCCTCCTCGGTAAGAAACTTGGCAGTCTCAGGACTATTAGGTAGAACGAAAGGAATAACAGCGCCGGTAAGAATGGTAGGAGCACCGTTAATGAGAATGATCCATCGCCAAGCACTCCATCCCATAGCGCCGTCCATGAAGCTGATTCCGTATGCAACAAGACCACCAGCGACACCAGAGATAGCAGCTGTGGAGAAGAAGTAGGCAATGCGGAGAGCCAGACTCTTGCGGCCGTAGTACATGGATAGGTAGAGGACAACGCCGGGGAAGAAGCCAGCTTCGCAGAGACCAAGAAGAAGACGGCATGCGATGAGGGCGCCGAGGTTTTGCACCCAAGCGCTGAATGTGGCGACGACGCCCCAGGCGATGGTGAGGCCAGAGAGATAGTAAGCGGGCTTAAGCTTCTTGATGATCAGATTGGAGGGCGATTCGAAGAGCTGGTGGGTTTGTATTAGCTTTGTCGAGACTGGCTGGGGTATGTGGTAGAGCTTACACAGTAGGTGACAAAGAGCACAGAGACAGATAGCTGGAACTCGTTGCCTTTCAACCCCAGGTCCTGCTCCATTCTGAAAAGGCGGGCATTTCCAATATTGACTACGAGCTTGTTAGATAGTTTCAATGAGCAGGACAAGAATGCGTACCTCGATCCATCATGTTCATGAGATATACCCACATCACCATGGGAATGATGCGGTAGTCGAGCTTTCTGAGAATAGCTCGCTCAGTTTGCTTGTCGACATACTCGTAGTTCTCACCACGCGCTTCCTCAATTCCTTGAGCCTCGGCCTTCATGTCCGAGCCAGAGGAGGAATGGGGACGAGATGGCTCATGATGAGCTGATACATTATCGTGGGCTGTCATCGTGGCTTGAAAACAAGCTGATGTTGTAAGAAGTGCCTAAAGGCAAGGAAAGCTTGAGGAAGCTTGAAGATAAAGGCCGGGAAGAAATTGCAAACCTTGTAGAAACGATGGAGGAAATACGATGCTGAATGATCGGTGGAAGATAAAAGGAGGAGGGAGAGGGGCCAGCTTTATACCAAAGCCAAGATATTCCAACCCTCGTGGGTTAAAAAATGAAAGAATATCTAGGATTTCCCACAAACCCCAAGTATTGCAGGTTCTCTTATTCATTGCCAAGAAATGCAAGCTTGACGACACCAAATCTTGCCACGCGAGGTTTGCTTGGCAGCTGCAACGCCTTATCCAATTGTTTCTATTCGTGTGCCATCTCGGACAATATCCACCTGAGGTAGCAGCCAAGCCTGGTCATATCTCCTTCACAATCTCGGCCCATCTTTGTGTCTAGATGCATATCTTTAACCCTAGATCCCTCCCCGCAAAACGGGATTCGCTGCCAAGGCGGCTCCGCGCTGATAAATGCGTCTTTTCTGGGGGATAATCAACGCATGGACATGTTGAATATAGTCAGGCATGAGATGATTTCCAGGGGCGGCTATTCATGAGGCTGCAGAGACATAGCCGACACGTGGTGGGCGAGCGGAAGATGGATGGCAGCATGTGCAGATGGGGTTATCTTGGCTCTCCAAGTGAGAATTGGGGGAAGATGTGAGAGACTTAGGCGAGATTGGCTGGCTTACGACATGCACTATAGTGGTTGGTTGGGTAAAGAAGCCACCAAACTTGACGTTTGGCATCCCTGTTAGCGAGAATGGCGGTCTTGTCCTCGTTTCTCCGCCTTTTGCTCCAACTGATTCATGCTTAAAATAAGCATGTCTACGGAAGAGAGCCAATAAGCAAGAGGAAAGTTGAGTCGGAGTCGGAGATAACGCATGCCCCAGTTTCAATACTACAAGCAACACGTTTTTCTCGTTCTCTCATCATGATAATAGTAGTATCCAACTTGAGCCAAGTCTGGGGTAAAAGAAGCACAGATGGGGCACATCAGATGAGATCAGATCACAACATTCGACTTTCCACTGACATCTGCAACACGTAGATTCGAAATCTCTTGCCCTCGCCCGACCCCACGGGGACCCCATAAACAAAGACCTCAAAAAGATGGGGAAGTTGGAGAGAGAAGAATGAAGCGGCCGTTGAAAGGCGCCAGCCAAGACGTCGCCAAGTGCGCCAAGGCTGCCAAGCGCCAGTTATACGCAACCAAGTCGAACGAGTTTTCTTCTCTTGTGGATCGATCTCTTGAATACTCGTCATTGTTCTTTTGTCTTTCGTGTCGTGCTCTCTCCTTCTCTTCTCTTCCTGTAGTCCGGAAAACGCGGGGATTTCTTGGCTTGTTGAACCACAAGGGGACACAAAAGTCTGGGGAATCTTGTTGATAATGTGCTTAGCTGGGTTAATTAATGGCGACATCGGGTTTAGAACTGAGGGATATCCCATACCACCACATAAGATGTGCCGTTTCAGGGCGGCAGGATGCTATGTGGTATTTGCATGATGATGAATCATGCTCTTACTTCTTACCGCATGTTTACTACCCGTGGTATCTGCCGTGAGGGGAAGCGTCTTCTACTGACAAAGAGAAACCTTTTTCTTGGAGAATGGAGACTGATCTTCGCCAAGGGCACGTAAACAAGGGGGAAGATTAGCCAAGAAGGATGCGGATGTTACGGAGTGTACCCTAGATCCAGTCCCGACACATCAGGATATGTATGTCCGTCTTGGCCAACCCTTTCTTATGCTAGCGCTAGCACGAATGCAAAATCATACCTCGGTATCCTACCGAAGACACTGCCACGGCGTGTCGTTGATGATGTCAAGATCAAACTGTATGTCTTTGAATCTTCAGCTTATTGATAGATAACGACGCGGGTCAGCACGCGAGATAGTTCTTGTGTTACCTGGACCTCATTGGTGTCTTGAAACCAGAAACAGGCCACTCTCTCCATGAATTTCACTCAGTTCCATAGTCATATTTCATTACCTGTGTGATATGTTGTACAGGTAGAGCTTAGCCGAAATCGCTCTTTATGACTGCAAAGAAGCTTATGCATAGCATCCGAGCACAGACTTATTACCAGCATATTGTGGCTATTTTCAGGACCTCTTGCCAAGGTATTAGCTTGGACAATCAGGGTTTGCTGTTATCCATTACACGTTTGGGCAAGCTAAGACATGCGAGCTGAGATTTTTCATTTGCGACACTTCCGTTATCTTGATGGAGTGCTTCTTTGTTGTCGGTTGATCAGTATTCGGCTTATCCGTAGTCGCAGAGCACTTGTTTTAGTGAAATCTGTTATGGTTGTCCACCTCTGATGGATGGTAGAATAACTGATACATTCATCGATGCTATTTTATGTGTATCTCATCATTGTGTAAACAATATTCTCAGTCTATATGCTTTTGAGGTGGTGGGATAACTATCTATTGCTAGCTATACGTGGCAATCTACGTTACAATTGAGCGACTAGACTGGTGGTGAGATAGAAATAGACTGCTCAAAATCTCGATATACTCCTTGAAACAGACCTTGTATGTTCCTTGAGTCGCCAACCATCGAATTGAGCCTCCTGACCGATGGCTGTTGCATCTGGAATCAGGGTCAGCATGCTTCCGAAACGCTGCAGTAACGTCGCGAATGACAATAAACTAGTTATTATTATCTATCTTGTAGAACTGTGTTGCCATGCAAAATAATTTGTTCAATATAGCCGCAGAACCCCCACCAGATTAGTGCTTATGTTGTGTTGTAGCATCATGGCCATCTCGTACACCTTGCCTATGTGGCTGATGACGAGGTTGACTCAATCCTAAGTTTCTTTAGTAAGCCAAGGGGCTGTTTTTAATCTTACCGCGCGTCATGGGCTCTCATCAACTGGCAAGTCCTGAAGATCTGGCTCAAGTTACTTCTGGCATCAACACAAAATAAATACAGGTTTATCCGCCCCGCTCGTACACTATCCCTTTCTATCAGAAATATGTTCCCAGACCATAGTTTCACAGCCGCATAGCTTACGTAGGTCATCGTGGTTGATCAGCCACCTCAGGCAACAACATGTAATTATGGATATGGGCGATGACTGAAGCAGCTTTTGGTCAGCGACAGAGACAAAAAGTAGAGTGTATAAGAAGAGCTCATTTCGCTCTTATGGGACACAATTCTGTCTTCGAATATCACTTTACCAGATACATCCTCTAACCTTATCTTCTCATAACCAAGACGACTCTTTCACGCCGTCTTCAAATCACAGGTGGCAATTTATCGTACGAAGGATAGCTATGAGAATCACAACTCTGACTCTTGGCTTCCAATCGTATGCCCGAGCTGCAAACGACTTTGTCTACGACTCCAAAGGCTACAACAACGGGAATTATGGCTCTGTACCAAACAGGACATACGTTTCTTCGCATTTGAAATCCCCCATCTGGCAAATCAACACGTGGAAGCCAACAAAGGTTGAACAACCATCTGAGTACATCTTCATGGACTTTTTCGGGGCTGATGAAGACCCTGGTCCAAAGATCTTCAGTGCAAAGGATTTGTCTCTTGTGTATTCGCACCCGGCCGCCGAAGGGAGCTTCAATGCCAGAGTCCAAAAATACAAAGGCAAGGACTATCTTACCTACTGGGCTGGAGAACACACAGGAGACACTGGATTTGGATGGGGCTATTGTTACTTCCTGGATAATCGCTCCCAACTCGCCTATACTATTGCACCTATCGGGTTGAAAAAGGGCATCATGACCGACCAGCACGAGTGTCAAATGACGGAGGACGACACGGTCCTTATAACGGTCTACCAGTCCATTCCAAATTATGACCTCACTTCGGTCGGGGGACCACCAAATGGCACCCTCACAGACTCTGGATTTCAGGAGATTGACATCGCCACCAATAAAACCATCTTCACATGGTGGGCCTCGGAACATTTCAACGTTTCCGATTCATACGTTAGATACGACAAGAATGCACCGGGTATCTCAAGGGGGTTTGACTTTTTCCATCTGAACAGTGTTCAAAAGATGAAGGGAAACTTTATTGTGTCCGGACGTTACCTTCGTTTGGTCACTTATATTGATCACACCAGCGGCAAGCCCATTTGGTCCCTGGGCGGAAAAGTCAACCAGTTTCAGGACTTATCCAATGGCAGCGCGCTCAGCTTTGGATATCAACATCATGTTCGTGTTCATGATCAGTCGCTGACCCAGCTCTCAATGTTTGACAACCACCAACCGAATACAACGGTCGGTTGCAAGAGTAACTGCTCACGGGGACTGCATTTGGAACTCGATCATGGAAGAAAGACTGTCCGTGTTGTTTCCCAAATATATCATCCACAAAGTCTATTGACAGGAGGAGAAGGAAGCTGGCAGACCCAAAGGGATGGGAATGCCCTGGTCGGCTGGGGTGTCAATCCATCGTTCATCGAAGTAACGGACAATGGGGAGGTTGTCTGGGACGTCCAATACGCACCGTGGTATACTGCCGAGAGAAATAACCAAACAAACGGAAACTACCGCGTGTTCAAAGACAAATGGATCGGTTATCCGACATGGGACCCAGCGATAGCTGCCAAGAACGGGAATGTTTATGTTTCTTGGAATGGCGCTACCGAGGTGGAGTTCTGGGACGTTGTAAGGTTTTATTTTGACTGTTTATGCTGCTCTCCTAGCAGGGGCTGGCTGTGATTTGATAGTTTACGGGAAACTCATCTACGGCGTTGAAACGATGGCAGCGCGCTAGGAAGGATGGATTCGAGACGATGATCAGGATGGACAATGCGAAGTTCGTGCAGATCAAGGCAGTGGACAACATGAACAAACCATTGGGGGCTACTAAGATTCTGGCGGTCTAAATCAGTCTGAATATCTAGATACATTCCTTCTGTATGGAGGCCTATGGCCACTTTCTTTTTCTTGATCACCTACTAAAGAATAGCCTCATCCAATAAATACACTTGCTCAACCCTACGACTGAATGGTGCTATCTGATTGGTGGTACAGGAGCAGCTTGACACCCACCCCACGTGGTAGCTCTACGACGCTGGTTTGGATGCCAAACGCCCAAAGCTAGCGGCGATCTGTCAGCATCCATAGGTACTTAGCCATGACGCCAACGATTCCATCACTTCGACATGCGCTGTTTACAACCTCAAACTTGTCCACACTGATAATATGCGTGTTTAAAGCTTGGCAACATGGTCATTTTGACTTCAGTCCGCAAGTCACCAGCTTATTTATACGCCAAGACATACTGCCTCTGCGGATTAGTCTCCCTCGCCCAAGCGACACCACTCTCGTCAAGGGTTCATGTATCCAACACAAGAGTTCGGTTTCGAAACGGCCGCATCTTGATACCAAGGCCAATTATACATCAGACGGACCATTTAGTCTCTTATCGACCAAAGAATGCAGCCTCGACCAAACTGTCGTTATCAGAAAAATCTGCAACCATTATCAAAAGATGGTATGAACGAGCCGTCGATTTGGCCTCGGTAAAGACGCTTCTGAAGCGGGATGAATCCGATTTTGCAACTTATCCGGAACTAAGATGGGATGCCAAAGTTCGACATGGATCCTCGCTACATCCTCAAGAACAACAGTTCATTGAACTACGAAAGCTGAGAATCTCTTCTCAAGGAGATGACGCACTTCATCGTTTCCTAGCCTTATCGCCAGAAGAGAAAGTCGACGCAAGAGACGTCCCACTCATCGCTCTAGGAGGCTCAGGCGGTGGGTATAAAGTCATGTACGGCTTTACAGGCTTCATCTCGGGCGCCAAGAAGCATGGCTTGTGGGATTGTATCACCTGGACTGCAGGCGTGAGCGGGAGCTGCTGGACTCTTGCAGCGTACTACACAATTGCGCGGCATGATATCTCACGGCTTATCGATCATTACTTGACTGTGGCGAGCGAACTTGCACACCCTATGAGTATCCACGCCCTGAATATGGTTGCAAGAAGCAAGAGGGGTGTTTACTTCCTAATCGGTCCATTGGTCAGCAAAGCGCAGAAAAGCATCATCGGACTAGGAATTATGGACCTATACTCGACTTTGACAGCGACATACCAGCTCTTGTCTCGTGAGCCTAAAGGAAGACTGAGCAGAGCGACGTTTCAATGGTCGAAGATCTGGCATCGTTCAGGTATTGACAGGGGACTTGAACCAATGCCGATTCTTGCAGCCGTGAGACGGGTTCCCAAGTACTCATTTGAAAGAAAGACAATATCTGCAAAGGCTAGGGCTGTTGAGAGTCCGCCTAGTCTTCGACAAGTGAGTTCTGCTGAAGGCAATGATCAACCGAACCAGGCAGCCGCTGTGAAAAGACGACCTAGAAAGTTCTTCCAATATTTCGAGATCTCACCTCTTGAGGTCGGTAGTCTTGATCTCAACCGTTACGTCCCAACCTGGTCTTGGGGACGTACCTTTGTCTCTGGATATTCGGTTGATCGTCGCCCAGAGCAGTCATTCTCGTTGCTTCTGGGACAGTGCACAAGTGCACCTGCTGGTCCTTTGGCAGAATGCATCAAGGCTCTATTGGTCACGATACCAAAAGACACCATCATGGCTCGTTTAGCAACTCTATTCAACAGACTATTGCAATCCAAGTACTTTGAGGGTTTCTGGGGAAATCCGATCAGGGCAGGGCATGACCCAAATCCGTTCTATGGACTTGAAAGACCTGTTGGAATGCGAGAGCATACTTCGGAGCACTCGATGTACCTTTCCAGAGCAAGGCCACTCGGCACTCACCAAAGAAACATGCATACTGGTGATAAGCTCATGATAGATAATTCAGCGACGGAGCAGTCGACCATTCCTCCATGGGAAGCCCAAGGGCGTACGAGGCTCATGGATAGTGGGATGGCCAACAACCTTCCTAATCACGTTCTCGCTAGACCAGAAAGAGGTACTGATATTTTTGTATCTTTTGACGCGTCGTCGGATATTCACACTGGAGCGGCCGTGCAGCGCTTGCACCACTTTGCCGCTGACTTTGACATTGAACTGGAAGACGAAACCCGAGACTTTCACAGGCCGCAGGTGAACACCGCAGTAACCTCAGGTAATGGCTCGGAAGTCGAATCCAGGTATATAGACCACTATGCAAGAGTGTTTCGGGGCACAAGACAAAACGGTCAAGATGTTTATATTGTTTACTGTCCACTCTTGCCCAATGGCTTAGACCCCGGTTTCAATCCTACGGTAAGATTTATACGCTTTATCAGAGTATTGCCACTGATTCAATGTAGACTGCATCATTTTCGACGTCAACAAACCTCATGTGGACACCAGACCAGGTCAAAACTGTACTTGCTACAGCGGAAGCCAATATTTCGAATTATGCTATAGACACGATAAAACGCGTGGTAAAAAAGGTTTATGAAGATAGGAAAGCTCATAGACTCAGTTTAGAAAACTTCAAATAGACTATAGACCGTTTGGTAAATATCGTGTCAGCTCATGCTAGGCTCAACTACTGACACCTGGTGTCTCGCCAATCACTGTCAAGAACTTTTGACCTCTGATTCTACCCTCCCTCAAACCTTTGAGTCCTTCGGATAGACCATGCAGACCATTCTTGCCGATACTGTAAGGATGAGCTGTGAACCAACCCTCCCGAAGACCCCTTGCAAAGGCTGCACCCCACACTACACCAATCATCTTGTTCCTCGGATCCTTTTTCCTCTCATCCATATCATGAATTTGACCTACCATACTGTAAACAACCTCGACACTCGGGTCAGACCCTTCGACATTGGTCTTCATAAAAATATTGGCCATCTTTGGCTTTCGGCCAGTAGCATCTGGTGGACCGGCGATGGCCTTGGTAACAAGCCTGACTGTCTCATCATCAGAGACACTGTCAAAGGCCTTCCAGCATCGAACACCTCTGTTCTTGAAAGCATCTTGAATTGCACTGATCAGTTCCTCCTCTGTGCCATATTTTGTGTAGTCAAGGAGAGTGTCTCCCTTGCTCTCGTCGAGGAATGGCTTCACAAATGCGCTTCGCTGGCTTCCGACTGCAATTATTGGGTGAATGTTAGCAGCGGCTGCAAGTTTGATTGCAAAAGCTCCAGTAGCGGTGCTGGCTCCGTAGATGAGTACAGGGCGCTTGTTCTCCGTCCTTGCAAGTGGCGACCAAGGCTCAGGAAGCTCCAGCTCTTGAAAGAGAACACAAACAGACGTGTAAGCAGCTAGGGGTACTGTAGCTGCCTCTTCATATGAGACAGAATCTGGAATGTGAAAGGTTGTGTAGTAAGGAGCAATGGCATACTCTGCAAATGCCCCATAAGGAGTTCTCATCTCATGCATAGCAGCCACGCGGTCTCCTTGGTGAAACCCGACAACATTTTCTCCTACTCCCTCAATGATGCCGGCTATGTCATCACCGCTGTTCATCTCTAGGCCCAATAGGGTGCCAGTCTTCCAGTCTTTGGGGTTTGTGCCTTCGGATGGTTAATACGAGTTATTACTAGGAGGTATTAACATGCCTGCGACGATCACCTTGATAAGTACTTCGCCTGGACCAGGTTTGGGGATGGGAGAGTCGATGATCTCGACTGAGGTGTCTTTCTTGACAATTGCTTCTTTCATCTTGTAGGTATTGTCGAGATTTCTGGGTGCGTTTTAAGTAGCCGTCTTAGCCTAAAGCTATGCTGGTGGAAGGTATCAATTGACCAGGTTTGGTGTACAACTCCTATGAATAAGAACATCATTTCTTTTATACTATCATTGCCTCGGCAGTTGAATGCACAGCCATCATATTGTTAGGGACTGGAATCCACATCACTAACGTTATTGCCTTAACGTGGGACGATTTGGACTCGGGGTTAGGGATGATCTGGGCTTAACTCCGTTTCTTTATAACGCTCGGTCGCTAATCAAAACTGTTGTTGATTGTTATTCCGCACTCGTGCGGTATTCTTGCCCCGTACTCGCATGAAGTATCACATGCGACTCCGCAGATGATCTGCCCATACCCCGGAATTCGACTATTCAAGGCATGGGCGGATAAATTATGAGACTGCGGACAGACAAGCTTTCGCTACATGACGCATCACGCATTACAAATCATGGACATTAACAAGACCTTATTTCTGTTTATTAAAGCAAGCGAGGGCTAGAAGTAATTAACCTATTTCAGCGTTCTTCTTTGTTATGTGAAGATTCAATGGTTCAGGTTCAAGGCTGTTTGCTCTGAGCCAGCTTATGAAGATCTTCTTCCTCCTGTCCAACCTTGAAACCCTTCTCATCAATCTCAGATGCCTTTCTCTGTGCTCCCCTGTTTTCGTCTCCGGTTCCAGCACCGGGCTGATTAAGAATATCATCAACACGGCTCCAAAGCCCACGTCCAGTCTTTCCTGCATCGATGCTATCCCCGAGGTTGGCGTCAACAACTCGTCCACCCGTATCTTTGGTCTCATCGATGAGATTTCTAATCATTGTTAGCTGAATGTGCTGAGACTAAAGCCTCGGCCTTGTCTTACTGTGCTTGGCCATTCTGGTCCGAATCCAATGGAGTTTGTTCAAAACTTCTTGAATGGCCTCCGAGGGCAGGATTATTGGGAGCAGTTCCTGACATCTTGATATATAGAACTGAAATAAATTCGTTAACTCAAATAATTGTATATGAGCGATTGGTGTGATGGTGGAAGAAGACTTCATTGAGTCGTGACGAAAATAGTTGCCATCTGATAAACGGCAGATACCTTGTGTCAGTCGATCGCCACATATTACCATCACCACTACGTCATAGACCATCATGTGAAGTCATGATAGTCTAACTTCGAAAATCTATTGCCTTAATAAGTTTACACATTGATAAGATGTTACGGTATCTATGTTTGAGAGCCGTGGGGGTTTTGCAGAATATCGTGACTGCTAATTTTTGCTTATCTGATTGATTGTTGGTTGGGTCCCTTCAGCGGATACCTCGGCTTGCAAGAGATCGGCTGTCAGCCAGCCCTATTACTCTCAGCCATATAGATTTCTCGAAATTATCTTCAATTGTTGGCGTTCACGACAATATTGAGATTGGTTCGAAATTCCATCTAGAATTCCGGCGATTGGATTATCTCGGAGCAAAGATTCCAAATGTAGCTAGCCATTCAAACTATCGATTCTATCCACGCAAGCCACACTTCCAATTCACCATGAATGATTCCAGATCAAGATAAGCTCATCTTCGCTTAGAGAGACTAACACCAACATCAGCTTGGTAGCAAATATGATTTGCTCCAGGTTCAACGTCTGTGGATCTTGGCGATCGCGATTGTGAGGCAACCCAGGGGTCGAGACCCTGATCGTGCAGCGCGTTATTGTCCTTGCCAAGCTGATAGTCTCGCACTATTGGCATTTCACATGCCAAGATATGGGCGAATTGCTGACCAACAGAAGGAAAACAAAAGACGGTAACTCTTCTGAAGAAGGCGGTATGGCTTGTCTGGACATTTGAACTTCTGTCGTCAGTTGAGCAGGCCACCTCGATGATCTCACTCCAGCATGACCTTTTTTGCTGATTTTTGATGGTTGATAATGTACAAGTCCCAACTTGCTGCGGGCATACTGCCTTATCAAACCAATTCAATGGCTCTCAAACACAAACTTCCCCATAGCAACCTATTGCTGGACCTGGCTCCCATGGCGCAGCTGAGTCCACTGTTCTGAATCCAGATAATCTAGTATCCAAAATTCTCCTTATTTCATGTCCTGCCATGTCGTTGGCTTGCTGCTTCCCTCGGGGCCGCCGAACATGGCCCTACAGTATCCATCAGACCATCAGCTAAGCTTATGCAGAGACTAGCCACCAATTCAGCGTTAGGATGCGCTGGCATGCCCTGAGGCTCTGCGATAGTTTGGAATTAGACAAGTGGCTATACCTAAATAAGCCACATGTTGCAAGGTTGTACAGCGCATCTATGACACCTTATCCGACCTGTTGGTACTCGAGGCGCAGCTGACTATGGAATCTGGTTAGTGGCGGGGCTTGGCCGTTCTATTTTGAAACAGTGTTTTTGTTTGCGGATTGTTGTTTATCTTTCTGGGGATCTCGTTAATTAATATTGATTTGTGGAGTTTTGTCGCTTTTTATTATATACTAGTGCTCCGTCATCTCGGTGCCGCTGCCAAATTCACCAACTTCGCTTAACTTCATCTCTTTTTACGACGATTAATGACCCTTTCTTTTGTTCTCCTTCTCCTTTCCCAAGTTTGCCAAGAACACGCAAGTCAGTCTTGGACTCAACGGCCATGGTGGCGATAAGTACAGTCCAGGTGGACCAGCGCCAACACTTCATTGACTACCCAAAGCCGACACAAGGGTCAGTCACACACTAGCAAATCTCTTGGGCGGAATCTAACATTTGGAAAGACCGGATACCATAATACAGCCAAGAAAACTTGATAATCCAATCTTGAGGGGTCCTTTATTAGTTTTTGTCGCTTTCATGTGGGTTTAACTCGTGTTCTTTTGTGGACTGGACTGACTCGGTCAAGCATCAACCTAATCCGATTCATTCGGGAGATTGTCTGGCACAATGCAGGTTTTGGCTCTTTACGGCACATTAGAGAGTCATTGGAGCTGTATGAAGCGCGCTATGATCCAGCAGTTGTGCCCATACCAAGCACCCCAAGTCAACTAAATCAAGAGGGCGAGGATCCAACAGAAACTCCTTCAACTCCTGCGATAGAATCACCTCTGGTCGACACACCATACTACTCTGTGGCCGATTACCGGACGATGTATCTATCAGGACTAACGACACCAACTGACGTCGCCAATGCATTATTACCTCTCATTCGTCGAGATATCAGCCCTCAAGGAAAACATTCTACTGCTTGGATCAGCACAAGAGTCGAGCTGGTTTTGAAAGCTGCTGAAGAATCAACAATTCGATACCGTGAGGGTAAACCTCTGGGCCCTCTAGATGGAGTACCCGCAGCTATCAAAGATGATTTCGATCTGGATGGGTATGAGATGACGATGGGGTCGAAGAATAACTACGCCGGCAAGGCAGTCAGCACTGGCTCAATTACGAATTGGTGCGTGAAGAAGCTTCAAGATGCTGGCGTTATTGTACTGGGAAAGCTCAATATGCATGAATTTGGAATGGGTATGTTGGATAAGCCAGGTGATGTAGGTGCATGCTGACGTGATGTGAAAGATACTACCGGAAACAATCCTAACCACGGCACGCCACTTAACCCGTTCAACCCAAAATACTACGCAGGGGGTAGCTCCTCTGGCGCCGGGTACGCAGTTGGAGCAGGTCTTATTCCTATTGCTCTTGGTGGTGATGCGGGCGGAAGTATCCGCATTCCAGCATCTCACTGCTCAGTCTTTGGTCTGAAGCCAACCCATGGACGCCTCTCATCATTCCCAACGCCAAACCCAGCTCCAACTTGTTGCGTGCAAGGGCCTATAGCAGCAGACATGTATTCTCTGGCGACAGTCTACAATTTCATTTCGGATCCTCACCCAACCTCCAGATTCCCACGGCTTTACCAAGAGCCTTCCAGGCCGCGGAGCAAGTTACTTGGCATTTACGAACCGTGGTTTGACCTGGCAGCCCCGGGTGTTCAGAGTGTGACAAAAGGGATGATTGGAAAACTCTGCACGGATCACGGCTACACCATCGTCCCTATCAGTATTCCCTTTACAGAAGAAGGACAAATCGCCCACGCCATGACCGTCTTAGCCGATGCAGCCTCTCTTCTCCCAAAATCCGCCAACACAACATCCGCAAACAAACTCCTCCTCGCCATGGGCCGTACAACCCCCGCAGGCGACTACGTCCTCGCCCAAAAACTCCGAAACTTATTAATGCAGCACCTCTCCCACCTATGGAAAATCTACCCAGGCATGATGATAATGACCCCCACAACAGCCTGTCCCGGTGCCCCGATCCGCGGCGGAGCAAGCGAGCTAAAGCACGGCCTTGGCGATGGAAACCTCACCATAGAGAGCATGACGTATGTTTGGCTGGCCAACTTCTGCGGCATGCCTTCTCTATCCGTCCCAGCTGGGTTTGTCGTACCAGAGGGACAAGACAGGGCGGGTGAAGAAGCGGACGGAGATACTTTGGGAAAAGTACCCGTTGGGCTAATGGCGACGGGGGAGTGGTGTAGTGAGAAGGGACTTTTGGAATTTGGTGTTGAGGCTGAGGCTGTGGGGGTTGAGAAGAGGTGCAAACCGCCTATTTGGGAGGATGTGTTGTTGCAAGCGAGGGTTGGTGCTATTGCGCAGGAGAAGAAGGAATACGGTTCGGAAAGTGCTTGAATGGTTCTTGGAGTGGAAACGGAGTTGAGGAATACCCAGCCTTGTTCTAAAAGCTCACATGGCTAAAGAGCTACTGTTTTCAGATGTTACTGCAGTGCAGGTAGCGTCCAGAATTCTATATTTCCTTTACACCTAAACAGCCTGGGCTCTACAGTATCATGTACCTTATGATGATACTACTACTGAGGCGAAATCCTCTCGAAAGGGCTAGATAAGGGCGTGCAACGGTGTATGTAACAAAAGTCCAATATTGTTAGCCAAAATTAGAAAGCAATCCTCGAGCGAATGGCGAATCTCGGATATCCGAAACTCTCCGAAAATTACCCAAAACGGAAATTGCCCACGTCGGATAATCTTTGCATCGCTAGTCCCGGGTTGACCAACCTATGGGAGCTGAGCATTGCGTGAGATGCTGACAGGATCTTCAATTTTATCGAAAGGCGTACAATTGACATGCCAAGTATAACTGGAAGCCCCACTAATACGGACATAGAGGGCGCGGGAGTAACGTTGGTGGATTGGTTGAACGTGAGATATAGGAGATGCAAAAATGGAGACATGAGGATGTGAATACTTAAGAGGAGTGCAGTAACCTCTAGTTATTAGGACACAAACAACATTTCTTCTTACAGTCAATATGGGTTCTCTTGATCACAACAACGAGCTTGACCAAGTCTGTTCAGCTCTTCAATCCATAGCTCAACGTCTCGGCTCAACAACCCAAGATGTAAAAGACGACCCAATCATCAAAGTCGCACAACCCGAGCATGTTCCCCATCTCAGAAAAATAGGAACACCAGGTCAAGCCCATTCAATCGACCAAGTCCTCGAAGAAGCCTTCACAGCATTCGACCATCGCATGCGCGTTAACCATCCACGCTTCATGGGCCTCATCCCCTCGCCAACTTCGCCTGTTGCTTGGCTTGGAGATGTAGTAGCCAGCGCGTTCAATGCACTGGGTGCCTCCAAGCTTCAAGCTTCAGGGCCTGTTGTCATTGAAAAGACCTTGATCGAGTGGCTGGCGAGTCAAGTGGGCTTCCCGTCAACTGCCGGCGGGATCTGCGTTTCGGGTGGTTCAATGGCCAACTTGATGGGTATTGTGCTCGCTCGTGACAGGGTTGTGCCACATGGTGAAACAAGCAAGGCGGTTGCTTATCTTTCAGACCAAACGCACTATTCCGTCGCCAAAGCTCTCCGGCTGCTGGGATTTGATAAGGAACAGATTCGACGATTGCCTGCAGATGAAAAGTTCAGACTTGACCCAGACCTGCTATCTCAGACGATTCAGGAGGATCGCAAAGCAGGTCTTGTGCCGTTTCTGGTGGTTGGGACTTGTGGAACGACCAACACTGGAGCCATTGATCCTCTAGCCCAAATCTCGGAAATTTGTCAAAGAGAAGACATCTGGCTACACGTGGATGGTGCTTACGGCGCTTCAGCAACTCTCTCAGCCACTCGACACGAGACGGTTGATGAACTCAAGTACGCCGATAGTATGTCCTGGGATGCCCACAAATGGCTCTTCCAAACCTACAGCTGTGGACTTCTCCTGGTCAAAGACAAGTCCAACCTTGTGAGAAGCTTTGCCAACGAGGGAGACTACCTTCGCGATGGAGTCGCGATAGAAGATGAGGACATCCCAAACTTTTGGAACTACAGCATGGAACTCACCCGTCCTGCGTCTCGAGCGATGAAGTTATGGTTCACCCTGCGAGTCATTGGTGTTGAGAAGATCGGAGAAATGATAGATCACGGATTCAATCTAGCGGAGAGAGCAGAACAAGAGTTGCGAAAATTGCCCGACTGGGAAATTGTCAGTCCTGCCAGCTTGGGAGTCATAACGTTTCGGTATGCGCCTCGGGGATTGACAGAAGAAGAGCTCGAAGTTATCAACACAGGCATCTCAAAGAGTCTTATCTCGAGTAACAAGGCTGGAGTGCTGACCACAAAGGTCAAAGGAAAAGTGGCGCTTCGAATTTGCGCATTGAGTCCGCAGTTGGCGCTCGATGACATGACTAGCGTGATTCATGAAGCTCATGCATTAGCCACCGAAGGCACACCGAGAAATGGCAATGGAATCAAACACTAGAAATTGAATTAGATTATTAATAAACATTCATGATTAACAGATAATTGTTCAAAAGATGTTGCGATATCGCAGCTGACAAGATGGATATCTCAGAGTGTAGGGTGAGCTCGGCTTTACGAACCGAACCGAACCAACGAACTGAGACCCCGAGGCCGGACCGGATATAAACGGGGCAAGATTGATAAGGTCTGATTGGCGTCCGAGGTTTGGAATCAATTTATTTGTTAGCATGGATCAAGGTTTGCCGCACGTGTTTTTTTTTCTTTCTCTCTCGTTCTTATGCAGGTGGATAACGCGCCGGCACTGGCATTCACACCGCAGATAAGTCCACATTTGCGTCACCGCCAGTCAAACATCACTGATGCATACCGTGAATTGACACTAATTACCTAAATGTTGAGAACTGTACCTGTTTTGCACACCTTTACAGACCTTTACAGTTACTTCTGCCTTATCAGACATGACTCTTATCAGCCAATATGGCGCTAAAATTTGATGATTTCCACCTCGTCCGACTCCACAGACACAGACACCACGCCAACCCCTGATGGAACCGGTCTCCACAATCCTTGCTTGCTTTTCCTTTCCCGAGACTTCTTAATCGCGTCCGTGGAAGCTTCTCGTCTCGAACCTTTTTCTACTTCTTCTGCTTCTCTCCCTCCAGATTCGAATCTTCAATCGCATCAACCACCACCATCAATCACAATGTCTTCCGCCTTTGTTCAGCGCCCTGCTCCCGACTTCTCGGCCACCACCCTCTTCCCCGGAGGCGAGTTCAGGGACATTAAGCTGTCCGACTTCCAGGGACAATGGTACGTACACTCCTCCCCGAGTACAGCACCTCGATGGACACGTTGGCTAACAATTGGTGCTCAGGGTCGTCCTCCTCTTCTACCCCATGGACTTCACCTTCGTCTGCCCGACCGAGATCATCCAGTACAACAACGCCCTCGACCGCTTCCGCGAGATCAACACCACCGTCCTCGGCGTCTCCACCGACTCCCACTTCACCCATCTCGCCTGGGTTGAGAAGCCCCGCAAGCAGGGTGGTCTGGGCCCCGACCTGGAGCTCCCCCTCATCGCCGACAAGTCCACCAAGATCTCCCGCAACTACGGCGTCCTGATCGAGGACGAGGGCATCGCCCTCCGCGGCCTCTTCATCATCGACCCCAAGGGTGTTCTCCGCCAGATCACCGTCAACGACCTCCCCGTCGGCCGCGACGTCGAGGAGACCATCCGTCTCGTCAAGGCCTTCCAGTTCACCGACGAGTACGGCGAGGTGTGCCCTGCTGGCTGGCAGGAGGGCGGAAAGACCATGAAGGCTGACCCCAAGGGCAGCCTCGAGTACTTTTCCGCTCAGGGAGATGGTGAGTCCCGGAAGCGACCCAGGACTGAATAAGGACTGGGGCCATCGTGGACGAAAGAATTTTGTTTGACTAAGATTTGTATTATTACAGGAGCTAAGGCATAGATGTTAGATTCCAATGAGACTTCGATTCCAATCAACACCCGCCAGTAAAAGAAACAAAGACACGATATGACGAACGATGCAAGGATGGATTAACGACGTTAAGGAGAGAGGCGAATACACTTGTATCGAAGTGCAACTGGTCGTCTTTGATGAGATACGACTTAAAGGCTAGACTTAGACTTAGACTATAGACATTCCTTGGACAATGTGCATTGATTGACGACTAAGCAAACAATTGTCCATGTCGCGTTTGATCCCTGTGATTGTGATAGCCAGCACCCCTGCCAATGTGAGGAGGAACACGCGTTTTACCCCAACAATCTCAGATCTCCCCAGTTACCGAGACCCATGACCACTCAACAACGCCTTAACCTGATGGGGTCGATTGCTGGTTTGTTCAGCACTTCGCACCCTCAACGCCCACCCGAAACATATTCTCGACTGCTTGTAATGCAATCTCGCCGGCTTCTTTTTTTTTTTTTTTGACAAAACTAACAGTAAATTTTCTAGACTCCGCTGCGAATGCTGGAAAAGTCGAGGCTGAAACACCTTGCTTAGGGTAACCTTCGTGCATTCAAGCTTGGCTTTAAGTTCCATGCAAAATATATACTTTTTGCCGAGTCTTTATTGATCGAGAAATATAAATCCATCAAGTTGTTTAAGCGTTTGATGGAAACCATGTTCTAGTTTTGCCAGTTGTGTGATAATTCCCAGATTAGTTAATGTGTTACTACATTGTAGGTTCTGGCTGAGGTTTGAAAGAAAGGCCACGTCTAATTTCTTCCCTGCACATGGCTCTCGTGAATAATATATAGCCATCTCCGCATGAAACCCATTTCTCCTTATCTTGTCGATCACCTTCAATACTGCCCTCAACTGGCTCAAGATTGACCGGTATGTGGTTGGTTTGGGAGGTTAGAGAACCGAGTCGAAGGTTCTCCAAAGCAGGCATGGCTTCGAGGTATGTAAAGACAGCCAACCACGATCCAGTCACCAGCTCAATGCCATCTAGTGTTAAGACTTCAATTTTGGAATGATTCTCGAGGAAAGTGATGAGATCATCTGATCGTAAGGGGAGGCGACGCAAAGATACCTTTTTCAGGTATGCGAGCTTGACTTCGGCGATATGAGTGAATGCTGTAGCGTAATATTTGAGGTTGTCGAGGTCTGAGTGGAACATTTGAAGATCCAGTGATGTAAGATTCGGCATCATTCTCAGCATGGTTGCCGCGCCTGTGAGTTCCCGCATATGAGGGTTATTCTGCAGATGTCCGGGCCTGCGTGTTGAGAAGCTTAGTCCAAAGGTTGTTGTGTGCTTGCATGCCTTTGCAAAGGCATCAAGATCCAATGCTCCCAATCGAGACTCAACTTCTCTCAGTTCCACACTACATAGCGACTTGTCGGAGAAGATTCTGAGGGTATTGAGCTCAACATCGCTGCGGGATATGGCTGAAGTAACGACTCGAAAAACCTGGGATGCTGCCGTCCAAACTGATGGCAAACTTGAGTCCTGGCGCGCAGACTGATACCATCCGCGATGGTCAGCACCAGCGGTAGCACGACCTGCGGTAGTACTGGCATCGAGGTTGATAGTCCGCAGGCCAGAGGTTTTGTTGAATATATCGGAAAGCAAATCCGTAACTTGATCAACTTTGTCTCTTCGTTTCATCGTCTGAGTCCAGTCGCGGTCTTTTCGCGCCACTTGTACTTGTTCATCTGGGTTACGCACTTTCTTCTGGCTAAGATCCTCAACGCGTTTCCAATCTTGCCATGTGTCGCGTGGCTCCCGCCTCAAGGCGCCGATGCCAAACTCAGACGCTTTATTACTTATTTCCACTGTGGTTTCGGCTGGTTGAGTGCCATACGGCGTCGCTACGATGGTAAGTGCATCGAGCCAAGGTCCCAGCTGAGGGTGAGAAAGATGGCCATGAAGAGATTCCAGGTTCTTCAAGGATGTATCTGTCGTGGCGGACCTGAAGAATCGAGAATAGATACTGTTGATAGCTAGTTGGCGAGATGCGAGACGAAGGTTCTTGAAAGATGCAAGATCAAGATCTTGAAGGATCAGATCAAAAGGGATTCTAGGGAGATGAGCTAATGCCGAAGAAGGCTGCTCGGTGAATGTTTCTTCACCCGCCATTTTGAGATAGAGGTGCAGTTCTTTACAGGTTCAGAGGGGAATTGAATGGAAGCCTCCTACGTAAGTCACTGAAATGATCGACAATGAAGCTAGCTAGGCAGCGAAGTCGCGGGGAAGGATATCTCTATAACAATGACACTAGTTTACGCAAATGGGTCTACTGATACCGGTTATAGTGATGCTGATGTTGAGAGCTACATCCTATCCGTTTGTAGTATCGCAACCATAGGCAACCTATTCTAGGTCTACATTCTTTGAGATTCTCAGTTCCTCTTCTGTGGAGAATTGCTGTTAGGTAGTGGTAGTGAACCTGGATTGGGGACCCGATAAGATAAGACACACAAACAATGCCAAGCATGATGCTGGCCAAGTTCAAACACCCAAGAGTCGCAGTATACGAACCACAAAAAAAGAAAACATTCATTCATGAGCGTGGATACTGACGACTATTTATTTTACGTCAATCTTGGCCTCCCAGACCGCAAGATTCGCGATACAAGACCCTTCGGGATCAACTCAGTGTCGTTTCAGGATTGTCAAGATGAGACTTGACAGCTGTCCCAAACCCAAAACGCTGGTGAAGAAGCCTCATCTCGACTTCTCGTATAACATCATGCATTTCCATCTGCCCACCCACTCGCAGTTACAAGGCTGAAACCAAGAAACGGGGTCTCCATGGCCGGGACCTCTGGCTTCCGCTGCAGGAAACACCGGCCAGGGGTCGCCAAGCCCGCGTTGAACCCAATGCGACGGTTTCACGACAGGGGTTGGAGGTTATCTCACTTAACATTATATGCATCTTAAGCTTATCTCGTCTTGTTCTCCAAAAGGGTGAATCACTGCCGAGACAAGAGCTGCACTCCTCAAAACAGTGCCATGCATTTCCCCCTTGCGGCCTGCCAACTTTCCGAGTTCGCAAGAATGGATGAATCATGAGAATCTGGGGCGGATTGACCAAGCCGAACGGCAGCCACGTCTCATAGCCAACTCCACGTCGCAGGGATGGCATTGCAACCTCAAAACATCATGGCCAAGACGAAGAAAAACCTCCCTTTTCCCGCGGTTTTAGCCACCTGCCCTTTTATCCCTCTCTCTCTCACTCTCACTCTCTTTCGCTCTCATCCGCCTGGAGCGTGTTTAGTTTGATCTCCCGTTCAATTCTTTTTTGTCGTTTTTTGTTTCTAATTATTAGTTACTGCCGTTCCTTTATACACACGCGAGCTGGCATCGCTGAGTCGACTTTCCTTCCTAATCGCTTATCCTTAATACAACCAGCCTCCTGTATTGCTTTGGCTGGTCCGACATGCATCTGTCAACATTCCTTTCCGCTTCTGCCTTTGCTGGTCTGGCAACGGCTTCGCCTTCGTTCTTCAAGCCTTCGCTCTTCAAGAGAAACCCTCCTGCCGAGGCGGCTCCGGTATGCGAGCCTGTCACCGAGACGGTCCATCAGACGGAGACAGTTCATCAGACAGTACATGTCACCCTACCTGGGGAGGTGGTTCATGAGACTGAGACCGTTCACGAGACTGTCCATGTCACGTTACCTGGTGAGGTGATCCATGAGACAGAGACGGTGCACCAAACAGTCACCGAAACCCAGCATGTGCCTGTTGAGAAGCCCGTCACAGTGGTCGAGACATCGGTTGTGCACCAAACAATAGAACAACCAGTTACAGTGGTCGAGACTGAAGTGGTTCATCAAACATTTGAAGTCGAAAAACCAGTGACAGTTGTCGAGACGGTGCATCAAACAATAGAACAACCCGTCACAGTGGTTGAGACATCTGTTGTCCACCAAACAATCGAGCAGCCAGTTACAGTGGTCGAGACCTCAGTTGTTCATCAAACCGTCGAACAACCCGTCACACTGGTCCATACCGCTGTGGTCGAGGTACCAGTCGAAAAGCCAGTTACAGTGGTTGAGACTATTCACCAAACAGTTGAGCAACCAGTGACAGTTGTTGAGACTTCAGTCGTTCACCAGACGATTGAGCAGCCCGTCACGGTTGTCCATACCTCAGTGGTTGAGATTGAGAAGCCAGTTGAGAAACCGGTCACAGTCGTTGAGACTATCCATCAAACAGTTGCACAGCCCGTGACGGTGGTTGAAACCTCTGTCGTTCATCAGACCGTCGAGCAACCTGTTACACTGGTTCATACCGCTTTAGTAGAGGTGCCAGTGGAGAAGCCCGTCACAGTTGTCGAGACTATCCACCAGACAGTTGCACAGCCAGTTACTGTTGTTCACACCTCGGTCGTTCAGCAACCAGTTGAAGTCGAAAAACCAGTTACAGTCATTCATACATCTGTTGTCGAGGTTCCCGTTCAACAAATCCACACCGTCGAGGTTCCCGTCGAGAAACCGGTTCACGTTTCAGTGCCTGTCACGGTTGTTCATACCCAGACAGTTGAAGTTCCAGTTCAGCAGGTCCACACTGTCGAGGTTCCCGTCGAGAAGCCTGTCACGGTTATTGAGACGGTCCACCAGACCGTTGAAGTTCCCGTCCAGCAGATTCATACAGTTGAAGTTCCGGTTGAGAAGCCTGTGCACGTCACTGTCACTGCTGTCCACACGGTCACAGAGCATGTCGCTGCGCCACCAGCTCACCAGACTCCTTCCCATGAGCAGCCCGTTGTTGTAATTGAGCAGCCGTCTCATGAAACCCCAGTCCATGAAGCACCGCCAGCCCATGAGGCAGCACCTCCAGCGCACGAGACTGTTGTCGTGGAAGTCCCTGAACACGCCGCACCCGCAGAGCCAGTCGCAGCGCCTCATGAGACCGTTATAGCTGAGCATCCAGCTGCACCAGCCCCAGCACCACCAGCTCACGAAACACCAGTTGCAGTCGAGCACCCAGCAGCACCCGAGGCAGCGGTCCCCGCGGCCCATGAAACACCCGCTGCCGTTGAACATCCAGCCGCACCAGCTACACCTGTAGGCTTCGAAACGCCTGCTGCCATGGCGCACGCCGCACCAGCTGAATTCACAAACCTCCACGACGGGCCCGCCGAGATGCGCATCGACGAGGCTTTGAGGCATCCTCCCCAGGTTACGCAAGAGGATGGAAAGCCAGTGCCTGTTCTCCTGCCCTCAGGTGGCACTAATGCAACAGTTGCACCTACATATCCTGGGCGTCGAGCTATCGTTCGCAGGTGGTGACAGGTTGCTGTAAGAGCTGAAAAAGTCATGATAGATACTTTGGAATTTGAGAAGAGGAGGTGATAGAGACATACTAATAATGATCTGGACCTGGTCGGCCTGGGATAAGTCTTGGATAGGATAAATGACTATAAATTGACATAAAAAATTCCAAGATTGCCCGATTCTACAAGTTTACGTCTAGACTATCAAAGGCAAGGTCATGCATCGATGAAATGACTATATTCTCTATCCTGCAACTTCCACCACCCGAGAGGCCGCCCCGAAGGCGCAGTGTGCCTCGACCTCATTTCTGGTGCTGGAAAGCTCACCATATGGCTTGCCCAGTTCGTCCAGCTTGCCGATTGGGATACTGAGACATCAGAGTACGCCATTGTCAAAAAGCTCAAAAGTGTTAGTCTCTTTGTGCCGAGGTTCGTCAGCTGGGCCTTTGGAGGCATTGAAGCTGTAGGACGAGTTGAGAGTAAGTATGCTGGAAATGCCATGTTTATGGCAACATCCTTGAATGAGGTCACAGACGCGGCTTCTCAATTTAGTGGTGTTGATAGCGATTAGTAAAGACTCTGGAAAGGGGGACCGATTCTATATACGCATATGTAGGCTTCATAGATGATTAGATAACTTGTCGCTGCATATAATATCCACCCTTGAACCATTCCCGCACACAATCAACACCGATTCGATGAACCTGGATCCTTGGCATCCTAATCCAAGCCGGAGTCGTGCGCTCCAGTCGACAGTACGCATCGTATATCATCTCGCCGGCCGACTTCCCTAACATTCCTTGCGTATTATATAATTCCACAAATTCCTTTGGCGCCCACCAAGGAGACTGCGATGAAAGTGTAACCTTATGGTGCTTTCTCAGCCGATTCCTACCTTTGGTCGCTGCCTCCATTCTAATAATATTCATCAAAACGCAAATGTCTTCTGCCTTGTTAAGCCCAAACTCCTCCCATTCAAGAGACCAAATGGCATAGCTTTCGAGAGAACTCGAGATTTCCCACTGGTTACCCTTCGAAAACGCCGAGTAGACGAATGCTTCATGCTGGAACATTTTTGCATTATGCGTGTTGAAGATTGTCTGGGCGCGCCGCTTGCTTGCTTCCCTTGTGGCGATGAGCTGGAGTACCTGCCACTCAGGGCCTCGGTAGGTAAGATTAAGATCAAAGGTCGCCTTCCAAGTCTCCCATGACATGCCCCATCTACTGCAGAGGTTCTGAACCGTCTTTCTAGACATGTTCGTGTCTATCGTACTCTGCGCCACCTCCCTTAGACTACTTCTGCTCAGCTCCATGTTCTTTGCTCTGAGTCTACCAAGGACAGGTTCCATCAAGACCCAGAAGAGAGGTTTGTTATGCTTCAAGATGGCAATATGGATAGGCGTGAGATTTTGACGGTTCCGCTGTGTCACTAGTCCAGGAGCGACATGGTGGTAGAAACTTAATATGCAACTGATCACTTCCGTATCATCGTTTTGAACTAGGAAGTGCATCAAGGAAACTCCTTGTATGTGCCAACTTGCACCGCATTGGATACTTCGGAAGAAGTCAGTCCAGCCGTCAATCCATTCAGTTGCATAGGAACCCAAAGAATCTGCAAACCCGGTGAAAACAACAGCTCTCTCAATATCTCGTCGACTTAGTAAGAGTCTTAGAAGATGTAGGCGAAACGGATCCTGCTTTTCTTGAGATAGCACTAACTCCAGAAGCTTCCACCGCCCTGGTATAGAGCGCGGCCAGAATCCCAACTTTACCAGAGCGGCATAGACGCGTAGATCCTTCTGGCCCTTTCTAACTGCCTCGATCAGCGGGGAACCATCCAGCGCATCGTATTGCCACAATGAGTTACCGCTCTTATCAGGCGTTAGGAACCTGTTGATGAAGAGTCTGGCCGTCTCTATTAAGTTATACAGACGGGGCTCAGCTTCGAGTTCAGGGAAGAGATTCTCAAACCAACCCTTTTTGGTGGGTACTCCCAAAGCATCTAGGGCTTGACGTGCGCCTGAGGATATATCAAGAAGATAATGAGTGATCAAGCTACAGTGTAGTGAAGCGGCCAAGATCAAAGGGGGTGGTGCGTCGCCATAGCTTAAAGATACGTCCGCCCCAGCTTCTACCAAAGCTTTGACTGACACCAAGCATTTGCATCGTACGGCGACTTGGAGAGGAGTGCCGTATAGCTCAATGCCAAAAGGCAAGAGCCAGCTCCGAGCTGTCATGATGCCATTGATATCACTGCCCAAAGCCTGAAGATCACGAACTAAGCGAGCTCTATCTGTATCCGAGGCTCTGAGACTAGCGAGGTAATGAAGCGGCGATTCACCAGTCTCTGATTCAAGATACGCCTGAAAAGGTGGATTCTGTTGGGAGAGGATCTCCCGTATGATCTTTACCAGATGCTTGATCAATGCCCATTGACCATTTCTCGCCGCTGCTACCAGAAGACGAAGATGAAACTCTCCTTGGCTTCTATAGCTCGTATCGGCAAATTGGGTATTTTGGGGGGCAAGTAATTGTTCTTTTCCCAGATACGCCTCCAGCCCGAGACTAGCACATACTTCTAAAAACGGCCCTGTGACATTGGGAGAGAGTAGAGTGGTATAGTTGACGTTGACGTTGCAAAGCAGGACGCCATAGTGTTTTGCTCGAACTTGGATATCCCGTACGCCGTTCTTTGCTCGAAGCCAGCCGTATTTCGTCGAGCCATCCCCCAACTGGGCCGTGAACTCCCGTTCAAGGGTATATGAGGCGGCCTTTGCGTTCCATGCGCAAATAGGGAGCCCCAAACCTGCATTGCGATTTGTTGCCCCCTCCATGTTTGGTGCTTTTGACTCAATTATAGCCACAATCTTTCGAATGGTTCTAAGAATAGAGTTTTCTCCACCAGGGAGGGGCTCATTCTCGAGGTTCCAGTCTTGAAGACCTGGGAGGCGGCCACGATAGGCTGCTAGTACCCAGATAGCATCGATTGATCCTAACTTGGAGGCTTCTAACAGATGATGAACCGCCGTGGGGATACTGCGAGGCACCCCGTAGCCCTCCGTGTAGCACCGTGCCATCAGGAAGTGGAACTCGGCGTGGTTAGGCTGTCGGAAATTGGAAAGATTGTCCTGTAATTCGCTCACGAACTGTGCTTTGGATATCCAAGGCTCACTCTGCCATGGATTGAAGTCCTGGTTTCTCAGATCAAAATCTTGGTACGGAGATAGGCAGTTGTACGTGACGATGACTTACCCAAACATTAATCCTGCCAAGGGATGAGTCTGCTGAACTTTGAACTATGTTGGCCCTACGGACAAATAATGTTAGCCAGATCAGTCCTCTTAGGTGCAAAGTGCTGCCGAAGTTGTTTACCTGTCGCAGTAGTCAAGCGTTGTCGCGATCGTAGCTAGGTCCTTGCGATATGCTGGATTATCCTTAAGCGTCATTTCAAAGACGTTAAAGAACAGATTTACGTCCAAGCTACATAGGCCGCCGAACCGAGAGCATAAGAAGGATAATGCGAGGTTGAGGAGCCCATTCTTGGGTAAGCGCCGAAGAAATGCTTCACGGCGTGATGTTCCATCCGTCTCAGGCTCACCGCCAATCCAAGAAGTGTTGATGTAATCTTCGCCGTCAGACAGAATCTCCCAGACAAGAAGCCCATACGAAAAAGACTCGCAGCGGATCAGTTCATGTGACGGTACGTGGGAGTGTCGATCACGGACTTCGGGTGCGTTGTAAAGTACTGTCCCGGGATATGAAGTCTGCCTTCGCAGTGAGAGCCCGAAAACCGAGTGACTGAAATCGGCAACTTTCGCGATCCAAGATCCGGGCGTCTTAGAATCAGGAAAGACGAGGGTATTGATGAGTTTGATATCACCATGAGCCACATCTGCAGTGTGAAGAGCATGGAGTCCCGACGCGATGTCAATGGCAAAGTCGCGTTTTCTAGCCATGGAAATTTCTCCCAGACGGAGGAATTCTTTCAAGGTCCCTTCTATGGCGAAGTGGGTAAAGAGAACGGGCATTTGGTCCTCACCCCAGTCCCAACCTCGGATATCGATGATGTTGATATGATGGCGTAAGAGGAGTTTGCTGACGACTTGGATTTCTTGGAAGGCAATCTTCCCTCCACCAGGGTAGTCAGGTCTTGCCTTTTTGACAGCGTATAGAGCCTTTTGGTGTCGGTGAAGTGAAACGTCAAATACGCCACCACTGCCGATACGTTTTATGAAAGAGGATTCTCTAAATAGTTTAGGTACATGGGAATTTCGCATTTCTGCAGCAGTGTTTTTGGAGCGATAAGGGTCATCGCCCGAGATCCCGAGTGCGGTCATCCATATTCGCGAGTTGGAGGCGCTGTTCAACCAGCTCATGATGAGGGCTAGGGTCCGTGGTAGAGTGTGTTGGTTGGAACCATTCGGGGCATGATCTCTTGTGATACATTGCGTTATTTAAAACCCCAACAGTGGTAAGCAGACAACCCAAAGCCGCCTTGAAGCCTGAAACAAGAGGCAGGGCAAGGCAGATTGCAGTTGATATTTTTATACCCCCGCCAAATAGCTCAATCAGAACTTCTGTTTCAAGCCAATGTCTTGCTATTTGCCAATCTCAGCCTGATGGTGGTGTTGCTGCCACCAATAGAAGCCGCTGAAATGCCAATAGTTGCAACGGCTGAGAAACTAGCTGCATCATCCATGAAGAGCTGAAATTCCGGGCGCCTATATCCTATCTCGCCAAAGCGCATAAAACAACCCTCGGAGCCATCAAAAACGGCACTTGCTCTAATTACAGCCCGCAAACCATCGCTTACAATGTCTGGCATGGAGTGCGTCGGAGTTGCTTTAGCCGTGGCAGACGTTGTTCATACTTTGACGATTTATCTTGTTCAAGGAGTCAACGACTCTTCCAACTTCGGTGCAGATCTGGAGGCAACTCGACTGGCGCTGAGTACCCAAGCAAACACGTTCAAGGACATCAAAACGCTGTTATTTGGAGAGAGCGGATCAAAGGACCAGGGAATATTCTCTGAATTCGATGTACAAACACAACTCGATATAATCAGCATCCTTCGACATCTTCGAACTTCACTCGAATCACAATACACTCTAGTCCAGAAGAAATATGGAGCGACTGCACCAAGTCTTGGATCGATATTCGACCCTGATAGCGGCTTTGGTGCTCACCATTCATCAACTGTTTTCAAACGGCTTCGATGGGGCTTTGGACAGAAGTCCAAGGTGGACAAAATTGTCCGCGATTTGGATTGCTGGAATGGCCGACTGGTACAGATTGTTAAGCTCAAATTGATCGTCACCGAGCACGCCGCCGCTCGACAGAGCAAGCTATCTACAGAGAAAACACCACAACCGGCGTTGTTGAGACGAGTCCAAACGTCCCAATTTCCCGGAAACCAAGATCCTCTTGGACTCAAAAAAGACCTGCAACTAGCCAACCTTGCTCTTGATTTCCCGTCTTCGGTACAGGACGCATCAGGGCTTGAGCTCAGAGGCGGAGGTGAAATACTTCCATACGAGAATGCAAAGGATATCATGTCATGGCCCCAAGCAACTAAATCACCTAATCACGTCTGGGGACGACCACGAGTGAAACGTCGGCTAGTGACCCTCAATGGCCAAAACGTACTCCTGGAATACAAGGATTTTGTTGTAAACGAGAATGGGCAGCCATCTGAGGCCAGCCTAACACGCATCGGGCAACTGGCCAGAATTCTTCACGAATCAAAGCCAGATCGTTATCGCACACTCCAATGCAGCGCCTATTATTGCTTTGATGAGAGATTCGTACTTGTATTTCCAATCCCGCCTTCGCTCAACCCGCAATACACGACCCTAGCCCAGATTCTGGACCACTACAAAGGTCAACCCCCGAGTCTTGACGACCGGTTTATTCTAGCAAGAAAGCTTTGCGCTGCAGTGGCACAGTTACATACCGTCGGATGGGTACACAAGTCTATCCGAAGCGACAACATTCTCTTCTTCAATACACCCTCCGATGACCTGTTGACACCTGCCACGCCATCGCCGGGGCCAGAACTATTCCAAAGTCTGTATCTCTCTGGTTGGGAGTACTCAAGACCTGAAACAGGGCTATCATCGGTTCGGTCTGGGTCGGAGGATATAGACGAGAACATCTACCGCCATCCAGATCAATGGGGTCTTCCGACTGCTCGATTTAACCGTAACCATGACGTCTACTCCTTAGGAGTAATCCTCCTCGAAATCAGCCGCTGGAAACGAGCCGTCACATTTCATCAATCTCGGTTTCGTAACTGCGAGGTTGCTAGCATTGTCAGAGAGTACTTTGTGAAAGAAGCTGCGAGCCCCAAGACGAGTGGAAGTATGGGGCTTCGATACCAAGAAATTATCCTCAAATGTCTACAGGGGACGTTTGACCCTCCAGAGCATGAAGAAGACCCAGTCGCAATGTCAAAAGATCTTTTGGAATCTGGATTTAGTGTAGATTTCGAGAATGAGATCTTTCATCATCAGGTAAGTCATCACGTTCGCCAGTCTATGCTACGCACTTTACTAATAACTGTAGGTCGTTGAGGTTTTGGATGAAATTGTTCTTCACTTGTAGTTATAGGTTACCTGTGAGTCTGATGTGTTATTTACAGACGCTTCACATATCTGAAGAGTTTTCCTACCCGACCATACCAAGTCTAGTTCTTGGATAATTGATGTTCCAGCTAACTTCCCAAGACAGATCCATCATAAATCAGCTATAAATAAATCCTCAACTATTCTGTCTTAAATAAATCCAGGATATCATCAACATTCTTCGCAGCTGCAATATCCAACGCCGTCCGATGCTCCCTATCCTCCATCAAAGGATCCAACCCTTTACTCAGCAAGAATTCAAACCTTGCTAGTCTCCTTGAGCACCGATCATCTCGACCCACCACAACATGAAGCAGAGACTGCCCCTTTGCATTAACTGCCGTCCACTCTACTCCCGCCTTCTCCAAAAGCGCCCATAACATCGGCTCCGTTTTCTCAATAGCCCGTCTCTGAACATCGGAGGAACCCAAGAAGAGAGCAAATCTCTTACGTGAAGGTCTTTTGTGCCTCTTAAAATAGGCTTTGGTAGTCTCGACATCGAAATCCCCCTCGCGGAAGTAAGAGAAGATAGGTGTCTCACCCGCTTCGTTCCTCGCGTTGATGTCTACACCCTTGAAGAGAAGCAACTCCATTGTTTTCTTCACAGGTCCCTGCCAAACCTGAACATCGCCGTCATCCACGAGCAATTCCCATGTCGCCAGGAAAAGAAAGTGAATCGGTGTATCGCCATTTGCAGTCTTGGCGCAAACGTCGACTCCTGCCGCTATGAGCATTTCGACAAAGATTTCGAATCCTTCTAATGTATCTAGACGCCCATACCGGTCTCGACAGCCCAGTGCACAATGCAACGGAGTTCTGCCATATTTGTCAGCCTGGTGTGGAAGCTCTGGCGCAAGAGCAAGAATATCGTCGAAGAAACTCTTCTTCGAAAGGAGGGGAGATTTTGTATGTAAGATATTTCTATCGAAATTATCTCTCAAGCGAATGTCGGCGCCTCTCTCGATCAGTGTTCGGGCTGCCTTCTCATCGCCGACCTCCAAAGCCGCATGAAGCAACGGAGCACCTGCGAAATCCCTTAAATTGACGTCTAGACTCGGGTGCCGGAGAAAGGTGTCGAGGCAGTCGCTTCGTCTGCTATGTTCTGCTCTGCCGCTAGAACCTTGCTTCTTGATTGCTCGATGTGCAACTGTCGTGTCATGAAAGCGGGCATTTGGATCAGCACCAAACTTGAGTAACACCTCAACCATAGGTATGCAAACTTCGCCTTGGGTTTTCCAATCCATATCGTTAATCACAAGATCGAGAGGGTGAAGCTTGTCCCAAGAGCTGCAGCCATACCGCCCCAACTTCGAAAGGTCTATTACATGGGGTGCATTTGGATCTGCACCAGAAGCCAACATCATCTCGACTAATTGGACATCTTTGGCGCGGATCGCCGATATGAGCCCCGTGCGATCGATGATGGCTCCGTGCTGGACCAACATCCCGAAGACTGCCTTGTCACCAACAGCACGTGCAAGACAAGATTTGCCTCGATCGTCCACGCTGTTGGGGTCTGCGCCGGCGTGCAGCAGCACCTCGGTAACTTTGCTGCTCCAATAAGGCTCGTCCATGTTCGCCAGGTTCGCGTTCAGGGGCGTAAGGCCATTTTTGCCTCTTACCTCCAGATCTACACCTTGCTCAAGCAAGTACGGAAGTGCCTGGCTCCTATGCCACCAAGGAGGACTAGACGGCCGATCACATTGAAACAGAATATGGAGGAAACTGTCATCCGGTGTTTTCACATCATCCAGATGAGCGCCCCTTGACACCAAAAGTTTGATGACTGGCATATTCGGTTCGTATGACTTACAAGCAGCACATAGTAATGAAGCCATGCTCTTATCATCTGTGCTTTGAAGACTCGAGATGGCTTCAGCTGTCAGTAAGGTATCAAGAAGCCGCTCAAAACCTGATTTTGCCAAAGTGACGAGAAGGCGGTGCAGGCCCTCAGGCTTGAGGGAAGCCTTGGCAATGTAGTCAGGAATAGCGCCATAGCACTTGCTACTCATGAAGTCCTCTATGCGTGTCGGAAAGCTGTAACATCTTCCGCATTTGCACGTCTTCTCGCCATACAAATTGGATAGTTTCTTTTCTCGTCGTTGTATGCATAGTTGCGCCTCAGGTGCGCAGGGCAACTCATCTTGGATACCCAAAGACGTCCGAGCTCGCAAGAGACACTCCACGGTGTAGTCGTGGTCCGGATATCTAGGAACGCCCTTCTTTGTACTCATTTGTCGCTTCGTCTCGGTAGCTATCTCCAACTCGACAGCTGTAGAAATGGCTATATCAAGGAGACGCCAGTTCGGTGCAGCTGCGTTGTCAATGATGAGGCTCAAGGTTTCTTGAAGTCGTCCCTCGTTTCGTGTCTTCTTAGGTCGTTTTGTATCATCAACAAGCAAGCCACCGGCATCAGAGCAACTACTCTCATCATGCCGGCCCCCCCAGTTCTCCTTCTCCTCTTCAATATAAACACAGCCGCTCAAGGCAGAACCTTCATATGTCTCCATATCGACAACTGCGCCGGCATTGATAAGAAGGTCGACTGACTGGAAGCTGCCAGAAGCGCAAGCGTAGTATAGCGGAGCTCGACGACGCTTGTCTTTTAGGTTGAGTAGTCTGTACAGCTCTTGTTGGTCTTTTCTTTCTCTGAACCAATCCAAAAGAAGGCCGATGGTATTGCTCTGTCGACATCGGGCTGCAAGATGCAAGACATTCAAGCCCTCGTTAGTGACCGCTGTTGCGTCGGCACCGGCCTTCAGGAGCCGCATTGTGAGATCGACGGAGAAAGTTGACGCGGCATGGATTGCAGTAGCCCCGCCATGGTCCTTGCAGTTGATATCTCCTATGACCTGCTGCAGCAGATATTCAAACACTGTGGCTTTGTCTTCGGAAGCCCACCGCTCATACTCGCAGACAAGGTGGAATGGCGTTTTTCCTAGTTTGTTCGCTTGCTTTGGATCGACACCCAAAGCTGTGATCTTGTCGAAAACTTCCGGCTTGACCGACCAGCCAACGAACCGAGGCACTGCGTCATGCCAGGCCGTGTTTCCATTGTGATCAGCTTGTCGAGGATCAGCTCCAAGCTCAATGAGAAGGCGTAAAATGTCCACATCCTTGCTATTTCGAATGTGTCGAACTGTGGTATGCAGTAGGGTCCTTCCTCGCTGATCCGTGACGTCGAATCGTGCCCCTATCTCGGCCATAACAGGTATAAAACCATTGCTATCATTACCCATATCGGTTATGTCGACATAATACTCATCAAGAGTCCTGAAGAGTAGCGTTCGGCCTTTGCTGTCCACGGTGTTAACATCAGCTTTCGTGAGCTCGATGAATGTCCTCAAAGTGGCAGCCAATTGGATTTGGGCATGTCCACTATGAAATTTTAGCCTGTGAAAGGCAGTCACACCTTTGGCGTTGTGTAAATCTGGGTATAGGCCTCCCTGCATTAACCTTTCCAGTAATTCTCGTCCTTCAGGACTGGTCATTCGCTCATGCGTAGCCAGATAATGCAAGGCACTGTTACCATCATTGTCGACGACACAAGCGTCAGCCCCAAGATCAAGAAGCTGCAAGGCACCTGATAAGGACAATTCTCGTTCCTGTGGATGGTCAAATCTCCCTTGCGATAGCATGTGCAACATTGTCTTGCCCTCTCGGTCCTTGATATCCATATTGGTCTTGCTGAGTATCGTCTTCATTATATTAAAACTGTGCGATATATGAAGCGGCGTGTTATCGCGGCAATTCATCGCACTGCCATCTGCTCCAGCGTCAAGAAGAAGCTGTGCCACCAGAGGGTGCTTCACCAGGTGTAGTGGCGTGTTACCACCACCATTGACATGGTTGACTGGATTATCTGATTAGATTCTTCTCGACAAGTTGAACAGGACGGATTGTTTGTACCTACCATTGGCACCTGCACTTAAAACTAACTCGAAACACTCTCTGATGGCGTCATTAGTAACAGGCTCATATCTAGGTTCGTAACTAGAACGCAGAGCGTTTGGTACTGCCAAAGCATGCAGCACGTTAGACCCTGCCATTTCATCACCAAAATTAGAATGGCTCTTGCGTAGATGGCAGACGTTCGGATCTGCACCGGCTGCCAATAGCATAGAGACCGCCTTAGGGTCAACCTGCTTACAAGCCAGGAATAGAGGCGTTGGGCCATCAGCATGGGCATTGATGTCGGCTAAGCCAAGAGTAAGGATCAAACGCAACACCTCTGTGTTCCTGGAGCCATCGACAACCCAACGGAGAGCCTTGTTCGCATCCTCTTCAGTCTTGATATACGAGATGAATAGTTTAACGATGGTCTCGTCGCAGTCGCTGAAGGCCTTTTTGATTGGTGTATTGGGATCCTGTCGTAGATCTCGATCTCTTGTGCGCGTCATACGGCGCATTGGCGTGTTGCCATCCGTTCGTGCCTTGAACGGGTCAGCACCGGCTTCGAGGAGGCGCTCAACAATGGCGGGATGCGGTGGCCTGTTGGTTCTGTAGTGTCGGGCCGTTGTGTAGGTTTGGCCCAATGCCAAATGAAGTGGCGTGTCCCCCCCTTTGCCGTGTTTATCCAGTTTGGCGCCGGACTTGATCAACAACTGGACAATGTCTAGATTTCCCTTCTCCACAGCCTGATGGAATACAAGATCAACATCTAGGCATCCATCGCATTTGACTAATCCTCCATCACGACGTTCAAGGAAACTTCCAATGAAATCAGTTAAGCCATATCTCAGTGAAAAAAGCAACATCTCGGTTTCAAAGGACATTTTCGGAGCTGGAAACATTTCTTCACAGTTCATCCGCTGGGTCTCCTTTCCTAGCGCTGAGAGTCGCCCAAGATACTCCGCAGTCATCAACAGTGAAAATATTCTGTCATTTGTTTCTTCCTGTGGAAAGCCTTGTCTGGCAGACCTTGCAGTATGAATATGCCAGTTGGTCAATGCATAGTTCATAAAAGGCGGGAATTCTTGTGGTTTCAACGAGGGTCTTCGATCGGAATTTCTTGATTCTTTAAACTCCAGAGTGTCTATGCACCCAGATTGTAGGTACAATAGACAGACGTTGGCCATGAGATTGTGTGTCAGACCAGGCTCAAACACGGGGATATCGTGGTCATCCGATGGTCGCGTGAGTCCCAATAGATACTCGGTCAGAGAATGGTGGACCACGCGAACGGTCTCATCGGGAAGTACCTCCAGAAGTGACCCGCAGCAAGTTCGTACGAGGCTTTTGATGCCCCCAATGTCTTGATCATACTGGGGCTGCGTCACTTTGATACAGTCGGATATCTCGAGAAGACGCAAGGGTCGAGTGGCGTGGGTGACAAGCTGCAACACAAGCATGTGCAGTCCTCCTGGGAGTCCAGAGCGGCCCACATGTTCCCTTAGGAGGTGTCCATACATAACTGATAGGTCAACGGGCATTCTGTCGAGAGTCTCGAGGATTTTCGTTTCAGCTTCGTTCTCTAGCCCAGTCACCTTGTCCATGGTCAACTTGGCATAGAGAAACAATCCATCGGCTTTCTTGAAAACTGCATCTCTGATTGCATCCTTGGTCTCAGGCGAGAGCTTGGAGCCGGCAAGTCTGTGCTGAAGATAGGCAGAAATATCCGGATTGACAGACTTTTTATCCAGACGAATGTCTAAAAGCCTCAAATTCCGCACCATCTTCTCAGTCGTCGCAATAGGTCGGCTTGTAATGATGAGTTTGACTTGATCAGGGTGCATATTACCGAGTTGGTCAATCAAGGGCAAGAAATGTTCCAAGGCATGGTTGTCCATCTCATCTAGAGCATCGACCACGCAGTAGGCCTTGGGCATGCTTTTCAAGGCAAGTCGAACGAGATGCCATAGCTCAACCAAGGAAAGATCATCTACGAAGTCGACATTGATGGGATCTGAGGTCAGGTTCACCAATGCGAGTTGCAGCGGAGGGCTGAATGGCAAAACCTGAGCAAGCCAGTCACGCAGGGCGGATTCAGGGCGGTGATTCGACTGGATAGTATGGCGGAAGAAAAAGTGCAGAACTGGGCATTCTTCGGATGACAAATGATGGATAAGAGTTGAAGCAAGCACGGATTTACCGGTGCCAGGAACACCTATGAATAATCAGTTTTGGAAGAGTAGTGCAGTTGACATTTATCACTCACCGCGAATCCATAAAATTCCATCTTCGCCCCCGTTGTGCCATTGTTGAAAGATGGGCGAGCCAAGGAGCCACTGACTCGTCCCTTTCAGATGAGAGCTGGTATGCTTCTTCAGCTCGCTACCATCGCCTTCGTACTTGGTAGGTCTGATCCAAGCCCTCAATCTCGTTAAAGTGGCCTCATCTTGAGGCAAAATGTTCGATTCGTTGTAGTCAGCAATCGCCAACCGATCGACAACTACGACATCGTCCAGCGGGGTGTCCAGTTCGTCCAGCAACATAGATAGTATAGGATGTGTAAGATAGTTTTTCAGTATTCAATGATAGGATTGGATAGTTCCAGATGCGATGTAGTGCCATATTATAAGTGTGCTGTGCAGTAGGGCTGGGTTGAGGCGACGCTGCTAAATCAGGCAATATCCGATGTTTCTTTGAGTCGATTAGGCAGAAGGCTTGGCACTATGGACCTCTAAGCTTTCGAGCGTTTAGATTGGAAACCCCGCTATTGCGTATGCCCCTCCCAGTGCTGACGGCAATGGGTCCAACTACGACGCTATAGACGAAGCATATCTTTCGAGGAACTATCTTTACCCTCAACCTGGTCTTAGTTTAGTTAAAAATTCGGGGGATTCCGGTTTTATATGCAACCAATGTCTTAGGCAGCCAGGAAGATTTGGGCTCATTTTAAGCATATTTTTACCAACGACGACATAACCCATGCATAGAAATCAATTTTATAAACTCATAGCTAGAATTAAAGGTTATAATTTACTTCATTAACTTTATTGTTTTATATACGCACAGACCCTCAAGAGATGCCGCTATTGCCGTGCTTACTACTGGACTAATATCAGCCGCACCGCACTTAACTGTTTTATAAAGTCTGAGCGTTAGATATTACTAGCTATTGTGTGGCTAATATATCTATTTAATAAATGCTTTCAGCTCGAATTATCCCAGACAATTTTCTAAACTTAATTCATTCTTATTACTAGATCCCAATTGCCATAGCTGCACCCGAGAATTGCGCTGATCAGCCCTTCCCTTTGATAGTAACACCAACGTCTCGTCTTCGAAATGGAGAAGAGGTACGAATGCTTTTGTTTTAGCGTTCCTCTGAATATTCAGGTTGAAATTCCCAAGCTTACACCTTGAAGCCAGACCAGTTTCATCGTTGTGCTTCCGAAATGGCAACTATCCACAACATGGTCCTTCGTGGGCTCAACAGCATCTATCTGCAAGCACCGCATATCAAGCCTGAAGATGAGAAGTCATTCCTTGGTTACAGTGCCTGTTTTTACGACCTAGTGCATGTGCATCACCAGGGCGAGGAAGAAATTTTATTTCCTACCATTGAGGAAATGAGTGGAGAGAAAGGCATCATGGACCGCAATATCGAACAGCATCACGCCTTCCACCAGGGACTCGAAGACTATAATACTTACACAAGAGCTTGTCTAACTGGTTCAGAGAAATACAGTGGATCTAGACTGGTTACTATTATTGACAGGTTCGGTCACGAATTAGCCGATCACCTTGCCCAGGAGATCACTACCATTCTCAACTTGAGAGATTACGGTACCAAGATGGATAATTTCGAGAAGAAATTCGAGGAGTGGTCCAATAAAGAGACGGTAAGTCTGCCCCATTGACGAAATCGATTCTGTTAGAATAAAACTTGACTAAGTGCGTGGGATAGAGTAACCTTTCCGTTCCCGGAACTCTTACGTGGGGATTTTTCAACCATGACAAGGAATACGAAGGCGGCCTCTGGCAGAACTGGCCACCTGCACCTGAACCCGTTGTCTTCATGGTCCGGTGGGTTACATACTGGATACATTCAGATTGGTGGCGCTTCGCGCCATGTGATCGGTATGGAAAGTCGAAGGAAACATTATTTGCAACAGCATAGGGCTATCCTACAGTATGTTATGTGAACTAGGTACGGCGATAGCTATATCACTAATGGCATTTCAGTAGTCTCTTTATAAGAGATTCGATATGAGCAAATTCTAAGTTTTAATTACCTTATCCACCGTGCATTAAAAGTTTAGAATATTTGACTCGTTAATTGATCTTTGTACAGACCCGTTACTAGACCATGAGAATAGAAATCAGATAGTAGATAGTCAGAGAACCTCGTCTAACACCCGTAGCCAATTCCCATTAGCGACGTGCTCCAGATCCTCCGACCCCACAGAGGCCTCTACCGCTTCCAGCAGGGCAGGGTAGCCACTTGCGTCACTCGGCACGCAACTTCGCCCGCCAACCAGATCAAGCCCAATCCCGACATGACCGACGCCAACAGTAGCAACAACATGTGCGACATGATCCGCCCACGTGGTAGCATCAGCAATCATATCTAACACCTCAGGGTCGTCTGTCCACGGTTGGAAGGCTTCAAGGTGGCGCCGGTGCATCTCCGTGTCGAGCCAGGCGCCAAACTCACCATGCATCAGTGGCTCAGGTCTAAAGGTAGCTTTGAACTCGACCATATTCATCGTTGGCATTAATTGCTTCTTCGCCTTGACCGGATTGCTTATCAGCCAGTCACGATATTTCCTGCTTAGCGAAGCGGATGTTCCGATGATGCCGACCATGCCGCCTTTTGCGCAGAGTGCCTTCAACGTGTCGTCGTCCATCCCAGCACCGGACACGGACTTCATGGACGTATGGCTACACACGACGGGTTTCACGCTGGCCTCAATGATCTGTCTCTGCGCCTGTGGGGTCGCGTGGGTGATGTCGATGAGAATACCGAGCTCATTCATAGCCGCGACCAGTTCTCGACCGCGCTGATTGATGCCGTTCCAGACAGGCGGAGGCCCCGCCTCACTGTCAGCGAATGCATTGAAGCATGTCTGGGTTGCGAACTGCACAACCCGCAGTCCAAGCCTATACATGGCGCGCAGCACATCGACGTCGCCTTCGTGGTCAAACCCACCCTCGATCGCTAAAAAGACCGCCATCCGGCCATCGGCCACGATATTTCGTGCTTGTTCGGCAGTGGTGGCGAGGTCCATTCTGTCCTTGTTGCGCTCAATCACGCGCAGAAATGTCTCGATCAGACGTAGATTTTGCTTAGGTGCATAGTTAAAATTTGCGTAGCCGTAGGGCGCGACATTCTCGATCACCACCCGGACGCCCGCCTTGTATGCAGAGGCATAATCGAAGCCAAACGGTTGCCTCTCCCACGGGTCTATTCCTTCCCAGTAGACCCGGTTTGTGATGTGGACATGTCCGTCCACGATAAAGGGCAGGACATCAGGCATGACGCTAGGTTCTTTGGGTGATGCTGTATTCCCGCGGCAAGTGCCTTGAGTTTATATAGATTGGTATATAGCGTAGCCCGCGACTATACTAATAGACGTGAACTCGTAGAATAGTGTTCAAGAGAGAAAATATTGTAAAGTAGTGCTGGAAGCCTTTCTTATAGTCAGACGTATTTGTGTAGTTACTGCTGACTCACGCTAGATCCTAAAAAGGCTTTGCTGCCGACGCTAGAAGATCTACGAGATCAAATAGTATTAAGCTATTTTAGGTTTGTATTAGTTATCTGACAATAAACAGGAAGGAGCTACATACCCTGGAGTAAGTAAAGTAATTAGTACCTCTTTACAGAGTTGTAACTACCTAGAAAGTCGCTGCAAAATACTAAGGACAAGCTACATGAGAAAACTTTGGGACGCTATTAGACTGTATTGGAAGTAATGTAATAGTATTCTTGCATGTGAAGTGTTATTTGCAGTTGAGACCTGTCGCTGAAAGCTTCTCTATCCCACCCAATTTAATATTCTCGGATGACTTTTTTTACACTTACCCTTCTATTTCTTTTTTCTTTTTCTAAAAAAGAAACCCCAATAATAAGAATGTCGAATGAGAGCCATGTCCTCTGTGAACCTATAGTTGTCTAGTGCCACAGGAGAAGCGCACCAAAATAAGGACATCCCATCTGGAAGAGGAAGAGTCTTGACAATATTAGGGAGTTGTAGACCGTGTCTGAACAAGTCCAGTATCTGGTTTTCGTTAAGACGGCGTTCAAATAGGGTGACAAGATGCCTCCATCTTGTTTTGGATGACCCAGTTAGCTTAAAAAGGCGTACTTGGATAAGCATAGATTATCGCTACTGCGACTGGGTTTCTTTGGACTGTTGTTAGTCTCCTCAAGTCCAGGGTGTCGGTTCACATCTACGGGTCCTACTTTTGGTACCCGCAGAGTTAGATAAGAAGCCTTTAAAGTGGGCGGCGAACTCTTTTGCAACGTTGATCTTTGCCTTATCATGGTTTTTGGACCGGGTCGTCACCCGGCTGTATCTTTACCCCGCAAATTCACGACTCATCCTTCGGGCTTGGCATTGATGCCGAACCAGGTTTCCCAGCCTTTTCCAGTGATAAGCAGGTGAGCATTTGATTGTCGGTAGCTTTATTGCCGCGGTTGGATGACCAATTCCGAGTGCCCATCTTGTAGTTCAAAGCTTCCCCAACAGAAAGATAACTTAGTCTTTTGCCGATCCTGTTGTGCATGCCATAATCTTTTCGCCTTTTCTGTGAAATCTCCTTCAACACAATGGCTACCCAAGATAAAGTCAAATCTGATTTGGAGCCATGCGTCTCCACAGACTTTGCCCAAGGTGAAGTTGTGAAGCCTGCAGATACCCTGGCCGATGATGAGGAATTGGCCATTGCGTTGGCAAATTACGTGCCTGATACAGATGAGGAAAAAAGACTCGTCCGCAAGATTGATTTTACGCTTCTTCCATGCCTATGGTGGATGTATGTCTTAGCATACTTAGATCGTGGCAATATTGTAATTTCTTCAAAACACCTTTTGCGTGGAAGGGTGCTAATGTATATAGGCAAACGCCAATGCGGCTGGAATGAGTGAAAGTCTGAATATGAAGGATAACAGTGAGACATAGCCCTGTATGTATGCAGAGCTTGTGCAGCGTGCTGATGATAAGTTTCTAGATTACTCCCTTCTTGTGTACCTGTTCTTCGTCGGCTACTTCCTATGTGAAGTGCCTTCCAACATGATCATGAACAAATGTCGCCCATCGATTTACCTTCCAACAATAGTCTGGGTCTGGGGTTGCGTTGTTATTGCTCTATCTCAGGCCAAAACCTACAAGGGCTTTTTGGCTGGCCGCTTCTTTCTCGGTTGCATTGAGGCTGGCCTCTTTCCCGGTGCCATCTATCTTTTGACCTGTTGGTACACAAAAAAGGAAATCGGTAAGAAAGAATAGTCATCTTCTTGGCTTGTTACTGACGGCTTTATAGGTAAGAGGTTTTGTATCTTTTATACATCTGGTACTATTGCTCCCGCCTTGGGTGGCATTATGGCCGGTGCTATTGTTAAAGGTCTTGAGGGCGCAAGAGGTATCCCCGGCTGGCGATGGCTCCTCATCGTTGAAGGCGTTCTCACCGTCTTTTGTGGATTCGCTCTTTACCTCCTTCTTCCCGACTATCCACGGAATGCCCGCTATTTCTCTCCCAACCAACGTCGCTTGGCTCAGATTCGCATCCTCGTCGATCGACAGATCAGCATTGGTAGTACAAACCGTCGGATGACCTCTTGGCAAGCCTTTAAGTCCGTTGTCACGGATGGAAAGACTTGGTTCTTCCTCGTAACCTACAGCATCATCATCTTGGGAATGTCCATTTCATACTTTGTGCCGACAATTCTGAAGACTATGGGCTACACAAAGGTTACTGCTCAATGGATGACAGTCCCCATATGGATCACTGGCGCCATATGTCAACTGGTCCTATCTTGGACTTCGGATAAGTTCCAGGACCGAAGATGGCATAGTGTTGGCCTTTACGCGTTAGCTGCTCTAGCGTGCCTGGTCGCAGCCTTCGTCCACTCTGCAGTAGCCAAATACATCATGATGTGCCTGCTCGTCGCTGGCCTCTACACCGGCCTGCCTCTCATGCTGAACTGGACCAGCGAGTCAATACCATTTCCCGATCAAAAGCGGTCCGTTGCTATCGCTTTTGTCAACTCGTTTGGGCACTTGGCTATTATTTATGGTAGCTATTTGTGGCCCAGCACCAACGCTCCTCAGCACCTAGTCGGATTTGCCACGTTGACCGCTGCGTGTGGTTTCGGAGCTGCTCTAGCCATCCTTGCACCAGTGTACTTCAAAATTCTACCCAAGGAGCCGGTTACCAAGGCTGAGCGGGAATTAGTGGCTTTGCAGATTCAGGATCAGCAGAGGCAAATGCAGAATGTTTGAGTCACCCGAACTAATGAAGCCGCTTGAGATCGTTGAATGTCTGAAAGACCTTCTATGACGCCCTGACGCTGAACTTTCAATGAAACTTTTGATGTCACTGACTTGCGAAGGCTCAAGATTGATGGCAAAACAGATTTCAGGTTTCAATTTGTAATGGACACTAAACACAAGATACCAAAACATAATTCCAATCCCAAACTCAGAGGTACCTCAGATAATCATAAATGACAGTGACTAGTTGGTCTCAGCTGAAACTAGGTTAATATTCCCGTGATCGAGAACCCACTTAATACGCAGCGACGTCAAGTCCTTTCATACCCTTCAAGAGCTGGGCCAGCTGGTCATCGCCGTAGCCATTACTCTTCGGGGTCTTGTCGTTATTACCCTGGCCTCCGTTAGTCGGTTCGTTCTCGTTGTCAAAGACGTTAGCATCGATCGTGCGGGCCGTTTCAGCGAAGCCGTCCAGTCCATTGACAACACCGGCCCAGGCGTTCCTGACGGCCGCAGCAGGATTGATAGACTGTACACTAAACGCTGCAGGGCTGTAGGGGGCCTCTGGCCTGACGGTGACATTGTATCCGCCAAAACCATTCATCGCATTCGCGGCAGCGTTGACTATGGCCGCCTTCTGTGCCTGAGTTGGCTCCCCAACCCAATCGAACTTGCACAGGTACTGACGGGTAGAAACGTCCCTTAGGCCTCGGAGAATATTACTATTAATCCGATGTTAGTATGTGCAATCGAAATCACCTCAACGCAAGACTAGGTTAGTGAAGTAAGAGTACACTTACATGAGCTTTTCGGCGTCGTGAGGTTTGAGACCAATAGATCCCATGGTCTTCTGAGAAGCCGAGGCTTGGGAGACCTCAAGCATGGAACTGGTGGTTCCATACTGAATGTCGAAGCCACCTCCCGGCTTATGGCCCACAAAGGCCGCGTTGGCCGCCTTCCCAGTAAAGTCGATCTCAGCATGCTTCTTAGAAATGGTGCTCACGTCAATAATGGTGCCCTTCTGATAGGAGTACTGTGCAATGTAGAACTTGACCACGGGCTTGACGGTGGCGATTGTGTTGGGCTGCGCGGCAAACTATGTTTTCACAGCCAGTCAGATCGTACATTCCAGGAGTCTACACAAAAGAGGTGATTATCTCACTGCTGCAACAGGAATTCTCTGGCCATTGCCATCAACCGAGCCTAAGCCGCAAAGGAAGTTCTGGTCCGGCATGAAAGCACCAGGATCAGAGGCGATTTGGTAGGTACCATCTGGGGCATCGTAGACAGTTGACTTGGGATCAAAGGCTGGGTGGCCTCCACTGTTGATCAATTTGAACGTGCCTATTTGTGTTATTGATGAGCTCCATGTATCCTACAAGATGTCTGGGAGGGTATCAGTACTTCCTTTCGCTCCGTCTCTGCCTAGAGTGGCGAGAGTTGAGTTGCTGATTCTTGTAACAATATTCTGGCCAGGTAGATCTGAAACTTTGACGGGAGAGATGCTAGACCCCAGGGCGTATTATTAGACAAGGTATAGCATGTGGATTGTGGAGCTCGTACAGGCATAGTAGGTCTGAGTGACATCGATCTCAAAGGCAGTGTCTCCATTATCAGATGGGACATACTGGCTTGCAATGATGTTGCAGTAAACAGGGCTTCCCCCGTTGTTTTCGACGATGGGGATAGCGCTGAAAAAGGCATAATTATTGCCATAGCCGGAGGAGTTGGTGAAATAGATCTTGTAGGTGGAAGCCATGTTGTATATTGGAAATGGATCCCGTGAAATGGTTTGTATGAGATACAGATATAGTAGATGAAGTTGTAGAGGATGATAGTGTGAGTTATTTGTTTGTCCTTTCTTTTCAAGAGAGGAAAGCCGGGGTTATATACACGAATCGTGTGTAGAAAGCATGAACACTCCTGTTACATTTTGACTGCAAGCAAATACATTCGACTTAAACTCCATAATTCAAACTTCGTATGGTAATAGTTGCCCAGTCCGGAGAACGCTCTTGATGTGTCTCCATCTGCTGGCCCCTTCTATGATTCAGCCATGATGAAAGTTCTGGCTGATTATCCGCAATATGTCTAGACAGTTATATTTTACCTTTTGTGTAACCGATTCAGTGGGCCTCAATCACTAACTTCAAATGTCCCAGTACGAGTGCGGAATAAAAGCCAAGGCAGGAACCAAATCCAAGCCAAGATTGGGTCATGCCGTTGGCTCTTTCTGGAATATCAGCTCGCCTCAATCGCGCCACTGTCTCCAAGATATGGCTCGTGCCAACGTACGTAGCTACCTACTCCACGAATGTGACTGCCAGGGACTTGCAGTTTTGTCGTCGGCCATATTGATATCAAACATTGTAGCTAGATCGGCCTTCAAGCAGGATTCACGGGAATCATCCGCCTATTCCGCCAATAGCTCTAGTTCGGACCCTACCATACTAGGGATATTGTCCGAGCTTTGGACTGTCAGGTACCCAAAGTTGAATCGTTTTACAATCGATCCGAGTCTCGTGCAGGCAGATGGAATGGGAAGGTAATAGGCCGTGTAGTACATATGTCTAGTCAGATACATATTGACCACATCGGTTCAAAGGGTGTGAGGAATCAACTTTGGGCGTCTTTTTAAAAAGATGTTGTATGTGACGAGTACTATGAGCCAGTTGGAAGGCCTTGCCTGGCTATAATAGATAGCAAAGAGAATGAAAAGGTAGAAAAACCTTGGTATTGGACTAAAAATAAGTTAGATGGATCTTAAAATCTGAAATTAATTAAACCCTGTATAGGATTTTTTAATATTTCTGCTTATTAATATTATATGTAAAACCCATTTCTTTGCCTTCTGGTTGGTTGATTATTGAGTTTCCAGTATCTCAATTCGATGCAACCCGGTCCACTACTATTATTCCTCCTGTAACGAAACAACTTGAACTGGAATCCCGCCTCCCCGTTCCTTAATCTTGCATTCAGAACCATCGGCCTCGTCCTCTTCCAACACCACATCGACCTCCCGAAGACCGTATCTATCGTCATCATCTAGGGGTTTGTCCAATCTCTTTGTGACTTCTTCCATTCTTGTCAGCCAGTAGCCCCTGAGAAGCTCCGCTAGACAGACATTTTGCTGATCGAAAGCCTCTCCAAACTCTTCGTCAAGAGCACAAAGCTGCTCAGTTAACTCTCGGTCTTCGTCAAGTATTTCATTCCACTCTTCTTCCCACTCTTCTTCCCACTCTTCTTCCCTGAGAGCATCATGGTATGGAACTTGGGCAAAGCACATTGGCGAGTGTCTTACTCCCAAGCACATCATATTAAGAATATGAATTGCGCACTTCGCCACATTTGTATCTTCAGGGCCGACCTTAGCTTGCTCTATAAGATCCAGGCAGCGCACAACAGAATCAATACCCCTTTCTATCACGCTGAAGAATTTCTCCCGGCGTCCGCAATAGCAATTCAAAAGTCCGCAGAAAATATTTGTCAAAGGTCGATTAAAGTGTGCAGACAAGCAAGGGCATGGAATATTGGACCCGGCCGTCTGATAATATATTGCCGTAAAAAGTTTCCGCGCTTCCAGTATTTCTGATAAGAATGCGTTCTGGAGCGGATAAAGGAAGGACATGTAGACTCCATTCGCAATAGAAATAGCAAAAGGATAAAGCGCGGAAAGTTGGAAATACCCCACAGAATACTCCAATTCAAGGTCGTGCTGCAGTAGCCAATCGAGATAGGGTATCAATGTCGCTTCTCCATTAGATGAGGGAAGGGCGTGTTCGATATATCTAGAGAGAAGGGTTGGAACTCCGACCTCGTCCTTAGGTCGTAAATCATAGTCGAGAGCCATGGCTGCGACCTGTCTGTGGTGGGGATAGTTAAAGAAGCCTACAGGCTCGAAGTCCTCCCTAGACGGATTAAGACTGTCGCTGAGAGGAACTGCCAGCTGCCCTAAATGATCCTTCTTTGTTTCTAGTTCGTCCCACAACACCATAGCAGTCATGTCAGGTAAGGAACCAGTGGTTATTCCATATTGACTTAGCAATGCATCGGGGAGAACTTGGATGGCAACATTACGTAATCTCTCGCGCCTGTCCTTAAAATGCTTAAAGAACAGCTTTCGAGCTTTCAAGGAGCAGCCATCCAGACTTTCAGACATTTCATAACTTACAGTCACATCACAATCGGCTTCTAGAAGAAGCTCAACAGCGATATAGCAAGTGCAGTCATGACAGAGAGTCCACTGGTCCGGAGCATTGCAGTAGATTTTACTGTTATACAGAGCATAATCAAGGGGGCTGGGTGTGTATTGAAACGCCATTGTGTCCATGTTCATCAAAGGATGGATGTCCTGTCGATCCAAGAGCAGTTTTAGTCCTTCCGGCCAGTTACTGTTCACGTGCAAGATAGTGCGGTTGAAGCGATCTCTTTGCGAAATGTTCACAATGATATTTTCCTCCTGGAGGAGACCTTAAAGTCTTCTCAGATCTTTCGTAGTAGTAGCCAGGAAGAGCTCTGAGAACCCGATATCTACGTTTCCATATTGGTAATCTGGGACAAAGCAGAAGGGAGACCTATGCTGATACAACCTTCACATCCAGTTGGATTTCTAACCTTGAATTAATCTTGTTCGAAATTTAACTATCATTACACACTTTATATTCTAGAGGGATATAGCTTACTCCCTATGACTAAGTTAATGGGGCAAGGACTAGATTCCACATACATAAAGTTGGTGAATCAGCTTGAACACTGGCATCGCGGCATGCATCTCACATTGACGCCACTACGGATTTATGCACTCCAAGAGATGGGACTAATAACATCGACGCTAGCCTTGCACATTGGCTATCACACCGGCATCCCGGGTCTCAGAATGCATCTTCCTACCCGAATTCACATTCCCGCTTTCCACCGCCTGCGCACTGGCCCCAGAAGGGTTTGCCACGCAATGTCAGTTGAGCATAGCGAATCAGAGTATACTAGACTATGCTACATATTCTACACTTAGCCGCGTCGTGCTGGTATCACCTGTATCTTCTACGTCTTAGAATTGTCACCCTGATATACAGCTTCCACTTCGATAGCCACTTCAGTCTCGAGTTTCTCGGAACCAGCCTGACCGTTATCTAGTCTTGTCAAGGCTGAACCCACGCCAGCAGAATTCCATTCTGATGAAGATTAGCTAACGTCCCCATACGGCAAACCTTTAGTGAAAGATAAGGCTTACTCCGTGTCCTCCAGGCGGGAACCTTGGACTCCATCATTTCATCAATCTCTTCCAGAGATCGGCCAGTCATTTCTGGCACGTAAAAGAAAACGAGTATCACGAATACGACACTGATGCTACCGTAAATGAAGCCGACTTGGGGTCCCAGGCCCGCAGCGGAGGGTTGGATGAGATATGGTAGCGTGAAGGTTGTTAAGAAATTGCAAATATTGGCTAGGTTCCAGTGCAGCATGACTGACTTGTCGCGGAGACTCGTATGCGGGAGCTCTGACTTCACAACTTGCATACTAAGGATAATGTTAGTTAAGAAAGAATAGACATTCTGTCAAGCAAGGAGCGAATAGACGTACGTTGAACCGAATCCTATCATGTAACACACCGGGAACAACAGGGTCATGGTTAGTAAAGCGTTATTCTGAGCTTCGCTGCGGTTGGATATAGTGCCCATGCCACCTATAATGAACAACGTTACCGCCATCATGGAACCAACTATGAGGCAAAGACGTCTTCGGCCAATGCGCTCGACGAAGACGATAACAAAGATGCATGAAGCGAGGAGCATTCCACGTTTGACCATTGTCGCGGTAAATGGATCCATCACGTTGATCTGCTTGAGGAAAACCGTGCCGCTGGAGGAATCACTGTTAGTCTTGCTTAAACAGCAAAGCATGGCTCGCTCGACCGAGAAGACTCACTAGGTACTGGCGAAGCTCTGTCCGGTAAGCTGTGTTGATGCGGAAGCCAGAAAACCGACAAGAGTACGACGCTGCGTGTGCATCAGCAACATATACATAGACATGCTAAGCTCATATCAGGAAGCATACCTTATTTGAGCCTTTGAAAAGCTCGCTCCATTTTCCTTGGGTGGAAGCACCCTTTATGCTTTCCAGAATGAGTTTCGCCTCCCTTTCAGCAGGATAATCCTTCTGGGCCCCTCTTAAATAATAGATGGACTGCACTGCTTCGTCGAAACGACCCTTACGAAGCAACCAACGAGGGGATTCGGGCAGAAGCCATATAGTCAGTTGAACAGTAACCGGGAAGATGAGAATAAGTCCCGTTGGTAGGCGCCAGCTGACGTTACTATCGATCTTGCTCGTGAAGTTGGTAATGATCGAGGCAACGAACCCGGCGGATACGTGGCTCATAGCCCATGTAGCGACCACTAAAGAGAGAAAGGTAAGCCGGGTGTTTGACTAGGAGTAGTAGACTGTCTAACTTACCAGCTCCTCTAATGGATGCAGGGACGATCTCAGCCATGTACATAGGTGCCAGGTAGCCTTCCATGCCCACATGGAAGTATAGAATGAGACGTCCACCCAAGGCATGACCATATTGGGTTGCAAAGTAGGAGAGTAGGACGCCGCTGATGCAAATGAAGTTCATGATTACTACAACGATACGACGGCCCCAACGCTCACTGATTTGAGAGCCAACTGTAATGCCAAGAGCGTAGGTGATGAGCGGAAACGAGTTGAGATAGGCCATCTTGCCAGCAGGAATGTACCACTTCTCTTCTTTTTGATTCCATTCTCCGAACTGTTTCTCGTAGTCTTGAGAGAAAATGAAATTGTCAGATCATGAAGGGCGAACCAAACCAAAGAAAGAAAGAGCTTGGATACTCACGATTCATCGCTTGGACTGTGGCAATGACAGCAGTCTCGAAGCCAAAGGAGGCAACACTGAACCCGAGAACAATAATGGCTCCCAAGAGGTTCGAAGTGACATGCTTCGAGACCTGATAATTGTGGTCGCTGAGGAATTTGAGAGTCATAATGGGCAGAATGTTGAAGTGGTCAATGCCTCTTCTGTTTGCCGACAGAGACTGTTGAGCTTGTCTGACTGAGTAAGGATGGCTACAACACTTCCCGTGGACCTGGGGACTTAAGTATTCGTATCTTGGCCACCCATTGTTTATGGTGTTCCGAGGTTAGCACGCAAGATCTAACTCGAATCTCATAATACCCCATCCCCACAACTTTATTGCTTCTGGTCTCCATTTCCCCGCGTGCTCCATAACTGGTGAAACCCTGGTGGTGTTGCGGCCTTGGTGGGCGAGAGCCGATGCGCTTTGGTGCTGCGCGAGAGCCGGCCTTTCGCTCTAGACCTTTTTTTAACATTGGCTTTTAACCGTCAACTCTCCCAGCCGTCCATGCATGTCACATCACATGCCCGCTGTCCATTCATCTCGCTAGTCAAGCAAACAAGAAATTATGACGACCGCCACAAAAAGACGCCCAAACTTCCTCATAGTCGTCGCCGACGATTTGGGCTTCAGCGATATTGCGCCATATGGCGGGGAGATTCATACACCCAATCTGGAAAAGCTGGCTCGAGATGGGATTCGTATGACCAACTTCCATACGGCTCCGGCCTGCTCGCCAACGAGGTCGATGCTCCTATCAGGGACTGACCACCACATCGCCGGGCTAGGCCAGTTGGCAGAGCACATGGCTCGAACAGATCCTGAGTTCTTCAAGGATAAGCCTGGCTACGAAGGCTACCTCAACTTTCGAGTTGCCGCTCTCTCTGAGATTCTGCAAGACGAAGGCTACCTCAATATCTTGAGCGGCAAATGGTAAGTTACGGACAGATACCATCACTTTCTGGATTGTCGCCCCATGCTGACCAAGGGTTTGTTCGGCAGGCATCTGGGTATGAAAAAGGAGCATTCACCGTCTGCCCGAGGCTTTGACAAAGTCTTCACCTTCTTGGCTGGTTCTGGCAACCACTTCAACTACGAGCCTCAGTTTGAGGATTCCCGCTTTAAGCTCCCCTTCAAGGGTAAGCTTTGGATGGAGGGAGACCGATACCTCGATCGAAAGACGGAAATCCCAGACGACTTTTACTCAACAACGTATACGACCGACCGAATGATTAGCTTCCTCAAAGAACGCACCAAAGAAGAGCAGGAGAAGCCTTTTTTCGCATACCTATCATATCTGGCCCCTCACTGGCCCCTCCAAGCACCTAAGGAGAGATGGCAGAAGTATACCGGCAAATACGATGACGGGCCTGAGAAGCTTGGCGAGAGGCGTGTCAAACGGCTCAAGGACCTTGGACTGGTTCCAAAGGACGTCAATCCCGCCAAGCCGGAGGGTTGGCACATTGAGGAAAAGTGGGAGGATCTGAACGAGCAAGAGCGCGCTGAGTCTATTCGCAAAATGGAGGTATACGCCGGTATGGTCGACATGATGGACGAGGGAATTGGTCAAGTAATTGATCTTCTGGAATCAACGGGTGAACTCGATAATACATTTGTGCTTTTCATGTCGGACAACGGTGCTGAGGGCGTTATGCTCGAGGCTCTTCCTGTGATGGGAAATGAGCACACAATGGCAGACATCATCAATGCCTACTACGATAATAGTCTGGACAACATTGGAAACGCCAACTCGTTTGCGTGGTATGGTCCGCGCTGGGCCTCAGCTTCAACTGCTCCATCCAGAGGCTGGAAAGCCTGGCCCACAGAGGGAGGCATCAGGTGCCCATGCATAGTGCGGTATCCTGGATTTGAGAACGATGCTGGGGCAATCACGCATAACTTCACAAATGTTATGGATATCCTGCCGACGGTCTTGGAGTTGGCTGGAGTTACCCATCCCGGGCGGAACTTCAGAGGACGAGAAGTGGAACCAGTCCGCGGTAAATCCTGGGTCAGCCACCTCAAGTCCAAAGATCTTGTTGGTACTTCTGTACACGACAAAGACGATCATGTACATGGCTGGGAGCTTGTTGGCCTGCGAGCGATCCGCAAGGGTCCCTGGAAAGCGGTCTGGATGCATCCACCGAGAGGCAACTCGAAGTGGGAATTGTACCAAGTAGAGGAAGACCCAGGAGAACAAGACGACAGGGGAGAGCAGATGCCCGATAAACTAAACGAGCTCATTGAATGCTGGGAGGAATACTATGCTGAGACGGGCATCCTAGACTATCCTTTCATCTTCAACTACGCCAGAGGGTAAATGGGTTTAGTGCTTCAGAAATAACATATGTTATGATATTATTGCTCTTTTAAACTGCCCGACTATCGATCGATTAACGGCGCCTTCGCTGAATCACGGCTACTCTGGCTGGTAAGCTGGGTACTTTCATAATCTACCACTTCGAATGATGTGACAGCAGGGATGTAGATCGTACGCTGCTAGCTCAGGCTTTATTCCAAGTATTTGCTTGGCGTATTTAGCCGGCTCAAGGTAGCTGAGCCGAACCGGATAGCTAGCCAATCAGTCAGCTACCATTTCGGAACTGACTTCGGGATCAGTCATCACTTGTTCAGTGCCAGACGACCAGTAACTGGAGGGATCTGCTTGTAGTGCCTGCCAATTGCTTTGGTGCCAAGACAGCTCAGCTCGCCTACAGTAACCTTGCCTAACTGAGTGACTGCAGCACTGTACCGTCAGTGCACGCGGGGAAGATTGGGCCTTGGCATGCCTCTGCGCGAGAACCGACAGCGCGAGCGAGAGCCGGTACCACTTTTCTACAGTTACATACATCCGGGGCTCGGCTCTAGAGACAACCATGCAGCAACCGGATTTATTTAACCTTCTTGGTCCAGCTAGCTAATAATAAGTAGAGGACTGCACTGTCTGTGGCTTTCTGCAGCAGAAACACCATACATGGCTTCCCCAAGCTCTCCCCTTTCGATAGAGGCCAAGGCTCCAAATTTCCTCGTCATTGTAGCAGATGATCTCGGCTTTAGTGACTGTAGCTGTTTTGGCTCGGAAATCCAGACCCCAAACATCGACTCTCTCGCCCATGATGGACTTCGCTTTACCGAGTTCCATGTGGCGGCAGCGTGTTCACCTACTCGCTCTATGCTTATGACTGGAACCGATCACCATATCGCTGGGCTAGGACAGCTTCAAGAATTCACTCGTATGTCACCGGCTCATCATGGACAGCCAGGGCATGAAGGCTATCTCAATGGCTCAGTAGTTGCTCTACCGGAGCTGCTCCGCGATGGCGGTTATCACACTATCATGTCTGGGAAGTGGCACCTTGGTCTGGAACCAGAACACCATCCGATCCATCGGGGTTTTGACAAGTCGTTTGCACTCTTACCAGGCTGCGCCAATCACTACGGTGAGTGCAACATCCATCCACTTACAAGAGTTGACCAGTTCTGACTGACTTGGCATAGACTGGGAACCCGCGTATAATGATCTGGAAAAAGACGTACTCCCGTTTTTCAATACTACAAGCCGCGCACTCCATGCCGAAGATGATCATTTTGTCAAGCAGTTGCCTCATCCATGGTACTCATCAGATGGCTACACAGACAAGATGATTGAATACATCCAAAACCGCTCACCCGAAGAAAAGGCCAAGCCCTTCTTTGCTTATCTTCCTTACAGCGCTCCTCACTGGCCGTTGCAATCACCAAAAGAGAATGCCGACAAGTACAAAGGGAAATACTCCAACGGTCCTGACATGCTTCGCAAGCGGCGTCTTGAGAAACTCAAGGAGCTGGGGCTGGTATCTCCTGACGTGAAGCCATTTCCCAAAACTTCAGATAGATGGGACGAGCTTGACCAGGACACGCGTGAGAAATCGGCTCGCGCCATGGAGGCTTATGCTGGCATGGTGGACCGGATGGATTGGAATATTGGCCGCATTACAAGTTATCTGAAGGAAGTTGGCGAGTTTGATAACACGCTGGTCGTTTTCATGTCTGATAACGGAGCTGAAGGCGCTTCTTATGAAGCCGCTCCGCTCCTTGGTCCAAATATCATGCGCCATCTGTCTCAATGGTATGATAACTCTCTTGATAATATTGGAAGGGAGGATTCATTTGTTTGGTACGGAGCGGACTGGGCACAGGCTGCCACGGCGCCAAGCCGTCTGTTCAAGATGTTCTCGACAGAGGGAGGATGCCGGGTACCCTTGGTCCTGAAACCGCCGATCTCTTTATCCAAGAAATGGCCATCCCTTATTAGCGACGCCTTCTGCACCGTCATGGATATTGTGCCAACTTTCTTAGACCTCGCCGGCATCTCACTACCTGGCGAGACATACAAAGGAAAGCCTATTGCGTCGTTGAGAGGGAAGAGCTGGACATCATTTCTACGAGACCTAGAGGAGCAACATCGGGAAAAGGGAGAGAGTATCTCAGTACACCGACAGATCCACGGCTCTGACTATGTTGCTGGGTTCGAGATTGCAGGATCTGGCGCACTACGACGTGGTGATTACAAGATCACCTTCGTCCCAGCTCCAAGGGGTCCCCAGAGGTGGGAACTCTTCAACGTGAAAAGCGACCCTGGCGAGACCGACGATCTGAGACTTCGAGAGCCTGATCTATTTGCCGAGATGCTGTCACTGTGGGAAGTCTACCGTAAAGATGTGGGTGTTGTTGGCTTGGCTGGGGAGTATCCTCGTCCGACTCCTGGTGGTAAGGTGATTGTCGATGAGTTTGCTGACCCGTATGCTTGGATTAAATATGTTGGCAGACCTGAGCTTACACCAGAGAGATTAAAAACTGTAGTCCCTTTGAATGTTGGGTAGCATATCCATGGCGGGGCCAGTTATCTTGATGCAATATTCCCTTGACACCAAAGTCAAGACCTGTAAAATAACAATGACACGTCTATTATTGTGTAAATGCATATACATAGTTCTCAGAATACTATTAATGATACACTTGAGGTTGCCAGACTGTTCCAACTGCTGAATACTCGGTAGAGGGTGCTTCTTTGACCAAATCATAGTTTTGACTAGCGGTCCTAATCCACATTGGAGGATCCCTCCTGACAGGTCGCAAATGTAGTCGCACCGCTCTCATTGAACCAGTCTCGTTTGGCTCCCAACAGTTGAGTGTGTATTTGAGTGTTGTCCTCTGTCTCACAGCCAGCCATATCTGGAAAGGGATTGCTCCCACGACAGTTAACCCAGTCAACACTGCGGTGACATAATGGTTCCGCTTGGATATCGGACCGCTGATGCCCTGTGGTGTTCTGGTGAATCCTCCTCGTTGCCTCATGACCGTCTTCTTGTGTTCTATCGTCATCTTTCCGCAGTGCTCGTACCATTTTGGTGAAGGAGCTAGAAGGCCCCATTCATCTGGACCTAGGTCTACCATCCTGTCTGGTATGATCTGGCATGCAGACCCTGGGCCTTCAGTGGGCATCTTCCAGGCGAAGAGAGATTCATCATTCTTAGCTATCAGGGCGTCTTGAAGTCTCAGGAAGGCCCCTCTCCCTTCTCCATATTGAACAGGCAGGTGAAGATTGAAAACACCAAACAGGCTGTATGCCATATCCTCCTCTCGCGTCGTTTCGCGGCGTGCGGCCCAGCTCATTTTAGCAGCAATGCAGGCGGACCGGAAATCTTTCTCGCCAGTTAGATAGTGCGCTGCAATGCCAGTAACGTCCTCGATTGACTCTGCCAAATCCCGCTTGGACCCCAGAAAATTCCAATCCGTATCGTAGAAAAATAACTCGCCAGGTGCGAGAAGCTCTTGCAATGTCCATCCACGAGTGAACCACTTAGACATGTCATCGGTCTCAAAACTTCTGAAGACTGACAAGCCGGTCGTGGTGCTCGAGCTCTTGCGCACGTCGGAGAGATATGTCAAGCATAATACTGCCTCGCCATACCATTTGAACATGGAATTGATGGATTCAGATAGCTCGCTATTATCAGACTTATTGATGCAGCAGTTATCAATCCAAATCCACTGGAGACCATGCGTCCGAGCCGTGATGCAAGCGCCTAGGATCTTATCAAGTTGTGGCAAGACATGACGATCTTTGGTGTGCCTTAATTCTTGAGAGAACTGCCCAATCTGGGCAAAAAGAATCTCATCTGATCCCCATCGATGGGATAGAATGGCGTAACCTTTCTCTTTGAAGTCGATTTGTGTGCTGGTATGGAGCTCAAACGTAGCAGTGTTTATACAGCGCATCAAAGCCATAGTGGATATTCCAGGCTGCCCTATGAGCAGTCAGGACCGAGATGCTTCGATTGGGGGTTGTAGAAGATGAGATAGACAAAGTGGGAAATAAATTATAATTGAAAATTGAAGATAGCGGTTCTTGGTAGTTAATTGAATACAGCGAGAACAATTTCAAAAATACTGGAATATTATATATATATATCGACGTTGGAAATGGGGATCTACTCCGTGTCCGACAGACTTGCTAAACGAGATTCCACATTTATGGTCATGCTTCGGCCAATTACAGCTTCGTGTACAAAGAAACAGCCCCTGTAAATTAAATTAGGGCTGAGAACAGACTCAGATTTCCTCAGGCAAAATCAAAGTTTTGACCAACGTCCCTCCTGATACGTCGCGAAATGTAATCGCACTGCTCTTATTCGTAGTAAAGGAGTATCAACAAATTCTTAAAAGGTCTAGAAAATGCAATATAAATATTTCTAAATCGAGCTAAGTATCCTAACTAATAGCTCTGAGCTTCTGCCTTCTAAAGACGCTCAAACTTAGCAAGAGCGCGAAAACGTAATGGGATCTAGGCCTGGCTGCATTGCCCATTCCACGCAATCGTATTCTCCTCCGGCCCCAAGCCTGAATGTAAGAAGGAACTGTTTATATGTAATATAATTGACCATACACCTACTTTCCTGTTCTTCTCGTGACTGTGGTGGGAACCCAAAGATCGACCCTTTGAAATGTTCAAGGTAATGATGCTGTGTTTTCATACCATTGAGAAGAAATTCGCCTGCCTTGCTTCGATCTTTCGATGGGCGGATATCAAGGTGAAGCTTTAATCCTTCATTGGCGTAGACTCCAAATTTATCATATAGATCTGCATCCTCGTTATGGGCCCTATTATTTTGATAGTCTTCCATTAGACGATCATAGAGCCCCAGAGCCTTTTCAGCCGTAACCTTTGCCTGCGCAACAAGATCGAGACATGGCCGAAGTTGAAACAGTTCTTGCATTATAGCTCGTGCGGTCCAGTCCGAGGCATCGCCAAGTGCTTGAGCATTACTGAGTACAATAATTGCTGACTGAGTTTCCGGAAAGATGCACAATGTTGTCAAATATCCTGTAACTTGACCACCGTGATACAGCATCAAGCGGCGATCCGAGTTCTTGCCAAGGATGGGCTCCTGGTTAGGACCATTTGTCGACATGAATCCATACATTGGCGACGGCATGGATAGACGGGACCAGCCATAGCCGTAAGTATTTTCAAAGAGGCCACGATGAGCAAGTTGGGTTTGATGTGCCGTGATAGTTTCCATTTCTTGAAGAACTCTAGGTTCATGATTATCCTCACGATTCGGGTTGACGCTGCTTAGAACTGCACTCATCCACTTCAGCATGTCGGGGACGGTAGACCACAAGCAGCCAGCAGGACCCATGAGCGTATCTGCTGAGAGATCCGGCCGTGGCAGCAAGCCGGGGGTTCGATCATCCTTGACGTAATGCGCTTCGGCCACATTGTCGTCACTGAAGACATCTCGAGATAATCTGCTTCGCTGCATCCCCAATGGTTTGAGCAGTCGTTCCATCAGGAACTTTGACCAGCCGCCATCCTCACCACTTGCCTCATCAATGACTTTGGCCATGATTACGTACATGTAATTACAGTAACTCCACTCAGATCGGAAGCTAGCGGCAATGGGTAGGTGTGCTACAACGTGTAGTACGTCTCTGGGATGGACGAGGTTTTTCCCTGACGCTCCGTACCAAGAGAGGTCGAGTTGTGCGATCCCGGTTGTGTGGGACAGAGCGTCGTGGATGGTAGCGCCCTCTCCAACAACAGGGTCCGAAGTGTGATAGAAGTTTACGTGTTTGGACAGTTTGTCATTCCAGGCAAGCTTTCCCTCATGCACTAGCAAACCGCAGCAAGAAGCCATCATAGCCTTCCTACTTGAACCGATAACGTAGGCCGTCTCAGTGTCTGCTGGGATCCGTTTGTCTGCGTCACGGAATCCATCAGTGCCCTGTAGAATAACCTCTCCATGATGTAGAACACCGAATGAAACAGACGCGGCACCTGTCGTCTCTCGAAGTGTGCTTATGGTGGGCAGAAGGGCTTTCAGTCTGCAGTCTGATCAGAATCTTTAAATGATGCTCCTTCCGGCACTCCCAATGGTAACCTACCGTTCCCGAGCCAGATCGACCTGGGAATCGAGTGACGCCATTGGTGTATGATTAGTCAGCTCAGACGTATCGATCGATCTACTGTATGTGTGTGAGAACTGCGGAGGAAGTTGGATCAGGTTCTTATGTGGTCCGAGTTTAACCTCTCCTTCTTTGTTCGGAGGTGGCGTCTGCCGATGTGCAATACTTTTTCGTAGCTCCGAGGAATGGAATGACGAAGAGTTTGACAATCTTGTGGTATACTATAATAGATAAAATAGCAAACAGTCAGTAGGAGAACAAAGGCGGGGACCAGCTAACCCCTTCTGAAGACCTGCCCATCCTCCTGCGTGTCGTCAATCCTCCAGCGGATAGCAATGACTTCTTCATTCTCCTGGACAAAGTGAATTTTGTAAAACCAGTATGGCCTACACCACTGTCCACGCTCGATGATGCGATCATAACTCTCGTTGAACACAAAGGTGTGCTGTTGATAGTGACGAAGACTGTATTTCTCGTCATGTCGATTTTGAAGTGCCATGGTGAGCTCGCCATGGCTTTCGAGAAAGACACTGATGCAGAATTGGTTGGACTTGTGCCAAAAACAACCCTGGTACTTGTTAAGGTCACTGGGAGGCTCAGTGGGCTGCCTTTCCCTGTCCAACACTGTCTGCACGCGTTCCATTGCGGATCGCCCTTGTAGGGCAGCAGCAGTCAAGAAGACGTCAAAAGGTCTGTCGATTTTGCCACGAAGATATGCTTCAGTCAGAATCTGGGCGGTCCAGTCTGTTGCGTCACAATGGCCTAAAGAATTCCCCAGCACAACGATTCCGACATCCAGTTCCGGAATCATGTATACAGTCGATGAGCAGCCGATATTGTTGCCGGCGTGATGGAATAATAAAGGCCCGTTGGCCAAGTCCCCGATGGTAGGATATGTGTCTAACAATCCAGAATTGCCAGTGACCTCACTGACTTGGTTTGGGAGCTGGGTACGGGCCCAGCCCAAAGCATAGGACTGCTCGCGGATAGTGTTGGGGACCTTGAGAGGAATAGTAGCATCGAGTACAGTACGGATGTCTTCAAAGTTGATGTCGAGCTGGCCGATCTTGGTAGACATAGTAACTGCTCGGAGGAGAGAGCTGTAAAACACCAGGAGATCATGTATGCAGCTTCTAATGCCCCCTGCAGAGAATGCAACGGTATCGCTTGAGATCCTGGGAGTATGGACTTGGCGTAGATTCAAATCCTGGTAGGCAAGGTAAGCTAGGGAAGTGTTGGGGTCCATCTTTGGCGGATCCTCTGTGAATGTACGGGTCATGTTCAGAGGCTCGAGGATGCGATGGGCGAGAAATGTACCATAGCTCATGCCTGAGACTTTCTCAATGATGCATCCGACTGCATGATAACCAAAGTTGTTGTAGACAAAGTCTTGACGTAGCGGACGGGTCATGTCGAGTGAGGCGAGCAGGGCAGTGCCTTGGGTTTTTGATAGAAGCAGTTGATTGTTTGACCCAACGAAAAGTGCATCTGACCTGCAAAGGCCGGATCGATGGCTGAGCAAGTCTCGGACGGTGGAGTTGCCTGCATTGGTGTTCCGAAGGCCGTCGAGAAAAGCGTCAGCGCGGTCATCCCAGTGCATCTTGCCATCGGTGACGAGGCAAGCAACGGCTAGTGCTGTGAAGCCTTTGCACATAGAACCAATGTTGAAAACAGTATCAGCATCCGGCCGAAGTCCTTGATCCACATCGCGGAAGCCGAGATATCTATCGAATGCCTTGCCATTGCGATCAAATGCTGCAATTGCAAGACCTGGAGTGCCAGAGATTGAGCAAGCTTGGGAGATATCTGCCTCTGCGAGATGGAAAACCTCTTGCCAGGTTAAACTGCCCCTGCGACTCCCTTTCATGACAAAGGATGTATGTATGTAAATGAAGGTTGAATTGGGTTAGCAAGGTTAGTTAGGTAGTCTAGGTGGTGAAAAAGCGGAGAATGAGGAAATAAAGAGGGGGTGTTGGTGTTGTGTACCCATAGCGGCCTCGCCCGTGGTATTTCCGAGATAACCAGGATACTGAAGCTGGCGGTTCTTGCAAACTACCCTATAGGAAGTCGCACGCTTTGGAAACCCTGATTTAGACAACAGACTTTATGACGATAAAGTGAGGATGACTTTCTTTACACAGGTCGGAGGAAACTCTGTATGGTTGTAGCAGGTCGTGAGAAAACAATCCCGAAATGTTCTGCACTGGATACAAGGGCGACGTGGACTACTGTCCAATTTTATTTACTAAACACCACTATGGAATATTTACCTCGAAATCGAAAAGATGGTAATCTGTCTCTTATTTGAACTGCCACCAGTTGAAGTTGAACAGATCCCCAGAGCCATTACCAGTAAAAGAAAGAAACAAGTCATTCTTGCCGGTAGCGCCACTGACTGAGCATTCCACGGTTTTCCATGTCTGCCAACCGCCAGTGTTTGATACCGTGCAAGTACCAACAAGCTTACCGGTCTTGCTTCCAAGTCGAAGCTCGATCTTACCACCACTGCTGGCAGAAGCGACACGAGCGGTGAAAGACTTGGCTCCATTGCTACCAAAGTCAACCCCCTTGACCTTGATATAGTCACCATTGTTAATGGAAGAAACGTCAAGACCTCCCTCGCTGCAAGTCTCAGTCTTGATACCCTCAGACCAGGCTATGGTTTCAGCCTCTTGTCGCACAAATGGGTTCAGAGACTTGAGCTGTGCTGGGCCTTGCTGGGTCATTCGGATCTCAGGGATCAGACCGCTGGATGAATATTTGAAGCTCTCGACAGCCACGGACCGAGTATAGCCGCTTCCACCATTGAGCGCGCCATTGTGGTAAAAGAAATAGGACTGGTTCTCGAAATCGATAATTCCGGGGTGGTTGGTGAAGCTTCTACCCTCGTGTTGCATGATAACACCACGGTAGGTCCAGGGTCCAGTAGCACTGGGTCCAGTTGAGTAGCGGATGTCCTCAGAACAGCAGTTTGCTGCGTAGATCATGTAGTAGAGGTTGCCTTTCTTATAGAGCCAAGGGCCTTCCTCGAAGTTGGTGGGGCGTTGGGCGTTGTTAGGGCGGCTGCCAAATCCAGCAGTTGTCAACTGGACCTTGTTAATACCGCCACTGTATGAGACCATATCTTGGTTGAGCTTGACATAGAACAGGCCAGGGTTACCCCAGTACAGGTAGGCCTGGCCGTTATCATCGATGAAGACAGTCGGGTCGATCTCATTGTTCTCAAGCAAGGGGCCACCCAGAGCGTCGGTGTATGGCCCCTCGATATTGTTGCTCACACCCACGCCAATGGCCATGCCCCCGGTCTTGCGGTTGCGCACTGGAACGTAGAAATAGAACTTCCCGTTACGAGAAGCGACCTGGCCGGCCCAGGCATTGGCGCTGGCCCAGCTGAAAGTGCCGAGGCTCATAGGGACCGGATGGTGTTGCCAATTGGCCATGTCGGCCGACGAGAACAAGCGCCAGTCTTTCATATTGTAAGTCGTGGAGCCATCCTCGTCGTGACCAGTGAAAAGATAGACACGTCCGTTGTGGACAATAGGTGCAGGATCCGCTGTGTAAACTGTCTGCACAACTGGGTTGTCAGCTCTGGCGACGCCAGAACCACCCAGCAATGTGCCAAGGAATAACAGCGCCTGTGTCGCCAACCATGGTTTGGAAGCGGCTTTGGCCATCATTTTCGCGGTCTGTCAATAATCTGTTATGAGTGAAAGGGTTTAAAGATTGTCTGAATGGGAGCTTTGCCTGATTCAAAGGATTCCTTGCCGAGCAGTAATGTTCCAGATGCTGACCCCCGACCTTAAATAGTCATGATGTTAGTCCGGTCTATCAGGGAACTAAGTCTGCCAATGATCTGACCTTCTGCTGGTATCCCACGTAGTATTTAGAAATGGCACTCAGCAGGGTTTCCCTATTTTACGAAACGCGCAGCAAATATACGGTAGTTCTTGGAGGAGTATGACTGGGGATTATTTGAGCGCATAACTATCAGGTACTGGCAATACAACCTTATTCAATATTGTGGCATGATATCATTTGTGCGCATCTTGAGTCCGTCCAGTTAACTCTTCATGTGTAAGTCTCTTCCTTAAACAGCTAAACAGAATGAGATTTTCCAAGTTGGAACACTCAAGAAAACACGACGATTGGTACGGGTACGATAAATACGAGGTTATCCCTCAAATCTCTCGAGGTTGCCCCATTAATAACGGAAGATAAAACGAGTTAGTGAAACATCCATAGTCGATTAGCGTGCTGCAACCTTGTCTATCTAGGGTGCCGGAAGAGCCACTCCGCATCGCTGAGAATGGGAATGAGACGACATCTACAAATGCCGAATGATGAAAATGCCGATCAGCCGTTAAGCGATCCATTCATGGATCTAAAAGAGCTTAGCCTAATGTTTTGATGCGACACGCTTATTGCTCAGATGATGGCTTCAGGTCCTTTAATAATTCTCACACTCGGAAAGAAGCAAATAAATACATTGTATGATGATTTTTCTCCATCTTCGTTTCGGGCTGAATTGTCTTGTCCCAGAGAGGTTATGCACGCGGGGTACCCTTGTCTCCAAGAGAAGTCTGTCTCTGCTGATAGTTCGCTGATCCCTGTTTATGTAAACGCACCAATAGGCATTTTTCCATCATGATCAAAGCTGCTGGGTCCTTTTCCCATATAAACAAGGCGTGATAAAACATTCAGCTCAGAGGTCTGTTTTTTTAACGAGGTGGACATCTTTCGTGCATCACTGTTATCTTTGCAATCACAACTCCCAAGATGCGTGCCATCTTTGGTCTTCTCTGTTCTGTTGCCGTTACTATGGCACAGAAGTTTACCAACCCCGTTGTTTGGGAAGATCTTCCTGACAACGAGGTTACTCGTGCCGGAGACGCTTTCTACATGACCGCCTCAACATTCCATTACTCTCCCGGTGCTCCTGTCCTGAGATCCTATGACCTGGTGAACTGGGAGCATATCGGCCATTCTGTCCCCGTTTTGGATTGGTCGCCTCGCTACAGCCTAGAGAACGGGCAGCGAGCTTACGTGAAGGGCATTTGGGCTTCTTCTCTGCGTCACCGAGAGAGTGATGGACGCTGGTACTTTGTTGCTTGCATTGATTTCTCCAAGACCTATGTCTACAGTGCTGCAAGCGCATCTGGCCCATGGTCTCAAATCGGAACGATCAACAAATGCTATTACGACGCCGGGTTGTTCTTTGACAAGGACGACACCCCTTATGTGGCGTACGGTCGTGGTGATCTTCACGTTGCGCAACTATCCTCGAATCTCAAGTCGGAAGTCAAGGAACAGACTGTCATGACACCCCAAGGTCTGACGCTCGAAGGATCGCGCATGTACCGAAGAGACAACAACTATTACATTTTCCTGACCAGACCTGCGACTGGTCAGTACATCGCCAAGTCAAGCAATGGACCCTGGGGTCCTTACACTCTTCGCATTATTGCAGACAACATTCGTCTCGGCGCTGTTCCACGAGCTGGAGCACCTCATCAAGGAAGTCTAGTTGACACACCGAAAGGAGACTGGTACTATATGGCATTCGCAGACATGTACCCAGGCGGTAGGTGTCCAGTGCTTGCGCCTATCACTTGGGGCAGTGATGGATTCCCTACTATCAAAACAGTCAATGGCGTCTGGGGCGACTATGACTATCCGCTCTCCCGTCGCCCGGTAGCCAGCCCAATCGGCACTGATAGCTTCTCTGGCTCCAGCCTCAGACAAGACTGGGAATGGAACCATAACCCCGACACTAACGGCTTTACTGTCAACAACGGGTTAACCTTGCGCACTGTCACTGTGACCAAGGATCTGTATCAAGCTCGCAACACCCTAAGCCACCGCATCCGCGGTCCACAAGGTACTGGCACAGCCTTGGTGGACTTTTCCAATATGGCTGATGGAGACCGTGTTGGGCTTGGAGTGCTTCGCGACTCGTCTGCTTGGATTGGAATTGAACGCGAAGGAGATAAATGGAGCGTCGTCGTGGTCACGGACGTGTCTATGAACTCGGACTGGACCACCAAGTCGACAGGCACTGTTGCAGCTAGGAAAGACAATATTTCTTTCCGAAAGGTCTATCTTCGTGTAAATGCTGATATACGCCCTGGCGCTCCTGGCACAGCTACCTTCAGCTACAGCACAGATGGTCAAAACTTCAGCAGTCTTGGGCCTAGTTTCAAGCTTGGAAATGACTGGCAGTTCTTCCCTGGATATCGCTATGGTATTCACAACTTTGCAACCAAGAAGCTTGGTGGATCTGTGCGTGTCACACAGTTTGAAAACAAGTGATTCACTTATCACAGAGAACCATGGTTGGAACTTGGACGTTGGATACATTATTTAGGCAGTACATAGTTTCAATTTACCTATTAACGTTCTTGAAGGCATCCTTCTCCTGTTCCTGTTACTGTTAGTATGTTGTTGTCCTATGCATCCTTTGCCCACGATTCCCACTCGTAAGCAGCGAGCATAAACGGCCCAACGCCATTTTGCCCATTCTCAAGCTTCGGCCTGCTAACATAGTACTAACTGGTCAGTAAACGTTTTTAATATTTAGATATACTTACTTCAAAGGTCACATTGGAACTTAGCAAGCCACACTCAGCGACTGTGCCGTTCAGAATTAACCGCCCATCCTCGCTCTCGTTGACAAAGTTGTCGATCAAGCTCATGAAGGCGTCCTTCGCTGTATCGAGGTACTCGTCACTGTCGAGATAACCCAGGTCGATGCTTTTGAGCAGACCCCAAGTAAACATGGAGGAGCCACTGCTCTCGATAAAATTCCCTTGGCGCTCGGGGTAAGGTTCATTCATCACCTGCCACCAGCTACCACGGTCAATATCTCGAGACTCCTTCAGACCTCTTGCAACGGATTCAAGATATCCAAGAAGCTGCTCGTAGCCAGAATGTGTCTCGGGAAAGAATTGCAAAACTTCAACAAGAGACATGAAATACCAGCCAAGGGCGCGATCCCATACATTAGGAGCTCGACCCGTGTCTGGGTCAGCCCAAGATGCTTTACCTTCGACCCATCCATGTACGTGAAGACCAGATGTCTCGTTGATTGTGTTTTTATGGATCAACTCATACTGAAGAAGAATGTCGTCCCACGCTGTGCTGTTGTCAGAGTCATACAGGTGCGTCCACCTAGCATAGAAGGAATCTGCCATATAGATTCCATCGAGCCACATCTGATTGCGAAAGAATTGCTGGTGCCTGTGTAGGTTATAAGCCAGGATCATAGAAATGTTTCTTTGACATGTCGGGCTTACCAAAAGCCACCAGAGGGAGTTCGTGGGTAAGAGTCCAACATGCGTCTGACTATGCCGGCAGCTGTTTTGTACTTTGACTCTCCAGTCTGATTGTAAAGATACAGATAATTGTGTCCCATTCGATACTCATCGAGAATATACCTTGAGGTATTCAGGCCTTTAATAGTGCCATTCTCTTGCACAACAGGACCCGCAATTTGCCTGATGTACCATTCAAGATATTTCTCGTCCCCAGAAAGCTCATAGGCTTTCTCAAATCCCAAGTACAGAACTGCATCCTGGTACCCTAGGTCTGGCGTGACACCCTGAGAAATCATGGTGTCTGCCATTTTAGTAAGGTATGACGGGTCATCTTGAGCCCTCACAAATGTATTGAGAGAAAGCAGTAAAAATCTCACGATAATGGTCTTCATGGCGAGAGTATTATAGCAACATGTAGCTCCAAACATACTGGTCTGTATATACTTCAAAGTCAAGGGTATGAAAGTGAGGATTGTTCCACTTTAATAGTTCATCATAACCACATTGTCTTACCTGCACCACTGATAAGGCAGGTAGTATTAAAAACAAGGTCATGCCAGCAATATGTGTGTGATTATGCACTTGTGACTATTTTTTGTTTCAAAAAGCCTTCTTTTAATGCTCTGTGAGGTCACCAATGAGGGGAAGCTATACCCATCGGGCTGCATGTTGTGGCGTGCCAATTAGAGACTGGTAATACGTGCAGGTGCGGAAGGAAACGGAAAAGCAATGTCATATGTCCACATTTACTGTGCAACATATGAGAACATACCTTATGTTGTTCAACATGGTGGGTAATTTGTCTTGGATTTATCCTTTAGTGGTGTATCAGCCAAGCAGCGGAGAGTGGCCAAAGGTCCAATGGAATTGTTGTTGGAGTATTTGCATGACGAAAGTAGGTAGTATCCCAAATTGCAAGCGGGCCATAGCGCTTCTATCCAGGGTGCACAGGCAACCCGGACTCTTACGTCACAGTTGGAAGAGAGAGATACGTCATTTAATGCAAAAAAGATGCATTATGAATAAGATTCCTCCAAATGCGTAGCTGTCCCATAGGCTGCAGAATTGCCAGGCAAGAGAGTGCATGTAAGTGATCTTGGAGATATGTCAATATTGTGACAGGTCTCATATTCTTCGAATTGTCTGGAGCATTTATTAACCTCATAAGTCAAAGTTTGGATCATTGAATATGAGGTATTCATTAAATCTTTAGCCGTAGCTCAGAACACAGAAGCTCCGCAGGCAGAAAGTTCCACACGATGCCGATTCGAAATGCCCTTGCGCTAATTTGTCGTAAGCAATAGCAGAGCCTCTCAAGAATACGCTGGATGGTTTTCTATTATCAGGTTATTTAGCTTTTGATACAAGAATTAGCCCTCTCCTTCAACTGTTGGTTGTGTTTGGCGAGTGCTCTGAGCCGAGATTAAGGCTGCCCGTTAGATTAGAGTAGCCTCGTACTCACTGATCCGAGGAATTGTTCCGCTATCGAACGCTAACGGATAACTCCACTTCCCCGCGTCTCACGGAAATTTGTTGATTTTGAATTCAATCCACGCGACTGGCTGTGACATTGTGCCTTACGATTCTAAACTGCAAGACCCTCGGCCGATGATCTCTGATCAAAAACACAATGTTCAGAGCCAGACGTAAAATACAGACACGCTCTGCCATCCGATCTTTCGCCACGGTGGCCCAGGTCAGAGGACAAGCCCCATTGAGTCGATTCGAACCAGATCACAGCGTTGACTATGTTGGCTTCTTGAGAAGACTGCCCCAGTTACGAAAGATGTGAGAATGAATCTATCTCTGCTGTGACTTATGTTGTCACTGACTCAGCTCGCTTAGCCTTGACCGCCCTCTGACTTACGCTGAGAAAGTCCTCTTTGCCCACCTTGATGGAGAACCAGACGATAAAGTGGTTCGAGGCTCAACCCAACTGAAACTCAAGCCTCGAAGAATTGCTTGTCAAGATGCCACGGCCCAAATGGCAATTATCCAGTTTATGACTGCAGGACTCGACAAGACGGCAGTTCCTACGACAGTTCATTGTGATCATCTTATCGTTGGACGTGATGGTAGCCAACAAGACATTGCAGGGGCATTGACGAGCCATGGCGAGGTATATAAGTTCATGTCAAGTGCCTGTAAACGATACAACATGGGTTTCTGGAAGCCAAATGCGGGAATCATTCATCAAATTGTCCTCGAGAATTATGCCTTTCCCGGCGGTATGTTGATTGGCACCGACTCTCATACTCCAAACGCCGGAGGTATGGGAATGATTGCAGTAGGCGTCGGCGGTGCAGACGCTGTTGATGTCATGTCAGGACTTCCTTTAGAGATTACGGCCCCCAAAGTTATCGGGGTCAAACTCACGGGACAATTGAGCGGCTGGGCCAGTCCAAAAGGTACGGTTTTCGAGTTCTGTAGGCGAAGCCAATACTAATAGGTCAAGATGTCATCAGTGCAGTTGCAGGTATCCTTGGAGTCAAGGGTGGCACTGGAAACATCATAGAATACTTCGGTCCTGGAACTGGAACGCTATCGGCTACAGGGATGGCTTCCATTACAAACATGGGCGCTGAGACAGGAGCGACAACGTCAATCTTCCCCTACTCCGAGGCCATGTCTGCATATCTGCGTGCTACTCAACGGCCCGAGCTAGCCGAAGCTCTTCAAGTAGCCAAGCACGAGTTTAAGGCGGATGAGAATGCAGAATACGATCATGTTATAGAGATTGACTTGTCAACTCTGGAGCCCCGCATCAATGGACCATTCACACCAGACCTCTCGACGCCAATCTCCGCGATGGCCCAAGCCGTTGAGAAGAATCAGTGGCCGGAAAAGCTCACTGCGGGACTCATCGGCTCATGCACGAACTCTTCCTACGAGGATCTCTCCCGTGCTGCATATCTGGCACGCCAGGCGCTCGATGCAGGTTTGAAGCCGAGGATGCCATTGCTACTCTCTCCTGGTAGTGAACAGACCAACCAAACACTCAAACGCGATGGCGTGATTGATGTCTTTGAGCAGCTGGGAAGTAAGATTCTGTCCAATGCCTGTGGACCGTGCTGTGGTGCATGGGATAGAACCGACATGAAAAAGGTATCTTGACTTCCTCTGGCCCAGTAAATTGCAAGGCAGTCTACTAACACTGGCGCAGGGAACCCCGAACTCAATTCTGGCATCATACAACAGAAACTTTACTGGTCGCCTTGATGGAAATCCTGCTACCCACGCATTCTTGTCTTCACCTGACATGGTCATGGCTAAGGTATTCTCTGAAGATCTCGGCTTCAACCCACTCAAAGACAGCCTTGTAACGGATTCTGGCGAAGAATTTCGCTTCCAGCCACCGAGTGGCAGCCCTCTTCCGCCAAAGGCGTATGAGAACACCGACTACGTCTACGATGCGCCTCCAGAAGATCCACAGGTTCGACAAGCTGTGACTGTTCAGATATCAGCAGATTCCCAGCGATTGCAGAGACTGACACCATTCAAACCTTGGTCTGGGGAAGACTTTATCGACTGCCCTATCCTTATCAAGACTATTGGCAAATGCACGACAGACCATATCACTACAGCTGGTCCTTGGATGCGCTTCCGCGGCCACCTGGAAAATATCTCCAACAACACTCTAATTGGAGCTATCAATTCAGAGAACAACGAAGCCAACAAGGTAGAAAACCAAGTCACCGGATTTTATGGAGGTGTTCCAGACACAGCTAGAGATTATCAACAAAGAGGACTCCCCTGGGTTGTTGTGGCAGATCACAATTACGGCGAAGGTTCTTCGCGTGAGCATGCAGCTCTCCAACCGCGGTATCTGGGCGGCGTTGCTATTGTTGCTAGATCATTTGCACGGATTCATGAGGCCAATCTCAAGAAGCAAGGGATGCTAGCACTGACATTTGCCGACGGTACTGCGTATGACAAGATCAAGGGTTCTGATCGCATCAGCATCGTTGGACTTTCGGAACTGGCACCTGGAAGAAACATTGAGCTGAAGATAAGAACGAGAGATGAGACAACTTGGGTGACAGATGTCAAGCATACCTTAACACTCGAGCAAATCGAGTACTTCAAGGCTGGGAGTGCACTGAATGTGATGGCCAGTCGGCTCGCAAAGGAGTGATCCCTGTTGCCTTCTTTATAAGTCACACTATCTATGCAGAATTTCTCCAATGAGTCTTGCTAGAATCTATCTGATTGGCTTGACCAAGGGACATGAATCTACTGGCATGGCTTGCAACTCTCCGATTCGGCACTTGAGGAGACTCAAATTGGCATTATAATTGGATATGACGAGTAATGTTGAGTGGTCTATTTTTGAACATGATATATGAAAGCTGGAAACGGCTGCCCCAACCCAAATTCCTTGACCACAACTACCTCCTCCAAATAGCCATCCCTTTACCCCTAGATAGCTTCCGCATGGCCACCTCGGTTTTAAAAGACTTATATGAGGCGAGGTACGCACATGAGATGTGGCCAATGGAACCTTATGTCACGTATGGCTGATAGACAGTACCATTCTGCTGGGCCTCACGCAATAGCCGCTTGTTCGAGCGAACAAGCCAGATCTTCATTACGATAGCGCAAGCGCTGGATGCTAGACCAAGGGCCATCATACCAATAAAGGCGCTGATGTAGCGAGGTTCTTCCTTTGCGACAAACATGAAAGGGGCAGTGAAGTTTCCTGTTGAATCTTGTTAGTAATGACAACAGGGCCGTATATGCAAAACAAACTTACCGATTTGAGACAGAAGATTACACAACGCAACAGCAGCAGCTCGCTTTTCGGGGGTCTTTGCAAGAGCACCTGGATCACATATAGTCAGTGGCCGTAAAGGAGTAGTAGCATAGGTGAGAATAGAACATACCGCTCACATAGCCCATGATCAGAGGGTTTGCGATATACATGCCACCGACATAGATAAATGAGGCTCCGTATCGAGCTTGAGGATTGGTCGTTGCCAGACAGACAATGAAACCAAGACAAGCAACCGCAACAGGGATGGCATAGTGTAGGCCACGTTCCTTGACCCTGTCCAAGGTCGTTAGTATCCAGCCGGCGCAGAACTTTCGGTGGGACTTACTTGTCAGAGTGCCACGCATTGACGTATGAGCCGATGGCAGCAAAGATATATGGTGGAGCGGTAAGCACAAGTGCCATGACTGAGCTGTATCCCCAGTCCGCAGCCAGACCGCGAACAATCGAAGGATAGAAATTCGAGAATCCATAGGCAGCTGAGATGCAGATGTTCATCAGGGTAAGAATGTAGAGCTTCGGGTCGCGAATAGCAAGCTTCAGTCCTTCCCAGGCGCCAGTCTTGCCCTCCGCGGTTGAGGGACGATCAGCCAACACACGTGCCGTAGCAACCTTGCGCATGTCCTCGGTCATAGTCCACATGGCGCTACCGGTCGTAGAATCAGGGTAATCTGGAATAAACCAGAGACAGATCATGGCAGAACCAGCGCCAGCGGTGGCGAGAATAATGAATAGCCACTGCCAACCTGCAAGGCCGTGTGCCTGCTCCAAGGTAGCATAAGTCGCTGCAGCGATAAGACCAGCAGAGCAAAATGCGATCGTCTGCGCTGAGTACAAAATGGCCACGCGGAGGGCGAGTTCCTTTCTTGTGTACCTGGAATATGGTGTGAGCTTGCGAAAGGGTCTTGGTGCAGACGAAAGAGGGAGGCTTACCAACAACCCAGAAGATAGACAGCTCCGGGAAGCAGAGGTGCTTCAACGAGGCCAAGAGCGAATCGTACACCCATCAGTCCAGAGTAAGATTTGACTCCGACAGTTGCGACGCTAACGCCGGACCAAACAATAGCCATGAGGCAAAGGTAAAGACTTGGTCGAAGCTTGGTGATTAGCATGTTACTAGGAAGCTGGCCAAGGACTAGAGCTGTTAGCATTCCCAGTGCATGTCTTTATCGCACAGGCAGAGGATATCTCACCATATCCGAGAGAAAGAATAGAGACGGCGGACGAAAAGTTCGCTCCTGTCAGGTTCAAATCCTCGTCGAAAGTACTCAGTCTGGCCTGTCCAATCGATGCTCTATCCAAGTAGTTGAAGAAGTAAAGACACCAAACACAAGGCATGAGAGTCATGTCAAGACGACGGACGATCTTCTTCTCAAGTTCGCGCCAGTTGGGGATGCCCAGAGCATCGATCTGCTCCTCCGGACTGGGAAGACGGCCTTCGTTTTTGAGAAAGCCCTCCTCCACGAGGGCTATTTCTTTCTCAATGGCAGAAGCAGTCTCAGGGTCCTTCAGATCTTTCGTCTCTTTGGAGAGTGTGCCCGTAGGGGGGTCGGGCTGAGATGCCGGAGCCTGGATGTCTTGCGGCGCATCGCTGGCTTTGTCATGAGGGGCCATAATATCTTGGGGTATGTTCTCGGCAAATGAAAGATGGATTTAAAAGACTTGACAGTTGAACTGCCTAAGAAAGGGTCGACTTGTAAATCCAGTCAAGTCGGGTAAGAAAAACAGGGAGAAGAATGAAAGACGAAGCATGTGGAAGACATGTTTTATAGATGGGAGATACGAGTAAGTGGGTGCTGGAGCAAAAGCCCCGCATCACTCCAAGATTTCTTGGCTGGGGAAGGTAAGTTTACATGGAGTTGAGCCAAGACTGGGGGAAGGAATATCTCTTGTGTGAAAACTGGGGTTTGGAGTGATTCGGGTGGGGTAGTCATCCCATAATCAGAAACACGCGGGGCCCCAGATGAGGAGGAACATGCATCTGGTTGTCATCAAATCAACTGCTACCAACAAGATTACTTTCTTGTAGACCTGTCTCAGTGTTCTACGACGGCCAAGTAGGAGACTATGAGTGAGACGCCTCAATATCGGGTTTTGTTTAATAAGGCGACCCGGATCAGCCGGTGTCCTGCCTTGCGTAGTATCATGCAAACATTCACATCTCTCCATCACTCTTGTAGGCTGTTGTTTTTCTATCTGCTAGTATTCCATCAAAGTAAGAAAGCACTGTACCCCAAAACCAGCAATTCGCCAAGCATAATAAGGTTAGCCCAGTAGCCCTAGTCACGGAGTTCTTGAGAGAAAGAACTGCTCCCGTGTCCGTGTTTTCCCGTGCCAAGCACAGGATGCTCACTGAAGAGCTTCTGTGTTATGCAAAATCTGATCCGCCAAGGACGTATTCTACCGGAAATTGCCATTAGATACCGTACAATCAAGGCGGCCAAGAGTACCGGGGTGTTAAAAAAGGTTAAACTTAAGCTTGAGTATCCGCAACGGTTTGGTGTATTATGGGGCTCTGCTTTCTTGGCTTGCCAAGCAAAACGGCTAAGCTACCCGCGGGAAATGAGCATCCTGTATCTTTATTCCGATGGCCCAAGTCCGACGTGCCGAGGACTATCCCGCGGGAGATACGCATATGCGTGACTTCATACAGAGTTGTGATGAGGGGATGGGGAGAACCTTGGAGAAATTTCGTGATCATGTCTAGACAGAAAGCCTTCTTTGTGATGTAAGTATTTATCCTCCATCAGTCGCTCTCTATAACCAACTCGCAACGTGTTAATTATTTGACTTAAACTTGTGGGATCCTTTGAGCTAACATGACCGTAGCCACTCGATAGTTACAGTCGGCCGACGCGGAGTGTCAGTGAAGTCATCAAAAATTGCTTGGCGCAGAATCGGTAGCCAGTTCTGCTTCCGATCTGCGGTAGGCACTCTTATTGGCTACCAGTTCGGTAATATACCCACTACGTATCCCTCACCGAGGAGGGATTACCATCCTCTTCGAGTGAAACTGAACCAGTCTAGATATTTATGACAGCTTCATCGCAACATATGCATGTTAACTGGACATATTATTCCATACCAGGAGTGAACATAGATGGGTGCCCCGCCAGGTTATCCCAAAAGTTTATCTCGAAATCCCATGGGTCCAATTGGCATTGTAACCCCCAAAGACTCCCTTCAGATATCGCTGGCCGAGCATCCAGGCCTTGAGCATGGCTGGACTGCCTGTCTTGGACATTGAATCGTACTAAAAACTTCTTGATAGTCTCAGTAGCCCTGGATAATAGCGCATAGTTTGGCTCCATCGGTCGGACGATAGTTCCAAGATCTACTACTGTGACGACAATCCCCAGATCACGTATAGTCTGGGCATCTTGGAGTGCATCGCACAGCGTTCTCCTTCTGAGCATCGCTATCATAATGATGCCTATTGCCGGGAGTCCATAATGCGCTAGCTACCTTTTAAATTAGTTGCAATGCAGTATTTACTTTTCAAGTTGGGCGTGCTTACCCTCCACTCAAAGCTTGTCCCTGTTGAACACACTAGTTGGTTTCTCAGTACAATGACTTCAACCACTAACGAAAGAATCTCTTGGGAAATGGTCACAAATGTCTCATCAGGGCTCGCTGGTGACCCTAGACACAAAAGTCGAAGGAGAAAGAGGACATGGAGGTATCCAAGCCTTGTACTAACGAGAAAGTCTCGCTCCCAGGCTCCTCTATCATAATTCTTCAAGCTACCCTCCATTCGGAAGCCTTTTGGTAGGGCAGCCCACTGAAGCTCAGTCCGTTGCTGAAGATCACTTGAGCGTAGATTAGCAACTGTGGCGTTTTGGTGCCGTACAGGTCATGCGACAAATTTACGTACCGTACTCTTTCGTCCAAGTTTTCTCTAATGTCCTCACTGAAGATATCAATGATCTCTTCCTTTATGGATGCGCAAGCCGCGGTCCAGCGGGTTTCGGCCCAAATGGACATTTCGGAGTCACTCTGCCAGTGTAAAGTATCGCGATGATGGCCAAGTGGAGAATGTGCCTCCTTTTCTGTACCATCGGTCTCTTCCAGGATGGCACTCAGATGGCAGAACTTCTTGCCTAGTCGTGGTGGACGTCCGAGGAAGATTGACCAGTTCTTATCGGCCGAGTAGGTTCGTGCAAGGGCAGTCCTTCGCATAGTAACCAGGAACTCGGGCAAGTCATTCATGGCCCCCAACTTTTCGTGGTAACCAAGCGTTGCGATCGAGGTGATGACGTCGCCCAACTTGCGGTACGAGTAGTAGGCTAGTAACAATAAGATGAGTAACGTAAATGCAGTATCCCAGCAAACAATGAACTTACATTGAACTCCAAAGACATATGAGTAGGAGATGAAGTTTTCGTACTGAAAGACTAACTGAAGGTCGTTCAGTATATCGAGGGACAAGATTGCTTCTACTGCAGCATCAGTCAACTTGACGGCCAACGCCATTAGTTCTTGCTGACGAGTGCCATCTATGTAGAGGGGAGGAAAAGGGTAAATTTCTGATGATGCTCGAATGACAGCACAGATGAGAATGCCCAAGATCTCTAGACGGATATTGGAGCCCAAAGACTGTGAACAAAATTCTTCCACCGAGAGGGGCACCTGTATGGGTAGCTGGTGACTTGAGTTTCGGAGTAGTAGCCTGACATATGAGACATAATCATCTGTTCTGGCTTGAGCAGAAACCGAATGGAGATTTTCTAGGGCATCTAGGCAAAGATCCACCAAAGGCCCAGCGAGTGCGAGGTTGGCGCCTGTTGCTCGCCAGAAGGATACGAGATCCTTAAGCGCAGCAGCCGAAAACGATTCTAAGAAGTGTTCTATGCACCCTGCCACCTTGGCAACATGAACTTCGCTCTCCAATTCAAGGGGCGCCTCCAAGGCAGGCGGTTGACTTGTGTTATGTGGCAGGGTACCCGGATCATGAATCGGGACCTCATCTTCAGACAACTGGCTGAAGATAGCAGCATGGCTTGACGCGCCGAGATAGCCAGGATTGGGATAGTTAGTCCTGGTAGGAACGGAACATATAGGAGGCCTAATAGAAGTAACAGGACTCGTAGGCGTTACACTAGAAATCATCAGGAGCAATTCATGATTATTTACACAGCCATCTGATTCTTACGGTGTTGAGGTTTCATCGCAATTAGGTAGACTCGAGGCAGCACGCCGTCTTTTTTTAGAGAGCCGTGGGCTACGATAGACGCAGCTATTGTCTTTTTGACTGTCGTGGCATCGACCACAAACTGGTCTCGCATGGTCGCAAGATAACTTGGACTGTCTGCACGGGTCGCAGGCAGGGACTCTCGGTCCTCTCGGCGGTGGCATTCTCGACCTAACAGATGGTGCTTACACCTACTGTACAAGTAGATGACGGTATGCAAGTCGGAATTCGAGTCATTGATAAGGTTCTTCGGATATTGGTTCATGGACCCCGCGATTTAAAATTCCGAACTTCCGAGTGGCTTTAGCTGGGCTGGTTGAGGTTAGTCTTGGCTGACCTGACCACCCTCGCTGACGAGTAGTCTTCGTCTATTCTACGCTAGTTGTAAACGATAACGATGGTGCAAGTTGGCGGGATCGACAGACAGAAAGAAACTTGAGCGAGATAAATGCATAAGTTGAAATACAACATACGAAATGAGACTGACATACTTTGGCTAGCTCTAATCATATCGAAAATCAATGCCAATGTTCTTCCGGCATCCCAGTTGCAGCTCAGGTTGTGCTAGTTTTCCATTCTTCAACAAGCCCTTTAAAGTCACACAATCGGTATGGCTCGATAATTTCTCGATACCAGGAGCTTTTCCGATGATATGGAAGGCCAAGGTCAGACAAAAGGAGATCGACGTATGGAATACTGTCAAATACAAGGTCTGGGCATCTTTCTCCAGCGCCACCAACCTCTCTAGGTCTCCTCATTCTTTGAAATTCTGTGTGAAAGAATGTTTCACGCCGAATAGTCTCTATATCGGGAGAATTTTGAGAACTGGTGATCAGCTGAGGGATCTTGTTATCGAAAAAAGCCGTGATCCAGAGGGCTTGGGCCTGCGCTAGAATGACCGTATGAAGGGTTAACTGTGCACCAATTACACACAGATTTCTCATTTGTATTATATCAGGTTCGCAAGGCAGCATGAACTTATAGAGTCGATAGGGAGACAAGAGACCTGACGCTTCAACAGACAGCTTCGCATTTTCCGGACCAAGAATTACAGGTACTTGTCGGACTGGCTGTTCTCTTAGCATTGGAAACTCGCGGAGGATGTCAGCCCTTGCTTTCGCCTCTAATTCTTGATTTTTGGATCCAAGGCCAGGGAGCCCAAGACGATCACCAAGACCTTCTGGGAAGAATCGTACGCTTGGCCTTGTTTCCCAGCCGGTACAGCAGATTACAGCGTCTGCTCTGATGACGGAACCGTCAGAGAGATAGATGGCATCTTCTGCCAACTTGGTAATCTGGGCTGCATGGCCTGTAATCTGACCGTTCTGTGCTAGATCGAACCAGTTTGTATCGTAGTTATGGATGCTTAGAGAGTTTCCCATCCAAAAGGTTGAGGACCATGGCCTCAAGGCGGCAGTACCGGGACTAATGTCATACGCATTATGTTGGGTGACCTTGTTGTCCAAATAGCTCCAGAACAACCCTGACAGCTTCCGCCCAAGCCATGTGCGGTGGATCAGCGCTCGTATAGGCCATGCAGACGCTCCGTAGGGGTTGGGATCCAGCCAGGTAAAGAGGCGAGTTGCTGAAGCCGCAGAGATGGACTTGATGAAGCCTTCCATCCTAGCGGGCCAGCACCAACTTGGGCCTCCACCTGACCGCCTCATGACCATGTGAACTTTTGCGTTAAAACGAGTAGAGGCACCGTAGCAGATATCCCAAGCTGACTTGTTCCCGCCAACGACCACGATCGTTTGAGCATCGGCCAGCTCCTGCGCGCGTTTTTTAAAGTCTTTGGCGTGGAATATGGGCCCTTTGAATGCCTCTCTTCCAGGTAGAGGAGGTATGAAAGGCGCCGATGTTAACCCAGTGGCCAGTACAAGTCTTGACGCTACAAAAGCCCCTGACTGTGTAGTCTCATGGCTCGTGTCTGATAGTTCAGTGGCTAGGGCGGATATGAAAGAGATTTTCCAGTTTCCGTCGGGCAGCAGCGTAGCTGATTCCACCTTTGTCCTCAGTCGAATCAACGGAGTTAGTCCAAAGGCGTCACAGAAGTCACAGAGATATCTGTAAACAACTTGACCAGGAATATGTTGGCCAGGCTCAATACCGTATTCTTTGGGTATAAGTGGAAAGTCGCTGAATTCGTAACTACCGACTATGTTATTGGTCTTTAGCCCTGGGTAAAGTCGCTCGTTTGCCCAAGTCCCACCGATAGACATGGCATAATCCAGGATGAGAATTTTGGCTTGACGATGCAGCTCGCGATATGTCTTGGCCATTGCCAGACCGTGCCATCCTACAGACTGTGTTAGATGGAACAAGCACTAAACAGAAAACTCAGTACTTACCAGCACCAATGATGACGAGATCGTATTGTTCCATCATCATGGCCAGCTTTAAACGAAGAACAGCTACTGAAATTAAACTGTAATTAAGATGAGAGTGTTATTCAAGCTTGTCTTCTGTCTAGACGTAGACGAGAAGTCAGTAGCAAAGTGTATCTCAGGCATAAGATATATAAATTCCGAGGTTCGCTTGTTACCCCTCCCTTCCTTGTGTTCAGATGCCCTTTGTACGAGTCCGTTTGCTGACACCCCTTCATTCGACGCCTCTGCAGCCAAATAGTGTGGGGGAAAGGCCAATCGGAATCTAGGTCGGATAGTAATCCGCGTGATAGTTTGTCTCGGATATTTCATCGGATATTGTATCACCGTCAAACCCCGCTTACTCTAGACTGGGCATAAAACTTCTTCGCGCGACGATAAGAAAGCCTTCGTGTCACCTTAACACGACTGTCTGTTCAGCTCAACTTAACAGCCTTCTACCAGTGAGAGGCTATTTTTACTTTTCTCTATATCTTCCATTCCATCATCATGGGCAAGGACGCAGCTACCGTATTGGATCTTTCCCTTTGGCCCACTGCGCAGGCCTTTGTGAATAGATGCGCAGAGTTTCTAAAAGAAGTCGAAGATTTGTAAGTGTCTTCTATCAACCCGTACACCAACATACTAACAATGTCTCTCAGGACACCAGGCAAGGATCTCGAAACAAGACTAAACAGGGACTACGGCCCAGGAAACCCGCACTATGAGGCTTTCTGCTCTTACATCAAGCAGGGTCTCGAAGAAGGATGGGTGGCAGAGACAGAACTAGACGGCCGTAAATACCGTCGCGGAAAGATCACGCTGCCTACCGCTGAAACCAAGTACTTTAGCATCACGACTGTCTTCATGGATAGCAAAGAGGAGTATGCCGGACAGTACCATGCTCACCCTTACGGTGAGATTAACTGTGTCGTGCAGATCGACAAGACTGCAGAGTTGAAAGGAATGCAAGGTTGGCAAGCTGCGGGTTGGACCTCGCCAGGGCCAGGCACGCATCATTACCCCGAGGTTCGAGGCGGTGCTTTGGTGGCATTGTTCTTCCTCCCTGCAGGCCGCATCTCTTACAATGCGAAGCCTGGAGAGCCACAGCCTCTCTCCGTTTGATATGGAAGTCATAGTTAAGCACGCGGCTTATTATACAAAGTAATATCACATATAACAGTCAATAACCTTAGCTTTCGGGGATATAATAACATTAAACTCGTTCATCTAGTTCCAGATACTAGTACATGTATATCAACAAACAATTAACTGGGGTGAGCAAATGCGTATTTCTCAACGCACGCAGACCATTCCATGCATGAATTCAATAAGGCGTTATTCGGTAGAGCTCAGGCCTAGGCCTTGTTGATGGAGACCTCATGGACCTCCTGATCAAGAGAGGAAACTCTCTCGGTCTCCTTGCTAAAAACTTCCTTCTCGACGTGTTCAAGATCGACATCGGCAACAGCAGCATGCTCACCATCGATGGCCTTGACAAGCTCCTCCAGAGTAGGTCCACGAGTCTCAACATACTTGAAGAAGATGAAGACAACTTCACCAGCAACCCAGATAGTGTAGATGAGGTAGAGTCTCCAGGTGTTGCCGCCATAACCAGTGTCTTTGTTATCTCCAGTAGCTTCCCAGGCCTTGAAGGCAAGAGGGTTGAGATAGTTGTTCAGGAGGAGGGCGATTTGGACCGCAATGTTCAAGATCATGAGACCCTTGGCACGGAGAGAGTAGGGGAGAATCTCAACAGCATAACCAATCAAGAGACCAGACCAGCAACTGGCGTAGAAGATACCGTGCAGCCAAACCAGGAAGATCATGGCGTTGTTAGCTCCAGCTGATCGGTGCTGCTCGTGAAGACCGCAGGTGAGAGTCCAGAAGACGAGGGTGAGCCACATGCCTCCAGTAGCAAAGAGGAAGGAGAAACGACGGTTGAGGCGTTCGACAAGCAGAGCACAACCGACCGAGACCAACATGTCGAGAATGGTCTTACCAGCGGTAATGATCAGGCGTTGGTTTTCGTCCTTGAGGCCAGCGTTGATGTAGAGACGAGCAGAGTAGTTTGACACGACACCGTTTCCGGACCACTGGGAGAAGAGACCGAGAGAGAAGAGGATGAGGAGACGGTAGCGGTTACCGGGGGTCTTGAAGAAGTCCATATATCGGGAGCTGTTGTTGGCAAGCTGTTCGGCCTTGATGGTGTCTCGAATCTCGCGGAACTCGAACTGAACAGTGGGGTGGTTTTCGTTGCCGTTGGCGTGGTACTTGGCGAGAACTTGAAGAGCCTCGTCCTGGCGATCCTTGGCAATGAGGAATCGAGGAGATTCGGGAATCCCTAAAATACCATTATTAGCAAACCCTTGGACGACTTGAATTAGGACAATACGTACACCAGAGAATGACAAGCTGGATAAGACCTGGAACACCCTGAACAAGAGCGGGGAATCGCCACTCCCAGTCGTTACCCCAGTAGTGAGTACCGAAGCAGGTCCACGAGACAAGCAGAGAACCCATGTTCCAGAGACAGTTGTAGACGGTAGTAAAGCGGGCACGATGCTGAGGATGGCAGATCTCGGCCAAAAGCATGGGAGAGGCGATCTGGGCGAAAGAGTTGCCGAAACCGAGAAGAACACGACCGCCAGAATAGGTAGCATAATCGGGAGCTCCAGCCTGGAGACCAGCGCCAATAGCCATGAGAATGAAGCCGAGAGCGATACAAGGGCGACGTCCCCAGCGATCAGTAATCATGGGGACAAGAGGAATTGAGGCGACGGATCCAATCTGGTAGAGAGCGACAAGAAGACCAAGTCTGCTACCCTCGGGCTTATCGAAGAAGTCGTTCCAGCTGTTGAAGTTCTGAACCACACCCATGTACATGCTAAAAGTCACGCCAAGTCAGTATCTGACCAAAACATGGGGATAATGCTTATGCTTACCCATCCCAACCAGTTCCCATAGAAGAAACGCAGAGGACGCATGCGTAAAAGTTCAAGACCCTCAGACCGGGGTCTTTGTACCACACAACATGCTCAAACTTGGGGGCTTCCTCCTGAAGCTTTTTCGTCTTCTCGTCGACCCCGAGGCCGATGATCTCCTTGATGCCCATGACGATTTCTCAATCGAAAGGTGAGAGTGTAAAGAGGATGATGGAGTAGATTTGTTTGTCTGCCAGGAGCACTTAGTGGCTTAGCAGATTATTGCTGAGGTGAAGAGTGAGGAGAGGTTGACAGGTTGGGGGGGCATCCCTGGATAGATATAGAAAACGCGTTGAGGCGGGCGTGTCACAAGGAAAACGGACGTGCGGACCGCACCTCAGACCCCAGATTTGGTCGAGTGGACGGAACAACCGAGCAGGCAAAAAGATGAATCGATTTATCAAATGACAGGCGTCCGCTTAAGGGGATCCACTGCTGCTCGGAATGGGCGATCTTGTTCCACCTTGGCTGGTCTTGGGGGAGTCTTGGGAGTGAGTCTTGGTACGGAGTACAGTACAGTACAGTAGTCATGAGTCCTAGCCAAAGGTGGAGGGAGGCCGGGCCGCCTCGTTTGGACAGGGATGAGAAAAGAATGGGGAAATGAATCGACCTACCTTAATTCCAGTCACAAGCTGGGGGATCTGACCTTGTGCACTGTTAAACTGATGTTGTTGTACGGAGCACTCCGTATTCTGAACCAGAACTATGGGGCTCTGCTACTAGCCCACAGGGGTCTATTAGCCTGTTACTCTCCCGGCCGAAAAGGGGCCCCGTACTCATCTCGCCACGGGGTTTCATTCACTAGGAACACCATGCTATCTATCGTCTCGTCTGTCAGGCACGCGTCAGAATTTGCATCTGGTCGACCTGATCTGATCTTTGTCGAGACTCTAGAATCCTCGGAGACCCAGCCCAGCGCATAACATAGCATAGCATAACATAACATCATGGGTACGCCGAGCCACTGACTCGAGTCGAGACTTTGACTTTGGCTTTAGCCTGCAATGTCATTCTTCCTGGACAGATCAGATTCTTGGGGCAGCCATCAGCACACTGTGCCTCCATTGATTACTTTCTTCCCAGACATTGATGAGGTCTTCAAGAAGCCATTGTCCTTAAGAACAATGCGAAAAAGCAGAGAGAACAGATGGTGCGGACAGCGGCTCACTCACACCGGCTTCGGTGGTATTGACCAATTTAGGTAAAGTATAATTTGGCTAAATACGGGGTAAATGCGGGTAAAATCAACCTTATAAATTGCCAAGCCCCCAGCCAATAGTACCTTTCCTCCAGGGCTGATTAAGGCGATTCCATCGTGTTGGTTTGCAAAAGCCGAGCATCACAACATGCAAAACCTGACTATTCTCGGCATACCTTCTAGATGACCATGATCTCTCTACAGCGGCATGTCATGTGAGCAAAGACAATTTAGCCGGTACCAAAGTCGACCGTTCGGGCGGGTAGACCTAGACCCTACTAGTGGCACGATAATCCTAGAATAGCCAAGATATAAACTGGAGACTCTAGAACTTTTGACATGTTCTCATACGGCCGACAACAGCCACCAAGACCTTGGCGAATTGCCGACTCTGCGAACCCGTTTTTCTATCTCCACTTAACAAGACTTGTCCTGAGCTCACGCTGGAACCGAGGGCCGATGTCCCCAGATGCTGAGATATCCACTGTTTATTCTGAGGCGTGCGTGATCGATGGGGTCCGCCACGAGAAAACAGCAGGACATTCAGCTGATGATTTCGCCGTGTTCCGAGGTCAGTTGCGAGATATGTCAATGTTCGGCTATTGCCTATTGCTGGAATAGTAAATACGAAATACGGATACCCGTTCGCGAAAAAGAACTATTGGACTATCTTTATGCACCTATAATTATATAATCGCAATAGAGTTATCCCGATTGGAGCATAAATATCTCCGAGTGAGCCTCAATATGCACCGATCGTATCTATGTTGTGATTTTGTTGGTGATATATGTGCATGTCTTCTGATATAATGGCCAAGAAGAATGATCTTGAGGGCTTAAAACACGGCGTAAGAACGAGAGAATTGGCTTTCCACTATCCAGAAAATACAATAAACAGTTTTATACCAGTATGGAGTATATATTTCGAGTTTTTAAACTACAAATCGTGCTTTTCGCCCGATTTCTTCTCAGCATAGGGTAGCTGTCTCTCAGCCTCAAGTTCGCCTCACAGGCGTTGCATTCCTCGGCCAACGCCGTGGTGATTACCGAAATCAAACCCTGAAACATGTCAATCTATGTATCATGCCAAAGTCAAAATAATGAACCACCGCTTCGGTGCCGGGTTGCCGCTCATGACCTGCTCGCGTGGCAACCACTGAGCGCCTTGGCCGCTGAGAATCTGGCCTTCTGTCTCACGCATATGTCAGATCACACATGGTCATCCAAGTATAATGATTGGATTGATTGGATTGGATCATGGTAAAATGCAGAGCTGATGTAGCCAAGCAGCCAAGCAGTTGCCGGTGTGGATGTACGCAGAAAGGGAGAAAACTACGGAGTATGGAGTATCTGGCGTGGAGAAAACGTGAACCCCAGGGGGAAGCAAGATCGGCAGAAAACGGTGACCCCACAAATATTCCTTGACAATCATTTGGAATGAAACCATTCCCATGGGGAAAAAGAGACGATGAGCATAGACAATGAACAGATATCCAATTATCCAGGACTATGCGGCCGGAAATATCCCGTGATCAACTGTTCGCTCGGCTGAATGAGAAATAGAGCTGAATATGGCATTTAGCCTAATGTCATCTGGCCATAATATCGCACGCACATGGTCTTATCGATAGTCTCAGGTGTTCCGCTTTGTCCAAGGGCCAAGACCTTCGAGAAATTTGGTATGGATCTCTGCATCCCCAGTCTTTTTCAGCACTTCCTGATATTCCTCGTCACCAAGACACTGGAAGAAGAGCAGGATACCCGCCCAGATGAAGTCCGTGTAGCTCACAACATCGCCTAAAAAGAATGGCCCCGAGGTGTTCTCCCTGAGCAAGTCCGTGACCTCTCGGGCGAACGGCTCCGCTCTGTCGAAAGCACCGGGAGAGTTCTTCTCACCGTACTCGTAGAGAGGCATACCCACGTCCTTTAGTCGCGTCGATAAGAAGAAATCGACACTCTTCTCGCCGATGATGTTCTTAGCCACACCGGGGACATAGACTGGCACCATTTCCGTCATAAAACCCACCATGGCCTTTCTAAGACGGAGCTGCATTGGAGTGTTCAGATGAAGACTCGGCTCGGGGTACTTTTCCTCAATCATATCGACGATCTTGTACGAGTCCATCAAGTATGAGCCGTCGGCCATCTGAATGGCTGGGAGGGTAAATGGAGGCCCGCCTTCATTGGGAGAGACGCTAGTTGTGCACTTGGTTACTGAAGAGCTCAAATCGATGACGTTGAGCTTGTACTCACTGGCCACTAAGGCGTTCCTTGATTTCAGGATATTCCAGCTACAAGACTCGTTAGATAGAGACTCGCTCCCGTTGTTCAAACTTACCCATTCGGTGTTGTAGTCGAGTCCCTTATAATTGAGAAGCAGCCTCGCTGTGGCTCGCATTAGTTTGCGGATCAGAATGGTACATGCCAGTACTGACTTCTCCAGATGTTCATTGACCAACAGACCTGGGGCGGCCGAGTTGGGATATCGAACAAGGTTATGGTATTGGACGACATATTGCTGCTGGTTACCGTTATTGGGAATGAGATCTGAGATTTATGCTGTATTAATGCAGCCTCACGGAGATAACTGAGGGAATTCATTCCCCAGGCTGGATATAAATAGTAACTCGATCGTTATCATGTTATCGCAGATTAATAAGCACATCAGATGCGGGCCAATAACACGCTGGCATCATATCTTCCCCTCAATCCTGTCGACGAAGCTACGATCCTTCGATGCTGAACACAGCAGGTGAATAGGAATCACGGTTCTTGATACGACGTTATGAGGCAATTGTATTAGGCGTCTGTATCCACAGCCCCAAGCACCAAGCACCGAAATAGAAAGAAAGCCCAATAGGACCCGAAGGTCATAGGTAGTTAGGTAGCTAAAGATAAAAATCGGATATCTACCAGTGTTGCCAGTATTCCCATCGAAGACAGCCTATGTCTCTCCATCCTCCGACTTCATTATTATGACCTATAGAGAAGCCAAGTTAGCAAATGTTTCCCAGTAACGAACACTGAGTGGAACAACTTACAATTATCAACGTGTGTCGCGCACATGTCCTGACAGGATATACCAGGGGCAGGATTCAACGGCTTCTGCGGGAGCCCATAGCAGCCATCAATCCACGACACTTTGAAGACGACCCGGTCGAGCTCAGGACGACCCCATTCGAGCGACTGGCAACCAGGCTTCATCGTTACCTTTCGAAGCCAGTTACAGAACACCTTACACTTGGCCTTTACCAGATCTACAGGCAGAGGCTTATGCTTCCTTGGTTTGTTGCAGACCTGCGGGCCCAGCTTGGGCATGTGTTCAATCACCTTCCACTTGTACTCGCCACATCCTATGTTGATAGTTGCATTAACGGCAATACGGTTCTTTCTATTACCAGGGGAACTATTCACTCCGCCTACGGAGCGTCAGCCGTGATATTGTCTCGGGGGACTGGAAATGCTTACATGGTTCAGTTAGCGCCATCCTCCGGTATGCCGTGATGCACCTATCGTCCGAGAAAGCTGTGTTGTTGAATAGGCATGGGCCGTCTGATGGAATCCATGTAAACATGAGTTCATAATCCTGGAACATGGTTCGGCTTGCTTGTGCATATCTCTGTTTGTTGGGGCGAATTTGCCATTCTGAACCGTCACACCACATATTGCCGTCTACACATCGTCGCTTGAGCTTGTTTGTGATACCGTTTCTCGGCATCTCATCACCCCAGACGTCGAATGATTGGTTCTTGATCAAATTGTCGTCGAAGTTGTTATACATGCAGAAGTACCATACAGCCTCACGGAGGATGTTGGTTTCTATGTGTGAATATTCCCGGGGACATGTAATCGTCGACTTTTTCACCCCCGAACTGAAACAGCGGGGTTCGAGCCTGTGACGGCTAGTCGAGGCTTGCAACTGCTTAGGCATATCGTCACTGGTGAAAGACTTGCCCAAGAAGCTGGCGCTGATAGCCAGATAAAAGAGGAGCCTCATGGTGGAGTTGACTGACGGACCAAATGTGACATACGGGCGAGATAGATCGTGCTTGTATTGTGAGTTGGCGGGCCTGGCTTGGCGGGAGAAAAAGAAGACGAGGCATCTTATGCATTTCTAGGAGGGGGAAAAGCCATGTTTTCTGGGTTTTCAATAGGGTGTTGTTGCTATAGAAATTGTTGAGGCATTGTAACCATGCCTAACCTATGACCTAGGCCCTTTACTTGTGGTTCGGCCATATGGCTGAAAGCGTTATTTTCCAAGCTCGGTGATTGAAGATATCAAGAGAACATATGGCGAATTGACAAATCATAATACCTGTGAGGGAACGTACATCCTCGAGACGCAAAGCTTGTTAAGGATAATTATTGAAGGAAAGGTAGCTAAAATAAGTATGCAGAACCTTGAGCTTCTTGATATCGATGCGTCATTGATACCGATCACATGATAATCCTTTATGAATCAAGCCAATCCACCCCCTCTCTGTGGATGTCGTGATCGATCTGTTGAACTTTGCCCCGACTAAAATTTGAGATCATTCTATCTCGCCAACCATGTATCTCTTAGGATATATCTAATTTAGCTACCTGCGCTACGTGAGGGGAATCTTTCCCCGCGCATGCAGAAACCGTTTTCAACCAGTCATCTGGAACAAAACTCCAGTCTGACTTTGTTGGGCCAAAAAGACTTTAAGCCCTGAACAAAGATAATGCATCATCGAAACAGGGAAGACATTTGGCTGGACAAAGGTAATTGCGTAACTAATTGCAATGTTTTTACATCTTCAAGACAGAAGCAGGAGGTCAGACACGACAAGCTATATCGGCGTGTCAACGCCACGATGGCTTCCATACTTGACCCGTCCTAAAAACAGTTCAAAGTAATTAAGAAACAAATTCTATTCTATTTATAGTTTCAAGAAGCCTTTTGTACAATCCGCATATCTAATAGCATTTTCAAGTTCTTGACCAACCTGCATCGGGTTAATAACATCCACAACCATAAGGAGTCTGAACTTACGTCGTGATAATACATCCAGTTATGCCTCTGTTGTGAGGTAGTCTCGACGCGGCGTATGATTTCTTCCTCCTCTGAATTGGCCTTTCGGGTCACCTCGGCAACACCCTCTGCGATTTCGTCGATAGTCCTATAAAGCTTGGCATAGTGAGGAGATCGCACACTGTCAAGAAGCTGCAGAGCATCATCAAGACCACGGTCCGTAGAGAATGCCCATTTGAGAACACCGCCAAGTACATAAGCATCCTCTAATGCGAACGCTGCACCGGCTCCGAAGGCCCCAGACAGTGGATGCGAGGCATCCCCAATCAGAGCCACAGCGCCACGACTGACTACTGAGGGAAGTCTTTGGCCACTAAATAAGTCATAGCGGTTTACCTGCTTGATAAGCGAGAGAAGACCCTGGAGAGGCTCGCAAAACTCTGCGAAGCTTTCCTGCATTTTGGATGGACTGACTTCCCTGCCCCAGGTAGATCGATCATTGGCGTCAGGCTCGCGGAGTCTACCAGTGACTTCCCAATCTATGTCATCAAGCGGAGTTGTGAATATCCACTTGTTGTTCGTGCCGTACCAGAAGGCAGTCGACTTTGACAAGCCTTCGACTTTCTCAGCATCTGAAACGCTGACAACTGCCCTATAAGCTGTCATGCCGGTGTATGAAGTTGAATAAGTCGGAAACGTAATGTCTCGAACAACCTTGATCTTTATTAGCATATCAAGCCCGTATGCAAATAGGTTCAAGGACAAACTCACCGACCGGATACCATCGGCACCTATAACGAGATCAACCTCATCGCTGAAACTATCGTGAAACTCCAACCTGACTTTCCCGTTTTCAAGAAATTGGATATCTTTCAACTTCTTAGACGTATGGATTCGGCTTCCATCTACCTCTCGAAGCAACGCTTTTTGTAGCCTGCCTCGATGCACTCGGCAAGAAGCTCTTTCCGGAGGGACACTCGATGGTCTGCGGGTTTGTTTAATAAGAACACCACTTTGTCCGTTTCTATGAATTGATTTGTTTTAGGACAACGTTCTCGCACAAAAGGACTCTTTTACTTGACTTACCTGAACTGAGTACCAAGTCCGTCTGCAGGCCTAAAGAAGTCACTCTTCTGGAGGTGCCTCGCGGCCCCAAGCTTATCCAGCAATAGCCAGGTATTGTTTTGAAGAGTAATACCCGTCCCGATTTCGCTGATTGCTGGCTTCTGCTCGTATAACTGCCAGTCCACAAAGTTGAGACGACCAAGCTCGATAGCAGCACTCAGGCCAGCAGGACCTCCTCCAATGATGGCAACTTTGATGCCTTGTCTCACAGGTTTCGTCGTCATTATTGCGTTTTAAGATTGGCCCTAAAGTTCCAAGATTGCAAGACGTTGTCTGTGGACTTGGAGGCTTTTAAAGGAAGCCGGTTAACTGACCTAGAAGTATAATCCGCGGATTAGACCGGTATTAAATAGCAACCTATTGTTATGCCTTGCTAAGAACTTCACGAATGTCGTTACCAATTGCGCCTCCTACGATGTAAATGGCGTCATAGTGTGAGCTGCTTCCCCGCTATCTGCGCTATCAAGGTAAAAGAGCAACCCGCGTAATATCTAATTACCTCTTTCAAGTAAGTCATATAAGAAATGCCTCAATCTTTCTTGAGTTGGTTTATAGTTTTAATAGCGGCGTTAGTGGCGTCCTCCCAGTCTTGAGTAAAGGGATATATAGAACGTCACGCCAAGAATCCGGAGCTGGCCCTGATCTATGACCTAAAGGAGGTTAGATGATTCAGATAACTGTTGGTTTTGCCAAAAAGAAAGGGACTATGGGAACTATTGTAAATTGAAAGTCTTCTTTTTGGTAACTATTTGCTGGACTGTTATTCACTTACCTGTATGGTTGTACTCTATTTCACTATGTCTGTTTTGCCCCTGACGTGACAGTGAAACACCTAATTTAAATTGAATAGACTCCAAAGTAAGTTAATATAGCTTGATGATGTTAAAAGAATATCGTCAGATGTATTCTCTAAGCCATTTGCCCTTTGAACGTATTGAATCCATGAACCGAGCTACACGCCCACGATGCTGCGGTTGTCCTGGCTGGTTTTCACCCCAATCCGTCGCATAGCGAACATGTCCAATGGTCTCTGGGCTATATGCCAACTTGACATACCTTGTAAGGTGTATTAGCATTGGTAAAACTGCGGGAAGCCTTTGATGGGCACACCTCTCCTCGCTTGTCCAGACATCGCTACTGAGATACAAACCTGGATGGTATCTATCACCAGCGCCCCGTCTCCATATCTGGATGGATGATGGCTGCCCAGGTTCACGTATATAGCCATCTTCGGGCTCAGTGCATTGATGGAGAGGGATGCTGATAGTGATATTTTTGACTTCCTGTAATTGAGATAATGCATTTATTAACTGCCCAACAGTCAACTCGGAAAAGTTGTATGGACTCTGGCTGAGGTTTCTCGCTTTAAAATCAAGTAAAAAGTTGGTGCTACGTGCAGCCACCCAGATATGAAGAGTCGTGAGACTTTCCAGGAGGTCGAGACGCAAACCATGAAAATCCAGAGAATTGTGCCGCTCCTCTGGTATTGGCGTATAAATGGGCGATGAACAAGGTAATAACATTGTAAATACTGGGCTTAGCGAAAGTTCGAGCTGTCTGCCATACTTGCGAAAAGCTGGTGGTGGAATAGGAACTTTGGGCAACGCAGGGTAAGGTAGTGGTTGTTTGCAACAGCCAATGAAGACATTCAAGGCAAACGTATCTGTAAAAATAAATGTGGTTGACTCATAGATTGACTTGAGACATTCTGAAGATCTGAGATATAAATCAGTAGATAACTAGGGCGGGCGTCAGTTTCTTCATCTTACATCAGCTTGCACGACAGTATCATGCTGATATACGAACTCCAAGTCGATACGACCTCTGAACCAGAAGTATTGTTACTCTGACTCCAGCAGGGACCTCGGGTGGTCGTCGATTGGCTGATCAAAGAGTCTATATCGTCACTATATAGCTCTGCAAGTCGCTCGCCACATGCCCAGTGGTTTTTCCAGCCAGAAAAAAGTTGCAGGGCGTAGGTGCTGTCAGTAAAGCTTTGCCCCAAGGGAACCCCCAGTTGGATTCTCGTTCTATCAATGTTTTCCTGAAGCTTGTCCTGCACGTCAAATGGAGTCGTACACTCCCATCGGCAGAAGTGGGATTTAGTTCGGTCGTTCCTGTTGTCATGCCAGATGACATGTTGTCGAAGACCGCATGAACGCCAGAGTTCAAGGTACACGCCATCGCGCACTTCACGAGGTAGGCGCGTGACAAATTGGGACTGAAATTGAGGTTCTGGGGACGCGTCAGCCATAGTTGACAACTGAGGATTGCAAAGATTGTGGCGTGAGCTTGGAGGTGGCGGCACATGTATGATCTGGAGTGCAGTTGGAAGGTGGACATTTCATGGCCTTAAATAATCATGCTAGTATGCAGGATCAACAGGCTTTTTAGGTCAGCTCTAAGCGGGGATTCAGGTACGTAGGAATGTGTCTGGCTCTGCGATTGGCTGTGTGGTGAGATCGCAATATAGTCATTTTCATCCTAGCTCTGCATCCAAAGTCGTAATAACCAGGATTAATTTCGGGTCAAATCCCGCTTAGGCTATCAAATACTAGGAATTGTATTGGTGCCACTAGAAAGGCCAAACAGCTAATTGAAGAATGATAGAGGGACGGTTTATAATGACTGAAAGCTGTCTAATGAGACTATTTAGTAGACTATTCAGGAATAATGGATTAGGGCCTTGAGGGCTGTGAAAACGATAAGGACAGACAGGACGACATTGAAGTACACATTTGCTATTGTCTTCCTACGGGAGCTTATTATTACTGTCACTTGAGCCATAGAGGCTTGTCTCGATCTAGAATCCAGGATAATTATATCTTGATGTGTTTCGAAACCTCCTGATCGTGTGACCTTGCTCCATTTGCTGAGATATTAGATAGGTTTCCTATATCATAAGATCCGATACCTAGGAGAGTATTCATGTGATGAAATGTAGTTGCGCAGGCGCTCAACCTATTTTGGCAGATTCGACATGAAGATCAATAGTTAAAAAAGCGATTGTTTGAGAGCTTAGGTGAGACGTTCTCTGACCGCCAGTATGACGTGTACCGGTGAGGCCAATGTACGGCACGAAACATTGCACAACAGTCCCCTATGTTCTACTACTTGTGCCTTGGTATGAATTTAAAATATTAGTGCCTCCAGGCTTGATATCTACTTGAGGGGAATTTATCAATATGCTGAGTCTATTTGGACAATTGGTTATAAGTATCTCGGAAAATTGGATATTTGTTAAGGCCGGGGTTTATGCAATCGCTTATGAAATTGGAGAAGATAACAAACACAGAGCGCGGCCAGCTGAGAGGGGTGGATAGCTGCTTTATGGTGGAGTGCCTCTGCTGCTGTGTAACTGCCAACGCCATTGGAAGGTTGGGGTCTATCAGTCATAACCCCGCCTCTCAGACGGGGAGCTCCGTAGGCCGTTCTTCTATCTAATCTATCCTCAATCTTACAACCCAGAGCCTGTGTATAAGTTCGCACCCCAACAAACATTCCAATAACATCAGTCCTTCTACACTTGACCAAAATGGATAATGACAGAAACTATCTCCTTTCCCTTCAAGCTGTCCGAGACCATGCTTCCAAGGTCCTCGAGGCTGCGAAGGGAGGGAACCTGAAGCACTTTAATTACGACGAGAGCCGCATGAGTGAAGTTGCGGATTACGTGTCCAAGGTCATCGATGTGAGTAGTCCTACAACGAAATCAGAAGTATCCATCAAATTGATATAAACCTTGTTATCAAGCGCGACTTTGGCCCTGACAAGTACGACACCATTCCTCCCCATGGTCGCTGGCAGCATTTCGACGTCGGAGGCGTTTCACGTGTCAATTCTCTCGTCAAGCGATGGTCTAGCGAGGCTAACGTCGACCAAACTGAGATCACGCGCCGATTGGTTGATCTCTTCTTTGTGTCAGTTCTTCTCGATGCAGGAGCTGGCGATGTCTGGCGTTTCAAAGAGCCCAACACTGGACAGGTAGTCGTCCGCAGTGAGGGCATTGCTGTGGCATCGTTGCACATGTTCACAGCGGGGTCATTTAGCTCCGATAAGTCTTTGAAGGAGAAGGTCGATGGTCAGTTTCACCCAGATTTGGTGGCCTAAAAGCTAAACATATGATGTAGGAAAGGGATTGACCCAGCTGGAGGAGCCTGACTTCGTCAGCCACTTCCAAGTTTCTGACGGAAATCCTATGGTCGGAGTGTCATCTCGTGTGCAGTTGCTGCAAGCTGTTGGCGCCTCTTTGCTCAAACTGCCTGCTGTCTTTGGAGAATCAGGCCGCCCAGGAAACCTTGTTGGTTAGTTCGCTTCAAGATCATCCACTTACTTACAATTCCTTATGCTTACCGTCATTCATTAGACTATCTTACTTCAAAAGCATCTGGTTCCAAAGTCCTTGACTATGAGAAACTTTGGTCCTGCTTGCAAGATACCCTCATCCCTTCGTGGCCAGGCAACAGAACCGTCTTCAACGGGCAACCCATCGGCGACGCATGGCCTCTCGAGGTCCTAGCTGACATTGCCGACAAGGAAGGTGATAGCCAGCCCAGAAGCAAAATCCAGCCTTTCCACAAACTCACACAGTGGCTCGCTTACTCCTTATCTGTCATCTTTGAGAGACAATTGGGCTACACTTGGGAGAACATGCATCTTGGAACAGGATTACCCGAATACCGAAACGGAGGCGTATTTGTTGATCTTGGCGTCTTGAGCCTGAAGGCCGACGACTTGAAGGTTGGAAAACAGAACTCAGGCCAAGAGCTCCCTGAGTTTGATGCCTCGGACGATGTCATAGTTGAGTGGCGCGCCTTGACTGTTGCGCTTTTGGATGAACTGCACAAGACGCTTCAGGAGAAGTACAAACCTCGCGGAGTTACACTGAGTCTTCTCCAGATGTTGGAAGCTGGAAGCTGGAAATCTGGTCGGCAGTTGGCTGCTGAGTTGAGGCCTGATAGCAAGTGCAGCCCCATCTTGGTTATCAGTGACGGCACCCTCTATTAAGCAATTCCAGCATGGAGCGTGTCTGCAGAACGAGTATACACCATCTGATACACAGCATCTATTCCCTCAGGTAGACAATGCCAAACAATAGCTATTGATATAGCCAATTGACTCATTTGGCTTTGCTCACTACGGAGAGGTCCGTCGGATCTGGCCGATAGCCGTCATGAGGGGAAGATAAGATCGGATTGCGGGGGATTGACCAAATCATGATCTTCGTTGCTCCATAAAATTGGATACTGACACATTATGCATAATCCTGAATTATCCACTATCTACACTACCTATGCCATAGTAATGCTTCATAAGTATAAGCCTTCCGTTTCTTCTAACCAATTCTAGACATTCAGCACTACAAAAGATAGCGTTTCAGGATTGCCTTCGCCCAATAGAAGGTTAAGCCCATTGAGCAGGGGTGTTTAAAGCAGTTGGCTGCCTCTTACTACTAAAGAAATTAGTGCAAATACATTACTTAGAAGATGCCTGACTTACATTCAGTTATTGTAACCGGTGCCCGGCTGACCATAGGTCGGATGGCCTCGGCCTTTGCTCTCCATAACTGCTAGACCCTCGCCCCTCTTGGACTCAACCAAGCTCATACCCAAGAGCTTCTCGTAGAATGGTACAGATCTCTCCCAATTTCCCGTAAGCAGCATGGCGCGCCGCAAATTGGGCATCTCGTCTAGGACTTCCTGGATACAACGAACCATCCAGCTTCCAAGACCATTGCCTTGGCACGACGGATCGATCCAGACATCTGTGAGGTACGCAAAGGTAACGAAATCCGTTACACACCGAGCGATGCCAACTAGCTTTCCTGGCGATGCTGTGCTGGGTGACTGAGACTTTTCATATACACCGAAGGACAGCGAGTTATTAAATGCTTCTTTGAAAGCTTCTGGTGATATGGAGCTTGCCCAGTACAAGTCATTGGAGTCAAATATCTCTGCAAGTCGAGGTAAAGGAAAAAGACTTGGATCCGTGGATATAAGGAAGTGATCCTTCGTCCAAGATCGGGACTGAAACTTCGATTTTAGTGACAACATATCTCTATGTTTATCAATACATATAAATAGGAAAGCAGAAGAATGGAAAGAACCGATGTCACAGAAGCTATATCTCAAAACAGTCTCTTTATATTCTTTATTGGGGGTGAGTCATTTGCTCGATGCGCCTTTCTTTCTACCAGCCGAGAGCTAAAGTGGGCTGCGAACAGGCTAACTTGATCGGCGCCACCACTCCGAACCGTGGATGTTGCCAACATCGGGTTTGGCAGATCGAAAATGTCATCGCTTATTTACTCCGGATATTTTGATGCCTCAGCAAAAAGCAAGTATTACTATGAAATCTACTCTGTATCACGAGATCTAACCAAGGACGCCCTGTTCCTTGAATTCTAAAGACTTACTCAGAATATTGAGGGCTGGTGATAATTTCGGGGAGGCTGCCGAGTGCTCGGTAGTAGGTCCGAACGAGGGAGAAGCTGACTCACTCAACCAGGATTGAGCGACGAGGAAACGGCATCCAACACCGAGACAAAAAGAAAAAGGAGACAGAGATGTGGCGTATTATAGTATCCCTTGGCATTGATTTGCCTGCTAAGGTATCTGTCCAGCTCTGCTAATAAGTCAAGGATGTCGCCCATGATGGTTTTCACAGATCTAAGATGACCAGATCCCATGGAGAAGGTCAGCTGTGAGATCACAAATGGTATGCTCCTAAATCTAGGTAAATAAGAGGGACGAATACCACCAGCGCGAGGATGACAGCAGTTTACTCGAGGGAGGCAGCTGTTCATTCCATGATAGCTGCCATGTTTGGGGCGTCGAAATCGCTGACTGGATTGTCTTAGCCGCGTCACCGGTCCGTTCTAGGGTAATATGATGCCTACACAGTAACAAGGAGCCTATCAAATAGTGTGGCGGCTTTAATTGTTTTGAGAGGCTTAGAGCTCATTAGACAAAGGCGTGGCCCTTATTCTCAAGACGATCCGATCAATAATGTGTAATTTAAAAACCCTCCTCCTAACAAATGAGAGCTCAGCTATTGGTCTCTTGGTTCATGGACAAGAAATAAAGGCTTTCAGCCAACTCAAGCCATCAAGGGCTCCAGAGTCCCACTGGTCAGGCTAAACCTGCCTTACAAGTAGTACTTAGTTTACACGGCTTCTTATTCTTTCTTCCTCTTTCGCCCTTACCTCTCACCTGTAACAGGTATCGAGTAGAAGCCTTTCACCGACTTTGTCGAGACTGATAACCTGGGCACCGGATACTAGTAGGTATAGCTAAAGAAATAGAAGCACCAAACATCCACATGGCAACTGATTTGCACAAACCTGACCCTTTGTCATGGCTACGCAGGCTGTCACAAAAACGCGACGCTGAGGAGCTGACCTCGGGTACACTCACCGTGACTATCGCCCCGGATCCAACCTGCGGATTCGACCAGAACGGAGACGCCATCTATGTATGCGACGAAGGAAAGCCTTGCTCATGGGAATCGGGTCGAATCAACCGTTTCTGGTGCGGCTGGGAGCGCCTCCACACTACGTGCTTGGACAGCACCATCCTTTCTAACGCAGCCCTCTGCGACAGTGAGTGTCGAGAAAATAAATACAATGGAGAATGGTAAGTTCATGTCCCCGCTGTTTTGTTTTATTCTGACCCATAGCCACGTCCATAGCGGTTCCTCTGAAAGTCCTTTTTGCGGCCAAGTCGAGCTTGGCGATGGCATCTTTTCGTATGCGTGTTATCCGTCCTCATCGATGGGCAGAAGCTTCGATAGTACAAGAACCCGGCAACCTCGAGACTTTAGCACCGTTGTTTTCGTTGATGGGACTTCCGAGACGCAATTGATTACCGGCAAATCAAAGCGATCAGAGTTGGAAATGACGGCAGCAGACAGCAGATCAACAACTGTTCCTGCAAAGCGAGGGTTGAGCACTCCGACTGGAACATCCAGCCATGGGCGGGACCCTGACGTCGGCGCGATCGTCGGCGGTGCAGTTGGTGGCCTGGCCGTCATTGTCCTAGGAATTCTTGGGCTTCTTCTTCTACGTCGCCGAAGAAACAACGTGGCCACTCCACCCGAGTATGATTCTGGCTCAGACCCCCAGCCTTATATCCCAGCAGATGTACCAAACATGAGTCAGTTGGCTGAGGCCCAGACAGGGGCGCATGACGCGAAGACGCAGCCCCATGAGATGCCGGACCAACCAAGCGGCTCAACCCCTCAGCCAGTACCTTCAAAGTCTCCTCCTCTTCAAGAGGCACCCAACACGGAGACTCGATATAACTATGAGCTTGACGAGGGGAAGGCAGATCACCATCGTGGGACGATACATGAAATGGAATAGTAAACCCGAATGTGTTAGGTCGCCATCTTTTAATTCAAGAATATATTCATTTCGAGAGGTTCCAGGCGTCTGGTGCTTGATAAGCATGTTAAACGGATAATACAAGTAAGACGCCGTTAATATACAGTAACCAAGTATCTTGCAGAGCCTCTTTATCGAGGCTAGGTACAGTAGTAACCTCAGCGTGTTTTGTGGCCATAACAACTAGTGAGCCTATATATTTATCCACCTGCTGTTTTCGTAATGCCACATGATCAGGTTCACAATCAGACGGATTCTCATCCATGTTCTAGGCTTTAGATTAGGATAAGTCCTTCGTGACTAGGCGGCGTTTAATCTAGCAATTTATCCACTGGGATATAATATCTTGTCCCTGCTGTTGTGCCTTTTTCCCTTTCTTTCTATTCTCGTCATCGGTGCCAATTCGAGACCAGTTTCTCAGCCACCAGCATGGCCGACATATCATTTTGCCCTCCCCTAACAAGACAATCTGTTATCGAATTCCATAGTCTGATTCAGCATCATATACACTTAACACCGGTATTATCTAGCAGCTTTCTTAATGAACTTGCTTCAACCTCAAGAGATACCGCCTCGTTGGTAGATGCAGATGGTCCCCGACAGCCATCCAAGCCACTCTTCAGACTTTGGTTCAAATGCGAAAACCTCCAGCGTGTTGGCGCATTTAAAGCACGAGGCGCATTTCATGCTATTGAGAGATTAAAGTTGGAGCCTGGATGGATTGAGAATGGTGGGAGAGAAAAGGGGGTAGTCACGCACAGTTCTGGTATCTAACTACTTTAAACCTTTCTTGGAGGGTTGGTTGCTAATGCTGTCGTTAATAGGTAACCATGCACAGGTACTTGCCCTGGCTGCAAGAGAAAGCAATATTCCTGCACACATCGTAATGCCCTCAATTGCGATTCTGAGTAAAGTCGCTGCTACTAAAGGATACGGGGCAAACGTAGTCTTCAGCACTCTAACAGACCGCCTTGCTGTTGCTGAGAAAGTCGTAGCTAAAACAGGTGCACGAATGGTACCACCGTACGATCACCCAGACATTATCCTAGGTCAGGGAACAATGGGCCTCGAGCTACAAGAATAAGCCAATGGCCTAAATGCCATCATTTCGCCTTGTAGTGGAGGTGGTATGCTATCTGGAATTGCACTGAACTGTGAGGATACTGATATCAAAGTGTTTGGAGCGGAACCTTCATTCCAAGGCGCGGACGATGCTAAGCGGCATGGAGGCAGGGCGGAGAATCACCCATGTTGATAGTATGTCTATTGCAGACGGTCTACGTTCGTATCTCGGCGCATACCCTTGGGGAATTCTCTACGAGCGGAAGCTTGTTCATTGCATGTACGCTGTGTCGGAAGACGAGATCAAATCGGCTATGAAGCTGATCCTGGAGAGGTTGAAACTTGTAGTAGAACCAAGTGCTGCGGTGCCTCTTGCTGTGCTATTGTTCAACGAGGATTTTCGATCGTTGGTCGAAAAAGAAGCAGGAGGTGATACCTGGGACTTGGGTATTATATTAAGTGGTGGCAATGTTACTGTTGATGGCATTGCTACGCTCTTTGCTGAATAAAACTCTAGTCTATTGATACAATTATCGAAGCATACTGTTTAGACGTAAGCTTTAGTTAAAACAGTAACAACTAATAAACCAGGCCAGGCAATCCCCGCATCAACTACATCAACGGTCCATATGAGACATTCGATCCGCTCCTGGAACTTACTATATATCTCTGCTATTAGTAGAAGTCTCAGCCAATAGCCGAGAAAGGCTGATACATTCTTGATCCCATATCAGGCAGGCTAAAGGGACCTCAGATTCTGGAGATATTGATATAACATGAACTAAATTCTAGCCCGTGAATTTACTAAAGGTCTACCGATCATCACCCCAACTGAAAACTCCCACCTTGTTCCAGTCAAATTCCATCAGCACCTGGCTCTCAAAATCTCCGAAACCATGCAATCCGACTTTTTATCTGGGCCCTTAAATCGTTCATCTCTTTCCAATCATCCGGTTTATAGTGTGAAAATTGTAAACCAGGTGTCGGAAACTTATCAGAGTCGAGACAAGCATCCACCGCACGGCATTGCCGTTCGAAGAAGTACGAACAGAGCTGCACAACCGTAACCAGTCGAATATCATCCAATCCAGGGTCGGGTAGGGTTGGTGATTCATTTGTTCTCTCCAAAGTCTGACGCATGATAACAGCGTCGTCTTGCAGATCACTCAATACCACTGCGAATGTGCTGAGTAAGAGCGTCTGACAAGCAACCAGAAGATGGTGCATTACACTATTCTGACACGGACTTGTAGGATCTCGGATTCCGATGTCCGTTTGAAGCGACCATGCCGCGTTTGTGAGCTCGGACGAGCACGGCAACAACCCCAGAAGAGTATCCACGTTTCCCTCCGGATTCCCCGAAAAAGGACAATCAGGAACAATCCAATAACCATTTGAATCTCTCGAAGACTGTAGAAGCCACGCGGCGACATGATTAAAGACGGCATCGTCAATTGTCATCGTAGGCTTTGTTTGGTGGGAATTCCCCAGCTTATTCGACTCGATCCGGATTTGTTTCGATTCAAGGCTGTTGTTGTAAAGCATCTGAAGCCTTTGAACGAGCTTAGATAGTTGCGCTATGACTGTGTCGGGGCCATAAGGTCTGGAATTCGACGATTCGATGTGTTCTGGTGTAGGTTGTTGCAAGCTACCAGTTTGGGCGGTGCTTGACACGTCAGGTAGAAACATGTCTGAAAAAGTGGTGATAAGTCCGATATGCTTCACGTCTGTCGAGGTATCTGACATCAAGGTTGGGAGGTCGATGGCCTGAAAGAACTCTTGATCACTCGCTTGGGCATGTAAGCTATCTCCCACAAAGAAATCAGAAACCTCTCCGGGATTTGACCACGTTTCGCTGATCAAATCTGGAAGAAGTCCCGTGGTCGATGATACATCCGCAATCACGTCCACCCTATTGCCAAAGGCGCCAGCGTCAATAGAAGCAGGAGTCAGAGGCTGAAAGTTGCTTGTCTCGGCGGATCCGAAAGCGTCAGCATGGCTGCCGCTATTCTTCGGGGTAGATGGTCGTACAGAGCTCTCTTGGTATCGATTTACCTGCCGAGGCGCAGGTCCGGCCACGCGTTTGTGTCGATTCAAGGCAGGACGACCTTTTGGAAGACTGAAGCTGTACACACACTGAGTTCCGTGTCGAAGGCAGCGACTGCATACGCCACTTCCGCTGCCTCCAGAAGGAGTGCATCGCAGTTTCTGGCCATGGCATCGATCACATGACTGGCGTCGTGAAACTACGCTTGTTGATGCAGCAGGTACCGATAGATCTGTTGAATCCGAGTTTGATATCATGATGCAGAGACGTATTGGTGAAGGGAAGTTAAGAAAGGTCTCATAGTGGCTTGATATGAAGGGATATTGAAGTTTTCCTCGCGAAACATATCTATGTCTAGTGTTGACAGGTTACGTCAACGAGTATTTCTGAGCCCTAAAAATACTTGCAAGATTTCTATCCAGTCGCGGTCTATAGAGCCCACTATGGACTAGACTTGATGTGATGAATGCAAGTTTCCAGCATTTCTCACATGCAAATAAGCCGCCACTCGACAAATTCAGAGCCTTAGTTGCAGAATTACAGAAATGTCTCAGGCACAGAGATAGGGCTGATCAACAGTGAAACAAATGACTCAATGACGATGTGGTGTATTGTAATTTTACTGGTGAATAACACGTGGAGCTTGCCCTGTACTTGACAACATGTGACATGCTCTACAATGCGCATGAGATGTGCCCGCAAGAATCCTCCGGACCTTGGGTAACCATGCATGTGCCGGTATCAGTGTGACCCAGGATAGTCAACCTTGCCGTCGATCGATCCGTGGTGGCTAGCCAGTCGCATTATTTAGAGCGTAGACCGGGACCCGAAATTTACAACTTGCATGCCACACCGGCCCTGGACCGGAGACGCTAGGAGCATTAATTTCCAGTTGCCATTTGTCCTCAGCTACTCAGCTAGCTTAGTGGCTGAGTAGATCCTGTGGGAGCGTTGATCTGACATGCATGAAGGATATGGATATATTCTTCTAACTGGACAGGTTTGTCGGTATGTCACCGCGCTAGCTGGTTGGAATGATCACTGGTCCGTCTTCTGCTTTGAAGATTGTGCAAAATCCATTGTCTGGCCTCACCGACCGGTCTATGTATTTAACGATTTACCGCAGGATACGCTGTGAGCCAGATGGGTTGTTTGCAGATGGGCCCCAGTGGCGTAGACTAGTCATGTCACTAAAAATTAGTATAATAAGGGGATCAAATATTGCACTAACATTTTAACCTAGTTAGATATTGTCGCTATATCCCAAGTGCCATACGAACCCTATCAGGGATTGGCCTGCGACAGTGGCCTCTAGAAGAAGGCCTCAATGCCCATCGCGATGTAAAAGGAACCAGGCCCCTTTGTCGAGCACCCTTCGTTCATCACGTGTGGGGGCATGATTCAGGCCTAGCCAAGTTGAATTTACAAGTAATTTGAAACCTGATCCTCTTGTAGCTTCACATTCAACGTGGCTTTTTAGGAGATATTCTTATTCAACAATGCCTTAGTATCGGGCTGAAGGGTCTCTAGCGCTTGTCACAACTGGAACGTCAGCGAAGTGAAGAGTATTCAAAAAGACGGTGGCAATGTGAGAAGAATACTGGAGAGGTTGCGGGTTCGTGCTTCTAGTGGTAATGATATCGAGCTTTTTGAAACACGATCCTTCGAGTAGATTTACAAGGACCTATCAACAGTCGCTCGATCTCAATCACGGAAGCAAGCATCCGACTGTTCGACGTCACTGGTGCCCAGTTGACTTCTAAACCTGACTGTCAAGAGAACTGACACGGTTCTCACATGTGCTAGGAAGAAGAACTACCCTCTAAAATCGCTGCAAGTGAAGCTGGACAAATCCTTCACAGCTGGCGTTGTTGATAGAATTGTCAGAGCACCCAAGAGTCCCCCTGGCTTGGATCGAGTAGGAGATCCATTGCATTCATAGGGTAGGCACCAGTTTCAGCCCTCACTATCTCATCCAATACTGGTTTACACTATCTACCTGCTTGGAACTAGATTCAAGCAGAACTCTTTCAGTCTTCAGCGCATTTGGGTAAGCTCATAATACTATACACTAGTCTTTTGAGTAGCGTATCAGTTACCTATGAGTAGTTTGACTTTGTTTGGGCGTCATGCACAGGGTCTTCACCGAATGATACCCATCAAGGGACAAGATACGCCCACAGCGTGGCAGTCCATATTTTGGCAATTCTCATAGTTATAATTATATTTGTTTGTGCTTATAAGTAGCAAATAGATTATATATATCTACACCAGTAACCCTCGACAAGACACTCCCCGGGGAGGAACCTCTCTCTACCTAAGTAGCATATCTCCAGTGTGGGTGATCATCACCCAGGTTGTCAGCATCAGCAGCCTGGAGTCTATGGTCCCTCTCGCCTCTATCTCTCTTCTTGTTCTCTCTAATAGCAAGGAAGTAGAAGATTGTGCAGCTAATACCACAAATCCATATCATACTAAGACTAACACCCAGTCCAGTCCAGTAATTTGGTGCCTCCTTGGCCAAGAAGACATTGGACGCGACAATACCACCCAGATTACCGAATCCGACTTGGGTAGCTGACGAGATGGAGCGCTTGTAGTGTCCTCCCATGGTGTTGGACAGCCAACCGAGAACGACTGGCTGTGTGATGTAGCCGCCTGCAACCAACAAAAACAGAGAAAAGTATCGTGCACCGGTGGGAACGTGATGCTGGAGTAGAAGAAGGATGTAGCCGACGGTGGCTATAACAACTCCAACCATGGTGAAAGTGTATCGGTGGCGTAAGCGGTCGGTGAGGTAGGCGGATGACAAGCATCCAATGGTGGCAACAACGTAGATAGGAATCGTCAAGACTTGCGCACGCTCGGCTGTATAGCCCATCTCTCGAAGAATCGTGGGAATGAAGAACTAAAGGAGGTCAGTTCTGACAATCATCAGGTCAAGCGGTCCCAATCTTACCGAGCCAGCGTAGCCATTGTTTACAATGCCAAGGTAGGCCAATGTGCCGAGATATATCTTCCAGTCAGACAGGATCCTCTTCCAAGCAGCCTTATTAAGATGGTCCATCCTGGCATCTCCGGAATCGTCATCGAGGCGGGCGACAAGTCGGGATCTCTCATCGTCGTTGAGGAACTTTGCTGTCTCAGGCCAGTCAGGAATCCACCACTTAACAATCACGCCGCATATGACGGTCAGTAACCCCTCGAGGATGAAGATCCTGTTCATCATGCATTAATAGAAGACTTGGGCATTGTTGTAGAGTTATAACATACCAGCGCCATGCCTCAAGTCCACCAACATCATGCATCTTTGCAATAGCAAATGCTAGAAGTCCAGAGAAGGCACCGGCTAGGATAGCAGCGCAGAAAAACAGAGACATGCGCCACTGCACTTCATATCGTCGATAGTACATGCTGATGAGGTAGAGGCAGCCTTTGCTGTTGTTAGCACACCTCAGTATATTACCAGAGTATATGACATACCAGGAACAATACCAGCTTCAAAGAAGCCCATAAGCGCACGGCAAGCGATCAAACCATCGACACTTTTCACGAGACCCATACCAACAGTCGAGATGCCTGGAGACCCAATAAGTATCTGTCAAAATAGATAACCTGCTATTATTGCAACATACCCCATAAAACTGTAATACTACTCAACCAAAGAGATGGCGATATCTTTTTGATGACGATGTTGGATGGGACCTCGAAGATAATGTACTATATCGCGTCAGACTCGGTTCGGCATTCGTGCTATATGTTTTCGTTGACTTACGGGAATGAAGAAGACAAACAGGGCCATGTTGTAGTCGTTTCCGTTCATCTTCAGATCCTCTGTCATCCCTTGAATTTTCGCGTTACCTAGTTACCAAAGTCTCAGTGAATTGAACTTGCTCACGACCAGCTGATCCCGTGCTAGAGTTGGTTTGCATACCGATGTTGGTTCTGTCCATAAAGGAGAGGAAGTATATGACCATCAGAGGGGGCAGAAGCCTCATGTCGCATTTTCGCAGGAGTTTCTTGGTTGCTGCAGAATCTTCACTGGGTTGCTCCACTCCGGCATCAGCCCCTTTCAGGGAAGCATGCTCGAAGGCAGTCTTCTCGGTCGGATCAGACATGATAGAAGCGAGAATGAGAGGATTGGTGTTTGTTGATGGCTGTGAGATGCTGTCGAGAAGAGGAACAGGGTGGTGCATGGCAGCTTCTTATGGAAACCAGCAACCTCCTCAGGCCAACATCTACTAACTCTGACACTGGACAGATCCAGATCGGCACTGTTGAACCTACCTACCCGAATTGCGGGGTGTGGAGGCGGGGTGACATGGCGTAGGTCAAGGATGGGGAATAGCGCAAGCCATGCTTTGGTTGTTGGCCAATTCCAAATTCTCCCTCGGATCAAGATGTCATAACTGTACGGGTGTTTCCCGAAGGTCTCTGGCTTCCACGGTAGATTAACAGATATGAGACTAGACGATGCATTCCTTGTATATGTGGCAGATTTAATGTCATTTGGAAAGAATCCTTATTAACGACTGAAGCTTAGTAGTTGCTATGCTAGCTGGCTAGCTGGATCATCCAGGCCCAGGCCCGGGCCCAGACCTCCGAATATTGTGATAGTAATTGCCTCCGTCTCAAGTCAGCACGGGGGAGAGTTCATGAGGAAACACATCTCACCTGGAGAAGTTTTAACATCCCTGCAATGCAGTTGTGTGTTTGCTATCAGTGACGTCGGAGAATATGCAAAAACTCGATTTCGTAGGAAACCCCATAATAGAAGACAAAGCTGGATACAACCCTGCAAGGATAGCTTCAGCAATGCCCATTATAAGAGCAAGAAAACAAAGGGTAACATCCAATTAATTCCATCCATGGTCCTAGAAAAAATACCCGACCCTCCATAACTGGTACCAGGCCTTTTGATCATACATGAGTCGGTCAAGTGGGGATGTTAATGTTATTGCCGACGTTAGATGCCACTGTTAATTCCCCGCCCGGGAATCAGCCGTGACTGGGGCTACTCCTCTTCGGAAGTATCCCGCGTGATAACCCGACAGCCAGAAAAGCCTCACTAAATAGTTTCACATCCATCCAGCATAAAGTAAATACTTACTGTCGCGATGAAACTTGAAGCTCTTGCAACAGAATCAGACCGCACAAATCCTGCTAAGCCCGCCATGTACACAACATCTTTCGCCTTCTTCGAGGCCCTGGTCGAGGCCGGGGTCAAGAACTGCTTTGTCAACCTTGGCTCAGACCATCCCAGCATTTTGGAGGCTATGGTCAGGGGTCAGAGGGAGATGCCAGATACGTTCCCCAAGATTATCACATGCCCAAATGAGATGGTGGCATTATCTATGGCCGATGGCTATGCGAGGCTAAGTGGCGAGGCTCAGTGTGTTATTGTGCACGTTGACGTTGGTACTTCTGCCCTTGCGGCTGCTATCCACAATGCAGCCATGGGTCGTGCCCCGGTTCTCATCTTTGCGGGACTGTCGCCTTATTCAATTGAGGGAGAGCTCGTTGGGTCAAGAACAGAGTTCATGTTAGTGTACTCCCCTAGTATTGTTGATCTTGGCTAACCATCCCAAGCCACTGGATTCAGGATGTGCCCGACCAAAAACAGATCGTGTCCCAGTACTGTCGGTACGTGGGAGAGATCAAGACGGGCAAAAATGTCAAACAGATGGTCCGTCGCGCTCTTCAGTTCGCCACCAGCCATCCTCAAGGCCCTGCATATCTCATGGGAGCCCGTGAGGTGATGGAAGAAACTATTGAACCATATACCGTCAACCCAGCATTCTGGAAGCCTATCGCTCCCGCAGCCCTGCCACAAGAAGCTGTGCAAGAAATCGCCGAGACTTTGGTCAACGCGGCTGATCCCCTGGTCATTGTGGGATTCACCGGCCGTAATCACGCCGCAGTCGAGCCCCTCGTATCACTAGCCAATACGATCAAGGGCCTTCGCGTCCTTGATACAGGGTGCTCGGACATGTGTTTCCCAGCTGACCATCCCGGTTGGCTGGGTATGAAGTATGGCGTCGACTCGGCGATCCAGAACGCCGATGTCTTTCTGATTCTAGACTGCGACGTCCCTTGGATCAACAAGCTCTGCAAACCAAAGCCCTCAGCGCGAATCTTCCACCTTGACGTTGACCCTCTGAAGGAGTCTATGTTGGTGTTCTACATCGATGCTGAGCAGCGTTATCGCGTCGACGCAGAAACTGCCCTCCGGCAGATCACTCAGTATCTACATGCTCATCTCTCCGAGAAACTCTCCAGTCCTGAGTTTGAGCGCCGAGCAGAAGCTCTCACAAAGTCATACAATGAACGTATCCATTCTATTGATCAACGAGCTCAGGCTCTTGAATCAGGAAAGCTCACAACCGATTACATTTGCTCCACTCTGCGACAGGAGTTGCCCAAAGACACCATCTGGGCAGTCGAAGCCATCACAAACATGATCCAAGTATCCGATCAAATACGAGCTACTATACCAGGACAGTGGATTCACTGTGGAGGTGGTGGGCTTGGCTGGAGCGGTGGTGGCGCTCTGGGCATCAAATTAGCAGCAGATGCAGCCGATGCCCTAGTGCCAGGCAAGCGAAAGCGCTACGTGGTACAGATTGTCGGCGACGGATCATACATGTTCAGTGTGCCCTCAAGTGTATACTGGATCTCAACCCGCTACGGCATTCCCGTTCTGACCATCATTCTCAACAACAGTGGCTGGAACGCGCCGCGAAGATCTATGCTTCTGGTTCATCCTGATGGTCCTGCTTCAAAGGCCACCAACGAGGAGCTTAACATTTCGTTCGCGCCGAGTCCTGACTATGCGGGCATTGCGGTTGCCGCAAGCAACGGTCTGATCTTTGGTGAGCGTGTAATGAACGCGTCAGAGTTCGAAATTGCACTTTATAACGCTCTCGATACTATCGACCGGGGCGTCTCGGCTGTGTTGGATGTTGCTATTTAAAAGTTTAGACCCTGAATATAAATATTTATTCTTTCAGAAATTACCAGAAATCTGCTAGTTAATGTCTCATTGTATTGGATGAATGGGTGCTTTGTTACAGTGATCAGCACCTGAGTTGAGATCGCGGAACACATCTGATCTCATGTTCTGCTTACTATCGAGTGTCGAATGGGTGAGCAAACACCATTGATCTAGCTACCACTAATGTCTGGACATAATCAGCTGCTCGGCTCTGATTATGCAGTCATGATTCGCATTCGTTCTATTGCAAGTCGAATGAGCTCATTCTACACCTATCGCTAGCTTGCTAATTTACACGATCAAATATTTTACCCGGATTCATCAACCAAAGAGGATCCAAACTGGCTTTAATGGACCTCATAACCTGAAGTGGCATATCTCCCACTTCTTCTTGGAGAAACTCCTTCTTTCCTAGTCCTATGCCATGCTCGCCCTTGACAAATTATTGTTAGTAGTCTCTTAAGTGGAAGTGAGCGAGTAGTACTTACGGTGCATGTTCCCTCCATTTCTATAGCTCTCGAAACCATCTTGTGGACGCAGTCTTCAACCTCTTTGCGCTGTTTATCCTCAAACAAGATAGTCTCGTGGAAGTTGCCATCGCCGATGTGTCCGAGAATACTGCCAAATAAGCCAAGCTCGACAAGGTCCTTCTTGGATATATCTGTAAGATACAGGGTTAGCAAGCTCTTAGATAGTTTTGATATGATGGGGAGCTTACCTATTAACTCAGAGACTCGAGATAGGGGCACAGCAACATCAGTAGACCACACATGTCCCTCTGTCTTCCGAAGAGCCATCATGCTCCAAAGTGCCTCTTTCCGTGCTGACCAAAGGGCTTTCTGCTTCTGCGGATCGCTTTCGTATTGGAAGTCCTGGGCCTGGTGTTTTTTCGAAATGCCCTGGACCTGCGCTATGCCATCTTTAACTATGGCGTCGCTGCCACTGAACTTGAAGAATAGCGTAGGTACTTCGTTCCACTCACGAGATGTCGCACCCATTCTGTTGATAACACTCATAAGAACCTCATCGAGGATCTCAACAGCGCTGATGGGCACGCCTCGGCGAATAACCTCAATCGCCATGCTTGCGGCGGCATTCACTGTTGGAAATGTGACTACTGCGATGCCGGTCTGTTCGGGGATGGGAGCGAGCTTTAGCGTAGCCTCGGTGACGAAGCCCAAGGTCCCTTCAGACCCAACAAATAGAGAGTTCAGGTTGTAGCCTGCTGATGACTTCCTGGGCCTTCTGCGGGTTTTCATGATGGTGCCATCACTCAAGACTACCGTGAGGTTGACCACCCAGTCTTTCATGGTGCCATACTTGACGGCATTAGTTCCACTGGCAGCGATCAGCTTTTCTATAGCACCATAGAATCCATGGAGCTGTATTTACCTGCAGTTGGTTCCGATCATGCCGCCGATTTGAGCCTGAGGTTGAAGAGTCAGTCGTGGTCGCAATGAGAACAACGGGTTGATTAAAAACACTCACAGAAGGGCCTGGATCAATGGGGAAGAATAGACCTGTATCTTTGATCTTCTCATTCAAATCCATCCATGGCACAGATGGTTGAACGATAACATTGAGACTAAATATTGGTTAGTATTAGTGTCAAACAATGGATGTTACTAGGCGAATTACTCGTCACCGTGTAGCTCTAAAATGTTATTCATGTTGACGAAATCAACACTAACACCTCCGAAGGGGGCTGAGAAATGTCCCTCGACACTTGAACCTCCGGAATAAGGGACTAGACACGCTGTTAGAAATTCTGTGCTAACCTATACTGGAGTTGGAACATACTCATTGGTACACGTCTCTTGTTGCAGATCTTTGCAATGATTGCCACCTCCTCTGTCGAATTGGGGAACGCGACAGCAACGGGAAGCCGATCAATATTGATAGTAGACCAGTCTGAGTAGCCATGAGAATGTAGAATCTCGTCTTCTATACTCACACCATCTTCGCCTAGTGCTTGTCTTATCTCCTGGACGGCCTGCAAAAAGTCATCAGATCAAGAATGAAACATGATATCGCTCAGGTCATACCAGTTCCATCTCAGCTCGACTGGCGTACTGAGATTGGTCGCTGTTCTCTCTGTCATGATGTACCATGGCATATAACAAAGTTCCGCCAATAGTTGTTGCCGTTGCAGACAGTGCTGAGGCAAGGACTACAGGTTTCCTTGGTCGTTCCTTTCTTCCATGATGATGATGACTCTCTGATTCCTTTGTTTTCTTGGAGTTGGTATTGTGAAAGGTACGTAGAACAGGTCGCCATGCTAATGCAGCTGAGGCTGGTCTTCCGAGTTGGAGCAACAGGGGACGAAACGATGACTTCAACATGGTGAAAAATGGACTGGAGGATATCAAGGGTACTACAGTAGGAAAGTGGAGGAAGCAGTGAAGTAATGAAGCAAAGTGATTAGGTCCAAAATGTACTAATGTGCCTACCATGATATTCCGCCACTGGCCAACCCAACCAATTTAGTTCTCGGGTCCGAGCCGACAGCGACCATGTCCTCCACCCCTGGAGCATGGGTAGTGGACTCCGGGTAGTTTCCGAGTGATTTAGCGTCTGCGCCGAAAAACGCCGGGTACAGCCCGTGAAAAGGCAAATCTCCCCCTTCCTCAATCTCGGCTTCAACTTGACTCTCCACTCTTTCAATCTTCCCCTACCTATCCGTATACTAATGGACAATCCGCCAGCACAGGAGGAGGTGGTGACACGCGCGGCAAAGCGCAGGCGGGTAGCACTGGCATGCGATAATTGCCGAGACCGCAAGATCAAGTGCGATGGCACCAAACCCGTCTGCAACCCCTGCAAGAAACGCGGGGTTCCGAATTCAGGGTGTGTCTACACTGTAATTGCTGGGACGGCCAAGCAGCTGAGCGAGCAAGAGTGAGTATACGGACGGTCCGCATTACATAGATAAATCATCGCTCATTGCTTATCCAGGTACATCACGTCTCTCCAGAAACAAGTGCAGGATATGCAACTGGTCATAGACCAACTCCGCCAAGAAGCAGAGACAGCTACAGCAGCCGCCAAAAGCCCCAGAGAACATGCTCCCACCATAGCAGGCGGGCCGAGTCCCGTGAGTGCCATGGGAGCCACCACGCTCACTCTGAATCGCCAGCAAGACGAATTCTTCGGCCAATCCTCGGTTCACTCCCTGCTTCGAGAGGTATCTCATCCTGATCGGCAAAGGCCAACGGATCGGGATCGGGGTCGGACATCAGCATCCTCGGCGACGACGCTATTGACGGCCGAGTTTGCTCTGCCACCACGACAAGTCGCTGACCAGCTTCTCGATCTCTACTTCAGCAATGTCCACATCTTCTATCCATGGACACATTCCACTAGTTTTAGAAGACGCTACGAATCGCTATGGACATCGACTGGCTACCCAGGACCTCAGGCGGACCATGCGGATGATGTTGGCGTCGGGGGTAACCAATGCCCTGCAGTGTCTTTCTTCTGCGCTCTCAACGCCATGTTCGCTCTCGGCTGCGAGTTTTCAGACATACCCCAGAAGGAATCAATATCGGCCATGTTCAGCTCACGCATCAGAAGTCTCCTGCAGATAGACATCATCGACAGAGGTGATTTGTCGCACGTACAGGCTTTGTTGCTTGCAAGCCATTACACACTCTCGAGCGAGTATCCCACTCGATGCTATAATATTGTCGGACTGGCATGTCGCATTGCCATGGGACTTGGGCTTCATACCGAAAGACATGCTGATCAACGATCCCTCCTGGAGAATGAAGTACGTCGAAAGGTTTGGTATGGATGTCTGCAGATGGAAATGTGAGTTTCTTTTCCTTCTGTCTTGCATCTGGCTAACAGTGTATCAGGACAGTTTGTATGACACTGGGAAGGCCACCTGTCCTCCAAATGACAGATGATGTCCTTGTACCAGCCGCAATAGACGATGAGTTCATCCGCACTGACGGCGAGCCATGCGTCCAGCCTGAAGGAACAATATCGCAGAACCATTTCACAGTAGAAAATATACGACTAGCCAAGATCCTCGGCAAGATCTTGGCTTCTATCTACTGGCCGAGTTCGTGCTCCGATTTCAGTGCCCTCGTGCGGCTAGACGGCCTCCTTGAGGACTTCAAATCGTCCCTTGTTGACGTACTGCGGTGGTGGGATATCCCGAACGACCCAGATCACGGAGCTTTGACAAATCGAGATCACGTCCTCCGGCGCCAACGAAACGTTCTTCATGCAAGGTTTCTGCACCTCAGGATTCTGCTCTACAGACCGAGTTTCAGTGCCTTTTGCACCGCTGCAAGGCGCTCGCAACAACGAGGTGGCACAAGATCCGGCTCAGATGAGGCTGGATCTGCGTCCAATACTTTGCAGGGAGCTTTCCAAGCCCAATGTGCCACTACGTGCGTCCAAGTAGCATATGAGTTATCAGCATCGCTTTTAGTTGCAAGGGAAGGCGAAGCAACGGGTGCATGGTGGTTTAGCTTGTTTTGTAAGGCCTTTGTTTACATCTATTTGTGACAGCACACTGACCTTTCTCTCCAGATCTCATAACATGTGGCGGTATTATTATCCTTGCTGAGTGCGCTCAAGCTGGAGGAAGCAAGCATTTCAACCAAGCACAACTCGATGCCACTTGGGAGAATACTACCGTTCTGCTTCGCCTCATAGGCAGGGAAAATGCCCGCGCACGAGGCTACCTAGAGCATCTTCTCCTCTTGAAAGACCAAGCACGCACTGCATATTTCTGTATGTCTTAAATCCCTTCCTCCCTGCTTCCCATGCACTTGCTAATATTTATTCCAGCAGTACGCAACTCTGTAGTGCCATCACGTAACCCTTCCCGTAGACCATCCGTCAGCCTCGAAGGGCGGCCTGATGAAAACCTAGACGGAGGAGTTCTTGCTCCGACAGCAGAGGACCAGGTAGAACAACAAGAATTTATGGCAGCACTCTTTCAGGACAATTGGGACTGGAATCTTGATGGCGGCATGCCAACTTATAGTGGATTTGGCTTTGGAGATGAACTTATTTTTCCACTGCCTACTTGGCCAGCGTAACCATTACTACCACCCTAATATTTATCTAAAATTGTATTTCTACACCCCAGTCCAATATTCCGTCTCGGGATTAGTGACACTGACTGTGTGGAGTGTCTCAGCTGAGCTGAAGCACAAGTGCAGAGTGAACTCGCCTTGGGGCATCTTCCACTTGTCTACTGCAGCATCAAAGTGGCTGAAGGCATACTTGTCCAGCTCGAAGACAGCCTTCTCTGTCTTTCCTGCTGTGACGAACACTTTCTGGTACGCCTTGAGCTCTTTGACAGGACGGGGGTTGCCATCGCACTCAGGTAGACTGACGTATAACTGTATCACCTGCTTGCCGTCCCGCGTACCTGTGTTTTTGACTTCACATGAAACAGATACTTGCGTCTCTTGACCGTTCTCAAGGGATGGTGTCGCAGAAGGCTCTCCCGTTAGCTCAAAGGTGGTGTAAGAGAGACCGTCTCCGAAGCGAAACTGTGGCTCTGGTGCTTCTCCGTCATCGTAGAAGCGATATCCAACCTTGAGGCGTTCCTCGTAGTTCAGAACGAGGTTATCATCGCAAGGGAAGTTGGGATATGCAGGGTTATCCTCGTTCTTTCGTGGCCAAGACATGGGTAGCCTGCCCGATGGGTTGACCTGCCCAAGAAGAACACGTGCAATGGCGTGGCCGCACTCTTGACCAGCGAACCAGGCTTGGAGAAAGGAGGGGATTTGATCAATGAAAGGAGAGACTGTGACTGGAGATCCGGAGAGGTTTACAACAGTGGTGCGTGCGTTTCTAGCAGCCACGGCGGTGATGAGGTCGTATTGATCAGTAGTCAGATCCATTGTGTGACGATCATATCCTTCAGACTCAATTTCGTTTGTGGTTCCGACAAATATAACTGCAGCATCAGAGTTTGAAGCGACCTCTGCTGCGTGGCTGATGGCCCCGGGAATATCCACATATTCCATAAAACGAAGCGACGCGCCCTGGAACATGGTTCCTCCGATCTTGGAGAGGACATCCTTATCTGTAGCCCAAGACTGTAGCTCGACCTTGTACTCCTGGCCAGCGACCATGTCTAGAGTGAAGCGTCGCTCGATCTTGGCTTTGTAGAAGTAAAATGACTCAGGAAGCAAAACTGGCTCCTGTGGGCGATGGAAAACCTTGTTCCCGTCAATCAAAACATCGGCCTTGCCAGTAGTGATAACAGAAAAAATATGGCTACCATTCGTTATTGGAGTGATAGTAAAGGACATGCTTGTACAGTACTCCGCGCTGAGATATTCTGGCCACGCTTCCTTGATCATGTACTCAGGCTGTGTGATGGTCTGGTCACGAGCAAGGTTCTCGCCCACCACAGAGCTGTTGAACCAGCGAAGCTGAACAGGCGAGATCGAGGCAGGCTCAGCATGAGGGAGGGCTCCAAAGACGGGGACACCAGGTGCATGTCGACACTCAACGCCTTGGGCTTTGAGGCCCTCAAGCGGTGAGATTATATGCTGTGCCAGCACCTTTGCGCTGCCACCACCACCAATACTTGGGTGGAGAGCGTGGTGGCCGATGACAGCAACCGAAGCCTTTTGAGACAGTGGGAGGACATTACCGTCGTTCTTGAGAAGGACCATGCCATCTGCTGCAACGGCGGTAATAAACTCAAGTCTCTCAGGATCTTCCACTGAACGCTCAGGCTTCTCAACAGGATCTTCAAAACGACCAGTCTTCTTTGCGAGGTCAATAACTCTAGCAACACTCTTATCCACAGTTTCAGTAGTCACATTGCCAGCTTCAATTTCTCTGAGAAGCTTCTGACCTCGCCATCTTGTTGGGCCTGGCATCTCGAGATCCATTCCCGAGTTGAGGGCCTGGGCAGTTGAATATGTTCCCATCCAGTCTGATACCACCAGACCAGAGAAGCCCCATTCCTTACGCAGAACCTCCTCGAGCAGCCAGTGGCTTTCTGCGCAATACTCGTCGTTCAGGCGGTTATAAGAAGTCATGAAGCACCACGGATCAGAATCGCGCATGACCAACTGGAACGGAAGCATGTATATTTCGCGCAGAGTTTGCCGGTCAATGTTAGACGTCATCTTGGTTCTGCTCTTTTCCGAGTCGTTGGCAACAAAGTGTTTCGGGGTGGCTGCGATGCCCTCACTTTGACAACCACGAACAAAGGCTGAGGCAAGCGTGCCGATCAGATAAGGATCCTCAGAGTAGGTCTCATAGTTCCGACCACCAAGAGGAGATCTGATGATGTTCATAGTGGGTGCGAGAAGAACATTGGCAGACTTTGTGATGGTCTCTCTCGCAATTTCTTTGCCCAGACGAAATGCTTGGTCAGTGTCAAACGTGGCTCCGACCGCTGTTGAGCAGGGGAAGCAAGCTGCTGTGATTCCGCTCACGTAGCTCTCCCCTCGAGCGCCATTGGGTCCATCGGATGTCTTGATGTGAGGTATAAAGACATTATCTCGTCTGATTGTCGGGGTACGCCACCAGTCGACGGCTGCGAGAAGGCTAACTTTCTCTTCGACTGTGAGCTGAGAAACGAGATCCATAGTGTCTTGAGGTGATGCCATGGTGAATGAGGTATCGGGAGCTTTGGTACGGATCAGTTGGCCGAGGCTGGTTAGTGTTATGTACGGAGTATCCGTAGACTAGTTTTTTTTTTTTTTTTTGATATGTGGGGAGACCCGGGAAGTATCCGTTCCTTGGGCCAGAGACTTCGGATAGTACGTAATTTCGTTCCCCGACCCGCGGGGGCGGAATGAATTGACCCCGTGGGGTTCTTGAGTCAGGTAACTTGTGTGTCTTTTTCTTTCTGGGGGCAGGGGGGGCTACTGTGATGCTTAAGCATAAAAGATCCTTGACCATTATATATTTTATATATTTGATAGCAAGGCTCACCCATAGGCCAGCCAATCTCCAAAACCGAACAGCCTCGGCTCTTTTCCTTCTCCAACAACAATCATCATCTTTCTTCACTGTTCTGTTCCGTTCTGCTCATCCAAATCTCAAAATGGGCAAGAATAGTATCGACGTCAAGGCAGACGTCGCTATGGCTGAGAATGCCGGCCACGCAGTTGACGAGCAGATCCTCGATCTCGACCAGAGAATCCAAGAGCTCGTCGCCGCGGCACTTCCATTCTGGAAGAACAAGAACCTTTTCCGATTGTACCTTCTCATCATCCCAACCTGTCTGGCTGCTGCCATCACTCTGGGTTTCGATGCCAGTATGATGTCTGGTCTTCAGGCTGTCCCTTCATGGGATAACTGTAGGTTTTGTTTCCCTTTCTTTACCTTGTAATACTAACTGGTATTCTTTGAACAGACTTTGGACAGCCTCGTGGTGCTCTCCTTGGCATCATGTCAGCTATTCTCCCTCTCGGATGCGTTGTCGCAACTCCTTTTATCAGCATGGTCGGTGATCGCTGGGGACGTCGCATGGGTATCTTTGTTGGCGCTGTCATCATGATCACCGGTGCTGTTATTCAGGGCGCCTCCGTACACTGTGAGTCTCAATCCGGTCCTTTTTCACTTTCCCATCCGCTAATCTATGAATAGTCGCCATGTTCCTCGTCTCTCGCTTCATCATCGGTTTCGGTCTCGTCTTCGCCAACGCCTACGCCCCCATGCTCATCGGTGAGCTCGCCCATCCAAAGGAACGTCAGGTCGTCACCTCTCTCTACCAAACATCGTGGTATATCGGTGCGATTCTCGCAGCCTGGGTCACCTTTGGTACCTTCAGCATTCCCAGTGAGTGGGCATGGAGAATCCCTTCTCTATTGCAGGCTGCCCCAGCTCTTCTTCCCATCAGCTGTGTCTTCCTCCTTCCAGAGTCTCCTCGATGGTTGATTGCAAATGGCCGAAGCGAGGAAGCCAAGGCTGTATTGGTGAAATGGCATGCCAATGGCAACGAGGATGATGAGCTTGTCAAGCTTGAATTCATTCAGATGCGTAACGTCATTGAAGTCGAAGTGAGTAACGAGACCGGATGGAAGGACCTCCTTACATCTCCTGGAAACCGAAAGCGAGTGTTTATCCTGGTCTGTCTCGGCTGTTTCAGTCAGTGGTCTGGCAATGGCCTTGTGTCCTACTATCTCGTCCGCGTCCTTGAGACTGTTGGTGTTACTGATGCCCGAGAGCGCAATATCTTGAACGGCTGCCTCATGATCTTCAACTGGCTTACTTCAGTTGCCTCAGCCTTCTTGACCGCCTACATGAAGCGCCGCACACAGTTCCTCCTCTCTGTCGGAGGCATGTTCGGTATCTTCGCTTCTCAGACCCTTTGCGCTGGTCTCTTCAACGAGGACCACAACACTGCCGCCGGAAAAGCCGTCATCGCGATGCTCTTCCTCTTTTACTTCTTCTACAACTTGGCCTTCAACGCCCTTCTCTACTCTTACCCCGTCGAGATTCTCCCCTATCCCATCCGCGCCAAGGGTTTCTCTCTCCTAATGTTCTTCGGCAAGGCTAGTAACTTTATCAACACCATGGTCAACCCCATCGGTCTTCAGGCACTTGCTTGGAAGTTCTACTTTGTTTATGTCGCTTGGCTAGCTATCGAAGTTGCCGTTGTCTGGAAGTTCTTTGTTGAGACCAAGGGTCCTAGTCTTGAAGCGATTGCTGCTGTTTTTGACGGTTATCCCGCGACAGACTCGTCTGAGAAAGAAGATTTAAAAAAGGAGAAGAAGCTAGAGGATAATTGAAGGAAGTCACGGGTTGGTCTTGTAACAGAATATATACACCAGTTTTATGTCTCACAATTTATTTTGCACACAGCAAAGCTACTAGACAGTCTTCTAGACGATACATAACCGGGATGGATGTTAGTATTGAGAAAATATATACCCGTATAGGTATTAATATTTAGGTAATATATACAAAGACCATAAGTATCAGTCTATAGAAAGAATGAAAATATGTACGAAGACTTATTTAAGTATGCCACCCCTGCTAAAAGTTAACAATGAGCACCAATGCTCAATGGAGAGATATATGTAAATTCTAGGCGTTATTATGAATAAGAAGGTTAACAGTGCCGCTAGGAACACTCGAAATCCTGTTCTTCAGCGCCGTAGAAGCTAAATACTGGCACATTCCGGATGCACTTCTGCCAAGACCCATAAAGTAGGCAGCAAGGCCAACGACGTGAGGGGTAGCCATGGAGGTGCCGGAATAGATCTGCCATCCGCCGTTGTTCCATGTGCTGGTGATGCTATCTCCAGGGGCCAGGAGGTCCAAAACACGGCCGTAGTTGGAGAAAGAGGCGAGCTGGTCGTTTGAGTTGGTCGCGCCGACAGTGCAGACGCTGGGCTCTGAAGCAGGAGAGATATTGCCGGCGTCGGTGTGGTCGTTCATGGCGGCGACTCCCATGAAGAGTCCTGCATTGACAATGTTGCGGGCAGCAGTGTCGAAAGCAGTCGACTTGGGTCCACCGATGGACATGTTGACAACGAAGCCTCTGGGGCAACCCTGTCGAGTCTTGGAGTCGTTGAGCACAAAGTTCATGCCAGCAAGAATCTGGGACGTAGTTCCGCGCATCTGGCTATTAAGGACCTTGACGGCAAACAGCTTCACGTTCTTGGCAACGCCATAAGCCCTGGAGCCGATGGTTCCAGCGACATGAGTACCGTGGCCGTGGTCATCGACATTGCTGTCGGTAACGTAGTTGGCCAGGAACGAAGCGCGACCCTCAAATTCCTATACATGGTTAGGTCAGCCAACTGAAACAGATTGAAAGGGTCCAAGACTGCTTACCCTGTGAGCGGTATAAATACCAGTGTCAATCACGTAGGCACAGACTCCCTGTCCAGCAGTGGAGTCGTAGGTGTATGTGCTGCCTCCAGGGTTCTTGTTTGAGAGACGAGCTAGGCCCCACGTGGCGTCGTTCTGGGTTTTGAAACCGCCGGCCGTGTAGATAGCGTCCTGCTCAATGTACTCGACCTGGGAACTAGTCAGCACCATGTATGAACTTCATTGCGGCGAGGGAAAATACTCACAGCAGGGTCGTTTCGCAGAGCCTCAACGTCTTCCTCAGTCATGCTGCCGGCAAAGCCGTGGAATACGTTGTGGAATCGATGGTCGGCTTTGTCGGCGGCACCCGTGATGACATCGGACGAAACAGTAGAGACTGTCATGCCGTCGGCCAGCTTGACAATGTATTTTCCTTCGATAGGCGTGCCATCGCGAGGCTTGAGAAGAGGAGCGGGTTCGGAGCGCTTTGCTGGCGCAGCCAAGGTGAAGGGCAGGAGAGCGAGAAGAGGTGTCAAACGCATGATGACTGTTTGATAGGGCTGACTGAAAGAATGGAATGGCTAAAAAGGTGGCCTGCACTGTAATACTGAGATAATAAACTGGAGTAATGGAGAAGATAGCATCTTGCAAAAGGCACGAAACAAAGGCTTTATACTTATCACAATTAATTTAAGGGGCCTTGTATCCGCCGGATATTTTCCCCCCCTCACTGGGAAGCAGCTAAAAATGGGAAGAGATCCCTTGCTTATCGGTGGATGTTTGTCCCCTCACTAGGAAACTGCTGGAAATGGTAAGATCTTCCTTGCTTATCAATGGATTTACCCGTTGAGTGCTATTGCAGATTGATCTAGATATCCTGATGTAACTTACGAGACGAGTAAGCCGTTACACGCCCATGCATCTTTAGCTCGTACTTGGCATCCCATCTCCTGTCAAGGATCTGTCAATTGATGTAATACCGCGATTAAGTTCCCACTTCTGTCGACTCATGGCCAGGATTAACCCAATCAAGCCAGATGCTTATCCGCACTGGGAATGCCGTCTTTGCCTTAGGGCGAGGCTATTGCCGGACCCAGATCTTTAGCCTGGGAACCCTGACTCAGTTTTAATATATCCGAAAAGTTGGTATGTTTGGCATGGGGTATCCTAGTCTATCACGTTAGGATTAGCCCCTTACTTGCTTAGCCGAAGAGCCTCCCATTGGCTCCTGGCCCGGGTCAGATACTCTGTGCATAATAGTATCGGGCATCAACCCCTTATCTACCTAGGTTGTTGGCAGGCAATGATTGGGCGTGGTGCCAGAAGAATATTTCGCCGAAGATTATTAATATTTAGGGATCAGCTAGTTGCCATCACTGTTTTAAAACGAAACGTTTCTAGAACACAAATTTGTGGTTTTGTAGTTTAGAGGTGGTAAAATAATTTCCCGAGTACTATCACTATTGCGGACTAGGTTCTAACATGTGAAAAGTATCTGTAGCCATTACTACCTACGTAGTGCAATCAACCCGGTGACTCCGCCATACAAGAGTGAAACCCCCCAAGACCTAACAAAAAAAAGCTCAAGTAAGAGACATGTGTTCGTTCGCAGCCATCAATACAAAATCATAGCCCATTGTGCATATACCGTTCAAACCACCAGCCACCACTGCCTAGCCGTATGTAGCACATCCAATCTTCCATGCGGTCTCTCGCGGGTGATTCGCTTTCGAGAAACAGGCGTCTTCACATCACCCTTCAACCTCCAGGCCCTCGGAGCAACATACTTGCCTCCTCCCTCGATACTCTTATCCACCGCACCACCACACCACTTATCAAACGACGGCAGTTCAAGACCGAGATCACTGTTCAAACGGCAGTGAACATCCTTGAACTCGTCAACTGGCTTGGTCCAGCCCTGCAGCTGATGATGCGCTGCCTTGAGTAGCTCAAGATGCATTCGTGCCTCAGAAGTGAAACGTTGGCGCTCAGGGTACGCGTCGCCGAACTCGTCACCGCTGCTGCACGAGATCATCTCACGGAGAACTGACTCGTGTATGGTCATGGCGCTGGCCTTGCGACCAACGTCTGCGTACAATGTTGCAAGAAGACGCGAGAACTCCAAGGTCTCAACATCGAGACGGCCTCGGCTGCGTCGCAAGTTGTAGCAGATCAACTCGGCTGTCTCAATGGCGCAGGTCACGTCCTTACGAGCGTACTGGGCGTGAACAAGCATCTTGCCGATGTCCAAGACGGTGGTAGGAGACCAGCCAGACTTTTGCATTCTCTCGCGAGCATCCCAGAGACGATGGAGGAGTCGCTCGAGTTCATTCCAATTCTGCTGTGCACCGAGGAGACGGATGAGGCCGGAGATGTCCTCGAAGCGCAGGCACAAGAAGTCGATATTCTCCTGTCGGAAGGCAACAAGAACCTCGGTCATAATCTCACGCGAAGTCGTCAACATAGCAGTGCGGATCTTGTCATCCTTGGGATCATGTGGATGGGGTACATCAATACCCGCCAAGAACTCAGCAAGCTTGTAGCCATACTGGATACAGCTGTGACGATGGTACAGCTTCTGAGACTGAGCAAAGTGGAAGATGCAGTGTCCAAGCTGTTCGGCACAGTGCCAATCCTGGGCTTGGAGAAGCTCCTTAACTCTGGCGTTTCCAGCCTTGACGGCAAGAAGAGGGAAGTCGATCTGAGTTGTACCACGATCCTTTCCAAGCTCGCAAAGAACTGCGAGGTAGAAGACACGTTGGTGCTCTTCGCTCACGTCCTTGAAGTAAGAAGCATACTTGGTCTTGAACAGCTGGAAGAGCCTCTTGTCCAGGATGAGGAGGAACTGGGAACGCTTGTGTTCAACCCAGAAGCCTCGCAACTTGGCACCGCATTCGAGGATCAGCTCCAGCTTAGTTTCGCACTCGATGACACGAGAGTACTCCTCGTACAGAAGAGACTCAAAGATGATGGTAGCCATGATCTCAGAGTATGTTGTTGAACAGTCCTTAGGGCAAAGACCATGCTCGAAGGCGCTGAGGAAGACAAACACGAGTTTGCTGATATGGACATCCAGTTTGAGCGTGATGTCGCTGCAGGGCATGCTTCCTCTGAAGATGATGAGATGTCGGAGCTGACGAAGAATCTCATGACCTTCTTTGATGAGATTGACGCTGACGTAAATAGACGCCAGAGTGATTGCCACCTTGAACAAGGTTGTCGTTACCTTGCAAGTAGTAATTACCTCGGTGATATGAACCTCAAGCAGCTTGATCATCTTGACGTGGTACTCCTTGGTGTTGCAGCTGTGATACAACGTGATGATGTACTTGAGCTGTTGCAACGTCTCCTCATGCCAGCATCCAAACTTGATCTTGAGATGCTCATACGTCTCAATGCAGATCTGGATAGCCCGGTCGATAGGAACATGAACGTGGCCCTCCTTCTTGCCGCCAGAGGTGATGATAGTGACATACAACTTGGAAAGACGCTTCTTGACCGTGTGCACTGTAGTCTCAGTGACAGTAGTAGTCGTCGTCTTGGTGGTAGTAGTCTTTTTGATAACCTCTTCATAGACCGTAACCGACTCATGGATATGCTTCTCATTCTTCTCGCACATCTTAGCGAACGCAATCAAAGCCAAGATGAAAGCATGGGACTCCCCACCACAGATGGTCTTGATGACCTCCTTGTACTCAACAGAGATCTTGTACAGAACAGAAAACTCAACCTTGATATGAACTTCGAGGACCGTCGTGTACTTCTCGTAGATCTCGCAAATGATCTCCTCAGTCCACTTATGCTCTCCGCGGTGGTGGCAGATAGTCTCCCACATAAAACCACAGATGTTGCGGAGTTCAACCCACATGCTACGGTGGTGGTAGTGGCGGCAGAGCCAGAGGGATGCTTCGAAGGCGTCATGGTGGCAGTGCTTGATACCCTTGTTGAGAATAGTGACGATTTCGAGGTAGTAGGTATAAGTATCCTTGTGGCCGATAAGTTTGCAGTGATGAGCAAGACAGTACAAAGTCTTGATGGTCAAGTGATGACTGTGGCCGAGATGCTTCTTATACCTCTCTAGAATCTCGATGTAGATCTGGATCACCTTCTCATGTCTATGATGTTCCTCGTAGAACTCAATGAGAACTGTAAGCGACTCACACAGCAACTCGTCCTCAAGGCCGCAAGAGGTCAAGCAGGCGTGGTAGATGCGCAGGTAGATAAACTCGGCCTTTTCAAAGTGGCCTTGGTGATGGTAGCACTTGGCAAGACGACGAGCTACATGAACGCATTCTCGGATTGAATGCTCACAGAGGGTGATGCTGACATCAGCGCTTAGAATGGCCTTCCATGTAATCTCGAGGGTTCGCTTGATGATGACTTCGGCCTCTGACCATCGATGGTGTTCAAAGTAGATACCGATGAGAGCCATGCAAGCCTTGTAGAAGGCATGGTCGAAGCCACTCTTCTTGCAGCGAGTGTAATGTGTCTCATAGATCTCCTTGACGATCGTCTCAGTGACCTCGGTGGTCGTGGTCGTGGTCGTCTTGGTAGTGGTCGTAGTCTCAGTGACCTCTTCGACAACTTCGGTGATGAGGATAGTAGTCTTGCGAGCTTCCTCGTCATCACCCTTGCCACAACCTTTAAACCAACCCCAGACCTTGGTCAAGATAGTGATGGTGATCTCAAGAAGACCAAAGGTCCTGCAGAGTGATCCGAGTTCTCGGATCCAGATGATGAGGGTCTCAGTCTCGCAGTGGTGATGCTCATACTCGGCCCAGAGGCAGATAAGGATAGTGGTTGCTTCCTCATGGCGGTGGACTTCACGGAGGTACTTGCAGTACTCAAGAGCGATCTGGATCTTGGCGATGTGAACCTCGATACTAGCCTTGACTCGGCAGGTGATTGAGATGCGACGCCAGATGCTAATGAAGAGCCTCTCAGCGAGATAGAACTTGCCACAGGCATGGTACGACCAAGCCAGCTTGATCATCATGGCAATGCAGAGATGGTCGTGGATGTCGAGCTCTTCTGTAGTCTCGAAGATGAACTCTTCAAGCTCACAGATGCCCTTCTCAGCATGTTCACCCTTGAGTACAATGTCCAGAGTACCAAAGAAAGCGCCGATGCGACCAGCCTCGGGAGACTTCTTACCAAAGCGAATGACGATGATCTCGTAAAGTTCCTTGTAGACGACAGTAGCGCGCCATTCCTCGTGGATACAGATGTAGAATTTGGCAAGCTTCTCATACCAGCAGATGACCTCGTCGCTGGATCGGCCATGTTTGTGCTTGCAGATCTCAATCCAGACGCGAATCATCTCTTCGCGACATGTAACGATCTCCGTTCTCTTTGTGATGACCATAGTCTCAGTCCAGGTGAGGAAAAAGTGTGTGCATGCGCCGACGAGGACACTTGTCTTGGACAAGATGATCTCACCCAACTTAGCAGCGCGGTAAAAGTATCGCGCGCCGCAGACATGGGCATCAGAGGAGGTTGAGAACTTGACATGGATATGGCCCAGGGCAATGAGACTCTGAAGAACTGTGACGTGCTTCTGTCCAAAGCAAGACTCCCGAATGCGAAGAGTGAGTTCATGGAGCTCAATGGTATCCTGGTGGACGTGGTATCTGCCCCAGCAAGGTCGTTCCAGAAGAGTAAACATGACAGATTCGGGGAATACATCACGGAAACCTTGAGGGAGACTTATCTCTCCACCAGAAGCGACAAAGCCAGCATGTCGGAAGTGAATGACCCAGTTGCGCATGACATAGCCAATGAGATGGTGCTTGTGAAGAATGGCCTCAACAACAGAGTCTTCCAGCTCCTCAGTGAGCAACTCCTGATCGCAGTCGAGGTTCAATCGCGCGTAGAGAAGCATTCTCAGCGTAAGCTGTGAATGAGCCTCCTTGGCTGAGAGGAGTGACTTTCCGAGGAGACCTCGGAAGTATGACTGGACGACAGCGTTGCGGAAGTGAAGACGGCCGCCGCGGATGATGAGGAAGTCACTGCAGTTCTCCGACACGAACTTGGAGATGTTGAAAGCGGTAGACAGCATGCAGTGTTTGTGAAGGTCGGTGGAGAGGAGCTCTGAGATTTCTTGGACGGCGAAGGGAGTGTTTGTGATAAGCATGAAGGAGAGGAGATACTTGACCATCTCATTTTGCTTGATGTTCAACTTCTCAACGGCGATGCGAAGGACTTCAGACACCTCAGCGCTGATGCTCTTCGCAGTGGCGAGGAATGCATCGCAAGACTTCTCTCGAAGCAACAGACGGCCAGCGTAGAAAGCCCAGAGGAAGTTGCCCTTGGACTTGGTGACCAGATCGTTGATGAACTTCTCACGATTGTCATGCGTGACGTCGTGGTAGTGACGAGACCTGGAAAGCGTCTGCTTGATGTGTGATCGGATGTCTTCGTGGACTTGACTCTCTTTGATCTGAAAGCTCTTGACGTCCTTGAGACCGTCAATCTTTCGTGAGAAAGTGATGATGCGAGTGCGCTTGAGGTCAGCGGCACAGCCTTGAAGAGTCTTGTGGAAAGCGACAGCACTCTTGGTGCCTCCTGTCATCTCGTCGCAGCCATCGGTCAAGAGAATAAAGGAATTACCAACACTCTCGGAAGTGTGAAGGCCAAGGTGGAGGGTTTCCCAGAGGGTCTTCTCAAGACTCTCGGCGTTGGAAGTCTTTGAGTAGGTCTCAAAGGCTTGAACGAGTCGTTCATACAGGTCAACGTCGCCGACGCTTCGCTCAAGGAGCTGGAAGACAAGGCTCTTGACGCAAGCCAGCGAAGTAGCTTCTTTGTCAGAGTCCCATGGGAAGTTGTACGAGAGAACAGAGTAAGACTTGTAGTTGAAAGGACGCGAAAGTCGCTCCTGAACCCATTCAGCGAGGACACTCTTACCAACACCAGCTGTACCCCAGAAATTGAGGGCTTTATCCTTGCCACTGAGGAAACTGGCCAAGTGATCCTTGATCCAGTTGCAAGTATCCTCTGAGCGATCTAGGTGCTCGGAGACTTCATCATACAGGGTGTTTCTGACAGATGGTCCAGCAGAAGGCTGCAGGCGCTGGCGAACAGACTTGAGACTGATAGAGAAAGGCTTGTTCCCAATGCTCCATCGCCAAACACGATCGCAGAGATCATCTTTAGCCTTCCAGATATCATCAATTTGTTGACCGAATGCAGCGTCAAAGCTGATGGTGATGCTATCGCCGGGTCGAAGGTTGCTGATCTTTTGGCGGTAGTGGCTGGCGATGCAGCCGACGAGGTGAACAAGCTCACAGAGGATGTGGGCTGCTGCTTCTTTGATGTGGTTGGGCATGTATTCAAGGTCGCGGATGCGGGAGACGGTGGAGAGAAGCATGGAGAGTTCGTAGAGGGCGACGAAGGTTGGGGCGAGGGCCTTGGCTTGGTTGTGGCCGATCTAGACATACGACGTCAGTGTACTGTTGGAAGTATGGATGGAAGAGATGACGAACCTCGAGAAGGACTTGGCAACTGGCCAGAGCAGCTGATGCCGATGAATGCGCGCCGGAAGCAAAAGAGTCAATCTTGCTGGCGAAAGTAGTGATCTGCAGGCCAAAGAACTGAGCAGTGCTGAGAACACGATCCCAATCACTGCCCCGTCTCGGCATATGAATGAGGCGTTCATCAGAGATGTACTGGAGATAACTCCTAATATCCATCTCATTGACAAAGTCCTCGTCATAGTCATCGAGCTTGACTATCAATTTCTTGACAGTTCTTGTGATCTTGGTCAACCTTTCATAGTCAACAAGTCTAGTAATGATGGTACTCTTGGTAACGGCAGTGTTCTTCGTGACGACTTCATTTGTAGTTTGGGTAGATGCAACTGTCGTGCCCTCACTCTCACCATCCGAGACTTCCATCTCGTTGACGCTGATGGCGACATTGTTGTGATGCTTGTCCTTGCCCATGGAGACAAGGGACTGCTTGAGGCCTTGGCGGACGGACTCCATTGTTGAGCGTGGTGAGGAGGATTCTTGAGCGTCTGACTTAAGAGAGGAAGACGAACTCTTGCGTTTTCGTCGGATGTCAAAGGTTTTTCGCAAACCCAACATACTCAATTAAAAGATTGTAGGAGAAGATGCTGGGACATGAGTCCTGCAGTTTGCAGGGCGTGCTCAAGATCAGCGACCTCGTCGAGTATTATATCTTCAATTCCCCTCGGCTCAGCTGAAATACCTCCTCAGCTACCCCTCCAACGCCTTCACAGTTCACACACACACACACAAGTTACAGATGCTGGTCTCGGCTTGACCGTTCACAGTCTAGACGGAGATAGTCTTATCGCCAAAAGTAATTTACCACGGTCGAGAATCTCCATCCGTTGAATGGCCGTCTCACATCACACAGCATACCAGCTGCACTCGGTGGCGGGCTGAGTGGACGCAAGGGTACAGTTACGCTACCGTTTATGGCGCCCGATAGTTTCGGCCGATCAACCCCAGAATTGCGGGAGCCCATGCGGGAGGCCTAGACCGCGAGACTACCGATTTCTCATGCAAGCCTTGTCACTCCAATAGAGACAAGTTCCTCCCAAAAGGGAAATCACCACGTTCCGCGTCAGCCATGTGGCTGGCTGATGAGCTGAGACATGCAGTCGGGCTCGTCGTTTATGGCAATTTTGGCTTTGGGTTATTTGGGGCTGAGATGCAGGCTGTCGAAGAGATTGAGGTGATTGGCTCCAGGACCAATATCGGTAATCTAGGTTTCTCGCCTCGAACCATTTTGCCATTGCAGTCGCGTATCGCAAGAAACTATGGGACAGTAACGGATGCAGGCGTTGATTTGGTCACATTCCTCCTTGGAAGCTGAAACCTCGAGCAGTCAGCCCGGTTGCTTGATGAGGGGCTGGCTGAGGAGAAACCCTCCGCGCGTGAAATGTGAATGGTGGCCTCTTTTCCTACCTGCATAGGCATACGCATAGATTAAACTCAATTGTAATCAAGTGATAATGCAAGCAATAATTCCGAGCATTGAATGAAGTGGATCGGGCCACAATCTGCCGATACTTGACCCATTCTGAGACGCCATCGCTTCCTAGTCTGTTGAAAGTCTGATCCCGATGAACTGGTTCTGATTCCGAGCCCCGCCCTTGACAAGAATGACATCGGAAAACGGCAACGATGCAGCCATACATGCATACCGTTATGCTGATGCTAACTTGACTTCTCTTAGCTGATATGTATCTCAATGGCCACCACGCAGCCATGGCATGGCAGCTATACCATGTGATTAACGCCCAGATCAGACAGATCCTGTTCCTTTTTTCCCCCTATGCTTGCTAACTCTTCCCTTGTTTGCGGTCCAGACTCCGTCAGCCCTTCCAAGCCACCCGAGATCAGTTCCATCTAGCGTAACGTGAGGTGCTCTCAATTGGAACAAGCCTCGGGTATTTAGGAAGGCAGCAAAACGCGAGTCTATCTAGGTGAGCTGACTTTATTGGCGGAATCGGGGGCGATAAAGGCTGCGATAAGAGCTGGTAGTCACGAACAAGACACGACGCGAAATCTAAAAATAGATAACTTGTCCAGGACTCGCGTAACGACCCTACCCTATGCTTAAGATATATCTTAGGAAAACCTATTAATTTGATGGGAATTAATGGGAGTTACTTCCAAGAAGTCTAATAATAGTACTTCAAGTCTTGATTTAAGTAATATAAAATTTTAGCTGCTTTTTTGTTAACTCGTTCTGTTTGGCAAATTACTTACTTTATCTATCTGTAACCCCCAAGATAATCCCACGCATTATTTCTCTATTCTCCCTTTAGTTACCGGCAAGCTATACTGCATTATCTATCATGAGTTATATGAATCGAAGAACTGACATCTAAATACATATAAGGAAATATTTTACTTATGTCTTTCATAGTAGTTAACACCGAACAATATTTGTTCTAGCCCGGTACTCTCTAACTTATCTACACGTAAGTTATCTAATCTTTAGCTGTGTGTAGTCCTATGTCGTCAGATCACATCAGTTGAATGAACGAAATGAAATACAGTGATGATTAACCAAAGGTTTCTTGCAAAAAAACTACACTAGCTGCCAAGAACAGCTAGCAATCCTTTGAATCCAAGCCACTGTAATGTCAATCCTGTTAACCAGGCACGGATAACTGACCCACTCGGTAGGTCCAAGTCCGAGACGGGATTCCGACCTTATCGATAAACGCAGAAGCCGTCGGAGATTTTGACCTAATTTTCAGCGCGCCAAGAACTAAGCATGCAGTAAGCTTACCTGCCAAGATCACTTTTCAGGGGTCGAGTCATGCAGCATCAAAGCGATCTTCGGATTTAATCTCAAACCACGCGTTTGACATAAAAAAACGGGATCGTCTTGAATGTTTCATCCGTGGAAACTCAGCCACGAAGGATTTCCAAGGCAGATTGAGATGTTCAGGCATAATTAGAAGGCAATGAAATAAAAGTGCACGATAGTAGCTTCCAGTCCGTAGCTGAATCTTATTTCCGCAGCTCTCTTATTCTTCTGGCCTCAGAATGAAGCTATCGGGTTTGCCCCTATCGGCTCTGACCTTGTCCTCAACGGTTGGAGCCGCAGCTATCCACTACAGCGAAGTCGATGACGTCGCTTTTAACGCGTCGAATCCTCTCGCGGATTATGGCGTTGACATTGAGCTGTCACGGCGACAAGCCAAGGTGCCTCTTCGCGTCTTACCGCTGGGTGCTTCTACTGTATGGGGTATTGTATCGGGGTCTCATGATGGACGACGAGATGGGTATGTTGGACATCTTAATAGACACTTGTTTCACGGATGAGGTCACTGACGTGTTCTGGGACAGATTTCGCAAGCCTTTCAGAGATGCGCTGCGAACAGCTGGCTGGGAGGTCAATATGGTCGGTACCCAAAATGGTGGAATGAACCTTGATTCGGTATGTAAAACCTGGTTGTAGATATCCTTCACAACTGACCGCCATTAGGACAACGAAGGCCATCCAGGCTACAAAGTCGCAGGGATCAGCAAGGAGCTAGAAAACTCCTTACCCTTCAAACCCAACCTAGTTTTGATCCAAGCCGGCACCAACGACGGCCGAGAACACGATGTCGATGATGATCACGTTAAAGGCGTCGGCAAGGAGATGCGTGATATGATCATGAAGATCTATAACGAGCCAGATATGGACCGGACCTGCGTTTTGCTATCCACTCTGCTCTGGAGTGGTCAGAACGACGACAGCCGCAAGAGCATCAACAGCCAGTATCGCGACTTGGTGGATGATCTCAAAGACGAAGGGAAATGCATTTTCCTCGCAGACCAGGATCCTGATGAGAAGTCGACATGGATTCCTGAGTCTATGATTGCTGATGGAATTCACCCAAACACAGAAGGCTTTAAGAAAATGGCTGCTGTCTTCTACAAAGCCTTTGAACTGGCGGCAAGCAGCAACAGCCTTGTCCCGCCCGTCAATGTTCCTGAGATTGGAGCAAATGGGTGTGAAAAGAAGCCAGGACAAGGCAAATCCGTTGGCCAGAACACCCAAAAAGGCGCTGCTGGTGAAAACAACGGCATCTACAAACACAAGTCAGAAGAAATGGATGTCAAGACAACCATCAAGAGCAGCAACGACCTCAACCAGTATCGCTTCGCCAAGCTCTTCGGTCGTGAGTCTGACGAGTTGGTTGGCTGGTACGAACAGCCCAATGGCAACCACGCTTTTGGAGTTTGGAAGAGCAACGGAGATGGTTCCTTCACCAAGATTGACGACTTGAACCCGGATCTGTTCTGCAAACCAGCTGGCATCAACTTCATCGATATGAACGGAGATGGCTTCGACGATCTTGTCTGCATTGGCCCTGACGGCAATGCCCAACTTTCTGTGAACCAAGGAGACGGAGACAAGAGTGGTGACAAACCTCCAACTTTCAAGGTTCATGGTGAAATCAAGAAGAATGAAGGCTTCGAACAAGATCGCGTGCGCTTAGCCGACATTGACGGCGATGGACGCGGCGACTATTGCATCATCGACGATGGTGGAAATATCCAATGTTGGCGCAACGGAGGCACTGGACAGGCTCCCGAGTATTGGCAATCTCTTGGAACTCGCTTCACAGCCAAGAACATGGGCGACATGACCGGTGTTCGTTTCGCTGACATTAACGGAGATGGTCGTGACGACTGGCTTTGGGTCAGTGACGTTGGAGCGACAACTACGTATACAAATGGCAGAAGCTGTGCCAAGGGCAAAGAAGGTGATGGGCTGAATGTCTACTGGCGCCAAGGGTTCTACGATGGCAAGACAGATGGACCAACGCATCCTGGAATGGGCAGTTTTGGCGACAAGGGGCTGAGGAATCGCGTCTTCTTTGCGAGAATCTATGATAAGCCCGAGACTCGAGCCAGAGGCATGATGAATGCTCTTGACTATGTCTTTCTTCATCATGAAGAGACTGACGGTGAGCATAGCTTCAAAATCCGCACGTGGAAGAATATTGGAGGCGGAGGCACTGAGCTCAACGCTGATGGCAACCGATACTGCAACATGTGGGGACATGGTGACGGGAAGAGTGATTTCATCTGGATTGCGCCAGATGGAACTATGCGTGGCTGGAAGAACTGGTCGAGAAAGGTTCTGTTGGGAGGGGACACGTTCTGGCAAGGTGAGGAGAAGAATATCTGGGTTCCTGGTGACTATGGTAAGACGATCCACGATAGGAGGAATATCCATCTGGCAGACTGGGATGGTGATGGGACTTGTGATATTATTCTTGTTGATCCGAGTCAAGAGTTCAAGGTTGTGGATGTTTGGCTGAACGAGCGGCCTTATAAGGAGGGCTGGAATTGGAACCATCAACCAAACCCTGAGAGCGCAGCGGAGGTCCGGTGCAAGGACCAAAAGAATGGGTTGGGTATCCATGATCGTAAGTCTTCCCTTGCTTCCTTTGAGCAGAATTGCACGATGCTAACAAGATCACAGTTGCTGTCCGCTTTGCCGATCTGACCGGCAACGGCCGATCTGACTACCTCTGCATGGCTGCAGACGGAACCACCAACGCATGGGTTCACAATGACGATAACAGCTGGACGGATTTCCAGCAAATCCAGAAAGTCGAAGGAGCAGACCGTGCTAATCTCCGCTGGCACGATGTAAACGGTGATGGGAAGGACGATATGATCTGGATCGACAAGTTCAACGGGAACGCCAAAGTTTACTACAACGAAGGGCAAGAAAGCAACTTTAAGTGGAGCGAGCCCTCAGAGGCCTTTGAGGGAAGCGTTGCTGGGACTTGTCAGTATTTCCCTGATTTGGATGGAAACGGCAGAGCGGATCTGCACTCTGTTCTGGGTACGGAGGATAACAAGGCTGATACGTGGCTGAGCGCCGAGTGTGGGTTAAATGACCGATCTGGAGACTCCTTTGGTCTTAATGGTGTAGTTGATCCTGAGTTGCCTACACCGCCGGATGATTGTTGTAGATAGATGGATCGGGAGATCCCTGGAGCTCCGACTTATTTCCTGTACATATTATTTATTCATGCGGAACGCGTTTAGATATTATAGATTGGATAAACAGAACATTGAATCTCTCTTCGAAGAAAGTCTACATTTTAAACAGCAAAGAGTCTGATTTAGTTACAGTAAATACGCAGGATTAATAATTTAATTCTAATCCTCCGAACATGCATGGGCTGCCAGAGTCCCACATGATGCTAAATAAAAGCCGATGATGATTCGCCATTTGAATGAAGCTACTGGTTATTTGGCCCAGTTAGGTATAGTGGCATAAAGCTGGCCCAGGGTCAATCTCACCCCATCACTCACTGGCTTTCTCCATGACAAATTGTTTATCTTGGCTGGGACTTTCGTGTGGGCTACACATTCATTTCTGCGTATTGCGTATTCCGGTCCATTGCACATTGTGAAACAGCCATGGACTCTGTTCAGGAGTCAACGACATCAATGGCGCGGCGTTGCACTACACGTAGCCGAACAGGATGCGTGGCATGCCGCGAGAGGCATATTCGCTGCGATGAGAAACGCCCTTCTTGGTTAATCATCCCTCATCAGGTCTACTCATGCGGTGGAATCTAACCATCAATAGTTTGAACTGTGTTCTGAAAAAGCAATCATGCTTGTACATGCCAAAGATCCCGCTACGAGAGCGCAGGACCAAGACACATCCTGGCCAGCAAGTACCGTGGTCTGCCAGCGGTACTAGACCAGCCGTGGTCACTACTTCTTTAGATTGCGCTATGAGACCATGGGCAGCTCTTGACCCATTTGAAGTCTTGCCCATTAAGATGCCACTCAGATCGAAGGAACTTCTTCACTACTGTTGGTTCACCCGCATCTACTACCTAGTTCAGCCACGCAACATGACTAATCATTGTTTGTCTAACAGTCTTTCAAGCTGGATACGGGTTTGGCCCATTTCCAAGGAACCCAGACGATTGGTCAGTCGCTATCACGGACCATGACATAAAACCAGCACTAACAGTCGTTCCAGTTTTGTTCCCCTTACCCAAGACCCGAACCTCCTCCAAAACACCATGCTGGTGTCTGGACTCCACTACGCTCGGAACAAGGGTGATCTCTCTTCTTTTGAGCCTACTTTTCTCTTCCATAAGATCCAGAGCATACGTCAGGTCAACCTGTGGCTTGAAAGTGCGACAGACAACAAGTTGTGGATGCAGTGTGCGCGAGGCATCAGTACGCTTGCTGTCTCAGAGGTACTACTGATGTTGCTTGACCTCGATCTGCCCAATTGCTGACATATTCTCCCCAAGGGCTGTCTGGGAAACTTCGAGGTTGCCGAGTCCCACCTCAATGGCCTTATGGTCTATCTTGACTCTAAACGACCTGAAACGCCGGGTAAGGACGTAATAGGTCAAGTTGAAGCTGAGCTAACCAATCGCTATCTTATTCTGTAATGTCATTGACTTCTTGCTGGATATGGCCATGGTTGCTGACCGCTTTATTAGTACCTCCAATGTCGTGTATTGCATGAAGAGTCGCAGTGCAGACATATCTGCGAGCTATTATGAAACCCGGGGTATTGAAAGGCCTCCAGACTTTAAAAACGTTAGTTTCATAAAGCACAATCCGAATCTTCATGATACAAGCGGCACTGTATCCTGTCTAAAAGCTCTGAGAATGTTGCCATTCTTTTACGGCTTTGTCCCCACTGAAAGGAAGCCCAGGGATGTTGACATGCATCCGGTGATCTCAGTGCTGCGAGGCATCACACGGACTGCTGACCCGAGGCATGCGAAGAAGCCAGTTCATCATACGAACTGGAACGTTTGGAATAGCGGTGACACACCAAAACTCCTCTTCGCGTTGGCAAGTACGCACATTGAATCATTCTCCGACAAATTGCAACTGCCGCCTCAAGGTAGACAGTTATTCATATCGTCATGGTCTGGTTTCTGCGCAGCCATGGGTATGTATCTCACCACTGTTGTCGGGCTCTGGAACCAAGGTCTACCGATAGAAAACCGACTGCATTATCATATCCTCCAAACTTTGGAAGAGGATATACAGAATGATTGCAAGAAATTTGAATATATGAACCAGGAGACGCGACACACATGGTTCTGGAAAGCGTTTGTCGGGTCTTTAAGCGTTGTTCATGCCCAGTCAGTCGATGATGACAAGCGGCTTGATGGCATATTTGTCAAGTTGTCAAAAAGCTTAAAAACGTTCACGAAGGCTGAAGGTATCTCATCATGGGAGCAAGCAAAGCAGATTTTGGTTGCTGTGGTATGGCCGATAGGGCGTGTACAGGAAGATGTTTTTGAAAAGGTATGGGCCAGGCTGCTTTGCAATCAGTAGATTGTGGACCGGCCGGCATTGTGGTTTCGGTACATAGGAGTGCGATAAATAATAATTAAATTATAAAAAGTATTAATATTTATAAGTCTATTCTATCTTTTAATATAGCCTTGATAGACTCTACTTTATTATTTAAATTATCCATATTTATTTGCCCATTACTCCTGTATCCTATAGCACTAGAATCTTTAAAAGCCTCTGCAAGTTCCTTGTAAGCTAACAGTGTTACATCCTGCCCCCTCCCCGCAGACACTGCTGAGAATGGACACCCGCATGGATCCGGTTCTTGGCATCTTCGCATAGTGTCCGCATAACTCGGGAGGCCGAGCAAGCCCTCCGCGGAGTGCAGTGCGTCCAACATCAGCTTTACCGCTGTGTCAATCTTGCTGCACACCTCATCTGAAAGAGGGAGCTCTCCGAGCTGCATATATTCCATCCCGGTCGCAATTTGTGGGATTAGTCCACCTGGGAAGGAAACGGGATGTAACATTCTCAGATAGCTCTCAAAATGGGTTAAGACAAGACAATAGAGCCGGCGGAGTGAAAAATAACAACTCATAGCTAGGATTCTGGTCGGCTGGTCCATAGACTTGTCGGCACCGTGAAATATTGTGGAGGATGGTGGAGTGATGCATTGTAGATCCTTGTAGTAGTTGGAGCTGGAGAAGGGTGAGGTTGAGGCGGTTGAACTGCGTCTTGGCGCTGCAGACACGTCTTGAGAAAATGCAGACGAGTTGTGAAGGGGAGGTGTAAATTGACGGACTATTTCGATCAGAGACCGAGCCAAGTGTATGACCGTACCGATGGGATATTCACGAAGGTCAAAGCTGGGAAGTCTGTTGTCGTGACAGTTGGCCGTGAGAAGACTCAGCGCCTTGTAGATATCAGCCATGAGAGTTGATAGTCGAGCGATTGGGGAAGTGCCATGACTGTCGGGATTTCCAGATTGTGTACACTCATGCGTGAAATACGAGATCTCGGCAGACGAGTCCAACACGGTGGCTTGGTCGATTTTGGGAGTAGTGGGCTCCATGGTGAATCCGTTACCGAGAACCTGGTTGGGCATTGTATCCAGCACCGAACCAACATGCAGCTCGCTAGCGTTGGCAGGTTCTATCTGACCGAGGCTACCGAGGCTACCGAAGACCATTCCTGGCTTTTCCAAGCAGACATCGAAGTCGGACGACGAACTATTCAGCATGGCCCATATATCTGGTGAATCTGGATAAAAGGAGCCGAAAGTGTCAAGGCTTGGCTCTTCCCCAGTGCACGTACTAGCAGAGCCCTTCGGTGGAGTGGGGGGTCCCATTTCTCCTTCACCAGAGCTGCCCTCGGAGTCGAGGTTCCGTTGGCGTTTTGCCCGGGCTCTTTGGCTATACACGCATCCAACCTTGGCCCTGGTGCATCGTTCGCATTTCTGCTGGCCAGATTTGTCTTCTGTATTGACGATGCATTTGAGCTTGTGGAACCGACAACGATCACATGAAGCTCGCAGAGAAGGGAAATTATTTGGAGGCATTTTGGTGGTTCAGAGGCCAAAGTAAAACAGTGTTAATGCAGAGAGTGGACAAAAATAAATGGATGATCTTGGCAGGAGCCAGTGTAGTTAGCTGACTCGATACTGTTTGCGCCGAGGTATCAGAGTAGATGGATCAGGATACGTCAAGCTCAGACCTGCGAGTCTTATACATTACCTATCAGAAGCCACGTTGTATTCGCTGCCGAATTTCCGTTGTCTTGCAACTTGCATTGCTACGCCACTAGTCAGCATCCATGTTGTTGTGCAGTTAATGACCGTAATAGCTCTACTCACGCCGTAAAACGCAGGATCAGATTGCTGGGACGGGAAGCTGTCAAGGTTACTCCAAAATTAAGGTTTTGGCTAGTCTTGACACAGCAGGTGTGTGTTGTACTTATTGCCGTCAAAAGTACGATAAACAGGGGTATGTCGTATTCAGAACACGACTGAGACGATGGGGTATCTGTATATCCATCTTATTCCGATCTTCTTCTTCTTCTTCCGGTAAACCTTATCTGATATCTTCACTCTTTGGAGATAGTACCGGAGTATTCCGTCCAACGCAGAATAATTAAATCTATTGGAATATTTAATAGTCCATTTACATCCTTCTCTCTTCAAAACCTTAAATCAAAAGAGGAATCTCCAGCACGCATTTGTGACCAGTCAAATCATGCTGTCATGTTTCAAATAGCGAAATCAACGAGCCACGACGAATCGTTGCAGGGAATAATCTTCAACATGTCCCAGGGATGACCCGAAGCGCCAATACAGGGTACCTATGTAACCTAGTAGGTCGAGAGTTTGCTGAACTCGCCACGGGCCCGGATCTGAGAACCCCATTTGAAAAAGAGAAACGGCGCTGGTAGCAGAAGCACGCTAATGCAAGCAAAGATAGTGCTGCCCCAGTCGATACCGATTCTTTCATACATGGGCCAGACAAAGAGAGGGAAAGCTCCTGCAGCCATAGATCGTACAAATGTGTTGGCCGCAATAGCACTAGCACTGTAACGAGTGAAGGTATCGACGAGATACTGGAGGGACGACTGGAAGATGGTGGTGAAGCCGATCCCTGTCAGGAATACGCCGACGATAGATGGCCAAGGGTTTGAGACATGCTGAACTGAGGTCCCTGTTCAGACGAGAATGGTTAGTCGTCTATGCAAGATTTCTCCATAATTATGAACGCGGGTGGTTCGCGACTTACACCCGAAAAGAAAAAGACCAGCAGAGAAGGCAAATCCGCCAACCATCATTGGTGGAAGTCTCGCTTCAGGAACAGGCTTGAAGTGGTTGGCCACGAGCTTCTTTCCGTAATAGATATTATTGAGGATATTAGCGGCGGCAGCGAACAGACACCCAATCAGGAGAGACAGAAACGGCAGCTGGCTCACCACAGGGCCCCAGCCCCGGAACCGACCGTACTCGAGCGCGAAGCTCTCCAAGCTTGCGTAAAGGATTGCTACAAAAGGTCCCCTGCGTCAGACGTTGTGCCGGATTTCACGCGGGACTGGGGAAGGATGCCGTGCTCACCATAAACAAATGAGGTATAGATTGTCAGCAACAGGCAGATTGGATCCAGAAGCATCTGGAACGGGCGGACAAGATAGGTACCGAGAAGGCTTCTGAAAGTTGGGCGAGTCTCTTCCCACTGTTTGAGCCAAGGTATCAGCATCAGCAATACCCAGACCAGTCTGCCACCATCGGTAACATACCTTGGCGTGAAGGGCGTAATTTCCCGTGGCCTGACGGAGTCGGCTTGCTTTGCGTGTTAGAATCACGTCAGCGTGGCTCTCATCTAGCCAGATGGCGTCTAGAGCGAACTGGACCATCATAACGATACCCGTCAGATATTCGGTCCAGCGCCAGCCGCAACCGCTGGCGATAAAGGCACCGCCTATGATAGGTCCAAGGGTCGGAGCTGCGGCAATGGTGATGCCGTAGCACACCATAGGGGTGCCCCTTTGGCGCGGGGTCCATATATCAACGATAGAGCCACCTGTAATGGAGATGGGGGAACTGCCGAAGACGCCAGCGAAGAAACGTGTAATAAGGATGGTCTGGATATCCTTGGCGGTCGCAGTGCCGAAGGCAAAAGCAGCGCTAACAAAATAGGGCTAAGGATACAGTACAAGTTAGTGGGATCCATCAGGGACAAGGGTTGTCGTACAGCTAGGGCGGGCCATTTTCGGCCATAAACCTCACACAGCGGCGCCCAGAGCATGGGGCCGAGAGCGAACCCGAAAATGAGGAGACTAGTCCCCGCGTTGGCAACCTCATATGACACGTGGAACTCGTGGCTGATTTCTGCGGTGCCGGCCGAGTAGATGGCAGATGCAAACGTGATCCAGCATGTTGTGAGGGCCCACAGGGCTGTTGTGTAGACCTTTTTCCCCATGGGCCAGTTTTGGGGGTTGTCAGGGTCCGAATCACCCTCGAAATCCACAATGTCAGCCAATTGGGAAGACTCTTTGGCCCCCATGGTGGACTCTTCGGCGGATTCGCTTTTTGAAGGATCTTGGCTCATATTGTCGGACGATTTGAGTGGAGAGCGATTGAGGCTTGCTGGAATAGGTAGGCTTACGGGTCAAGATAAGGAATGCGTTGTGAGAGAAACCTCATCTGCAGTTTCTGTACAGGCTTTATCTTGTTTTCTTTTTGGCGCTAGTATCATGTGTTTTTCTTGTCTCTTGTCATGTATAATTTCGAGCGAGCTTCAACTAACCTTTCGCGCTCTCGCTCACTCGCCCGCGTCTCGCATAAGATATGCGAATGCCGTGACCAATGAAAACGACTACATTTGCAGGGTCCCCATTCGCATAACCGTTATCCGTCTTCTGACTCCTCCCCCATCTGTAGTCCTACTGTGCCATGACTCGTTCTACTCGGTATCACTCTGTTGATTGCGTCGATTGAATCTCTCTGCTGCTCAGACAATCGAGGCTACCAGATTCAATTAACTCATTTTTAATAATTTTGTAGCGCTCCAGGGTAACCAATACTTGCTCTAGCTATCCATCACCAAAAGCCGCAACCAATTACCTGTGTCATGGAGCCTGCTTTGAGAACCTTGTCCATGCCAGGCCTGTCACAGCCTTACGGCCAAGTGCGTACCTGCAATAACTGTCGGCAACGCAGGGTCAAGTGTGACCGCCAGATTCCACGATGCTCTAATTGTTTACGAAACGAAGTCAGCTGCATTTATCCCCCTGGCCGAGGCAGAGCTCCCAAGAGGCCAAAACGCAGTCTGGCGCCTCAACTATGCGAGAGACTATCTCGTCTTGAGAACATCATTGGACAATTCGGCGCGGCTGGCAAGTTTAACACGACTGCACTCACTCGCTTCCAGATGGCCACTAACATTTACATCAGCCAGAGAGAACCAGGAATCGTCTCATGCTGAGCAAGATAGTCAAGAACATTCATTCGATCAAGATTTCAGCCGTCTCAAAGTTGATGAGTCCAAGAGTTACTATGTGAATAATGCACTATGGGTCACTTTATCCAACGAAGTACGCTCATATCCATTCATTCGATTGGCTAGTCCCTTGTAGCTGACATACTGCAATCAGGTTGAGGAACTCCGTGATCTACTTTTTGAGCCCGCCAGCGAAGATATTGGCTATGAACCATCTATCGCTTCATCCACCACTACGGGTGCTACTTCACCGCCATCTCCGCAGCTGGGATTGAATGCGGCGATATTTGGCTATCGAGCCATTACTTCATCTCTGTACCGGTATCACCCTTCTTTACAGCAAGCTGTCACGCTTTTTGCTGCATTCAGTGAGAATGTTGCGCCGTTGGTGCGCATCTTTCATATGCCGACATTGACGAGAATTTATTGGGACGCAATTTCATCACTTGGGTCTCTTGATAAGTCTACGGAAACGCTCTTGTTTGCTATCCATTACTCGGCTGTCATCAGTCTCAGCTCAGAACAATATCTCAATATTCTGGACGAGACCCGCGAAGCTGCCTTGGAGAGGTATCGCTTCGCTGTAGAACAGGCTCTCGCTCAAGGCAACCTTCTCAGCACCCAGAATATGACCATGTTGCAGGCTGCAGTGCTATTCTTATCTGCTCTGCCAAATGAAGACGACTCGCGCGCTGTATGGGCACTTACCTCGCTTGTCTTCCATATTGCAAGGACAATGGGAATTCATCGCGATGGAACAATATTCGGGCTAAAACCTTTTGAGACAGAGCTACGTCGACGTTTATGGTGGCAGATCTGCATTATCGATAGTCGTTCGTCGGAATATCACTGCAATGAGCCTATCGCACTAGGCTTTGTAACTGATACCAAGCCACCATTACACATCAACGATGTCGACTTATTACCCGAAATGGTAGAGCCTCCAGCTGAAAATTGGGACCATGCAACTGATATGACACTCACCTTGATACGGTGTGAGGCTATACAGACAGGCTGGAAGCTTGGTCGAATGAGACACAGGCAGACGAATGAGTCAGCAGACAATAGCGGAACTCTAATAAACTCAGACGAGAGCCCACATCCTGCCAAGCAGCGCCGAGCTCTGATACAAGACCTGGAAACGACGCTGCGCGACAAGTATCTGCCCATCTGTGACATTTCAGTACCATTCCAACTTCTTTCCTCGGCGGTAGCAAGAATCATTCTTGGGCGCTTCTGGCTTATAACACAGTACTCGGCGGCGTCAAGGGAGAAGGAAGTTGATGACGAAAACATCGGCGGCCAAGTTCCAACAGCTCCCAGCACCACAAGTCATCTAAAGAACAAGTTACGAGACGAGCTCTTTCAAAATTCAATCCAAATACTTGAAATTTCGGGCATGCTTCTTACAAGCAAAGAACTTGTTCAATTCTCCTGGTACTCGAAAACTCACATCCAATGGGGCGCCATGGCATTTGTTCTCTCTGAATTATGCGCTCGGCCTCATTCAACGCAGTGTGATCACTCATGGGAATGCGTAACAACTGTGTACGGGGGGTGGAGAGACGATGGAAACAAACAAGATGAAACTCGACTTGCTCTTTGGCGTCCCATCAGACGGCTCATGGCTAAAGCTCGCTATGTAAGAGAAATGCAACGGACAGATCCTGGAAAACCGTCCCGTAGGGTCCAGAGGCACGAACATGTTCCATTTTCTCCCTCACCAGACCCTCTGTCTCAGTACCAGGCACCATCATACTCCACCAATTGGTACGAGCCGCCGCAGCAAACATCGGCGGCTATGCCGACACCAGAAGCATCATTACCTGGAATATTTCCAGTGTCATTTGATAGCAGCAGCCAGTCGGATACTTTACAGAGAGTCCTCGGCACGGAAACCCTAGGGCCTTTTATGGACTTAATTCCAGAATGGCCCTGGGCAGACGCTGATACCGTATCACCACTGGCAGGCCTCGATCTGAGGAATTCAAGGTTTCATTGACGTATTCCAAGCACTAGAGGAGCGGGGACAGAAAGTTACAAAATGTGTTTTTAAGATTGAGCGTGGAAAAGACTAATATATCACATAAAGGTAACACACAGTCTATATCTTGATCATAATTCTTCCTCAAGCCAGAGGTCAAAACACTTAATTGAAGTATCTTGGTATCTCTCTCTTAACAAAATCCTCAAAAGTTGTTGCCTTACGACCCGTCAAGAGTTCAATGTTGCCCCGCTGCTTCTCGTAGTCTTCGGGAGCATACAGCGCCCTTGTCTCAACCATTGACTTGGCCAGTGACTTGGACACCACGTCAGGAACGTGCAACTTGGCCAGGTTCTCAAGATACTGGTCTACAGTAATGTGATTGACCTTAACCTGGGGCTTTCCAGCTGCAGTAAGCTCTCGATTGATGATGTCCCACTGCTCAGTCTGGGATAACAAGGCTGGTCCACTGGCGTAGATAACATCCTTCATGAGAGTGCCTTGAGGGCCACTTGCATCCAGTCGCGGGTTGACCAGTAAGGAAGCGGCAGCACGCCCGACATCTGCAGGGTCGATTGGATCGTGCGGCACTTCTGGGGCTAGCAAATTGACTTGCTTGGGCTCCGAATGCCTATCAAGGTAAATTCGGAGCGGGTTGCTGGCAAAGAACCCGGCCCGTACCGCTGCATGGGGGACCTGGAGCTCCTCAAGTGCAATCTCAACCTGTGCATGCTGCCACGGGATGAAATGGTCCTTCTCAATAGAGCGAATGTCATCCTTGATGGTACCCGCAGTCCTGACCTGACTCGTCGATAAGAAGACAATGTATTGGATGCCAGCATCCCGGAGGGCGGTTATGGCTCCACGCAACGTGTCATTTGACCGCACGGCGTAGATAAAGGCAGCCTGAGCGCCTGTTTCCTGCACGGCTCGTTTCACAGAGTCGAGATCGGTTAAATCGGCACTGATACGCTGCAAGTCTGCGGCAAGTTCTTGCTCGTGCGAGATCCACTCATTGTGTTTGGACTTGTCGCGTAAGGCAATGAAGACCCTAGCACCAAGCGCGTGGGCCTCGAGTGCAACGGCGGAACCAACTTCGCCAGTGGCACCGAAAACAAGGACGTTGGAGAAATGTGGGGAGGGCATAGTGGAGGTGGCAGATAAGCAGGCAAGGACGACGTACGACAACGTGATTCAAGGTAGTATAGGTAGGCAAGGTAGTGTAGAATGGCAGGCGCCTAAGTTGTTTTGGTGCTCTAAACCTACGTTGAAATATGAGCATTTATATGCATTGCATTGTACAATCCGAAAATGTCCGCCTTGATCCATGTAAACTTCCGAGTTTCAGCGTCAATCCCATCCCATTCGCCGTTATCAGAGACCATCTCGTCGTGTCCCGGATAAACATTCCGAAGGGTGGAGTCTCGTCATCTCGCATATTCGCATAATAACTCAATGCGATTGGTGGCATTTGATCCCATATCATCATGGCGATCTCGGTATAATAATCCCTGCAAGTATCACTTGCAACAATTGTCTGACACGTTGTTGATGAAGGAATTATACGGATAGATGGTGGCTTATGTTTATTATAGTTCTTTGAATACTACATTGAAATTGGGTTTAGGGCAAATTAACTACTGAATAACTATGAAACTGTTAACTCTAATGACGTGAATTATGTCCACTTCAACTACTTGGGTAGGGCCTAGAGATCGGCCCCCCGTACTTGAATCCCTTTGCAAGCTCCGTGCCTCAAGCACGGGGGGTAGACTGACCAGGCAAAGGGGCTGCTAAGAGAGGAATAAACGCAATACTTCTTTTTTTATAGCTTTACCTAAGAATTTAAAGTAACGAAATTCTAATAAGTTATATAAGTATTTAGAGAAATCTAAACTCTAAATTTGGAGTAAAAGATATATACATTTCTATATATTTAATATAAGAAGAAAGGTGCTAAATATTTCTCAGTTAATAAACCCTTTGCCTGGTCAGTCAACCCCCCGTGCTTGAGGCACGGAGCTTGCGAGTAAATCAAGTATGGGGGGGCCGATCTCTAGGCCTTACCCAAGTATCATTACAACGAGAACAAAGCTAATTAAAATTATGCACCAACTTAAAAAGCAAGAACAATTCACAGTATCATCAGCAGTTTGAGATAAGAAGTTCTATTATGCTGGCAGTGCTGAACAAGGAAATAGCTCGGGAGATTTATCCGTTAACCCTCCTACCCCAGAACTACATCAATTACCGACATGAAGCTACCATAGGGAGTGTTGACAGCATTTATCTTGAGTCTTGGGTCCACAACCTCCAGAATGGCCTTCCAGCTCTCAAGGTCTCGTTCCAGGGAGTTGAACAGCTGCATCATACCCACATCGCGTGATCGAAGTACACGCTCGTTTACAGACGAGACTGTGCCAGGCTCAGGTACAACAAAGTCCATAATGAGTACATGCGAATTCTCCCCCATGGACCCAACTGTGTTCTTGAGGATGTTGACGGAGTTCTCAAAGTCCCAGTTGTGAAAGATCTGGCGGAAGAGGTAGATATCGGCACCCACGACCGGCTGTTTCTTGAAAAAGTCGTACTCTTGAAATTGAATACGCTCGGCAATGCTGGACTTGTTGTTCTCCTTGATGACCTTGGTACCCTCTTCGACAACATGAGGAATGTCTTGGATAATGAAAGTCAAATCGGGAAAAGCCTCAGCCAACTTGACGCAGCTATGTCCGATGTTGCCTCCAATCTGTAGACACAAAATCAGTCCTGTGCAATATACCAAAGTAATAGGAGATCAAGAGTCTTACATCAATAACACTGGCCTTACCAAGACCTGCCCAGTCAAATCCACTGACGAGATGCTTCAAGTCGCTCTTGGGGCTGGTGGCGATGGCATCCATGACGCGACCAAAGAGCTTGTAGACATCGGGCTGTTTGGCAATGTACTCATACATACGAAGATCGGTGTTGAAAGCAGCATTGAAGGGGGTTTTGTTAGGAGCTGTGTTATCGGGCCACCTCTCATGGGCAGTGACCATGGACGCAATCACCGGTGCAATAATGCTGGTCATCCATACCCTCTGATCAGAGAATCTAGTGTTGGTCACCAGAGCTGCTGATGTAGCCGAGTGCGCAATGAAGCCAGGCTCGGGCTCAGAGAAGAGATGGTTGGTCATGCCCATACGTGCCAGTGTCTTAAGTCTCAACTCTGACACGCCAGCTTTGGCGGCTAACTCTGCGTATGCAACCTTGCCTTCCAAAGGGACAAGCTCAAAGATCTTAAAGTGGCTCATCCATCGAAGGATTTCCATATAGTGGTACTATAAAACATTAATTAAAGTCACAGAAGTTCTGATAATCAGCGTTACTTACACCCGTGATGACATTTTGCAAATACTCGCCAGGGCCAGAAACAAGTTGAAAGATTTGCAGTGCGCTGTCTAGGAGCTTCTCTTTGGCAACCTGTGCTTCCTCAGGAGCCTCGGGAGATAAGTTGATTATAGGCGCATCCCGTTCGAAACTCGGCTCTGGAAGTTTGTTGGCTCGGAGATATTCATTCAGTGTCTTGGTCTGCTTGTTGAGATCCTCAACCAAGATCTCAAGGGGCGATAACTTGGTAGCATGGCCGTTAATGCCATTAGTACCGCTGGTCCCGTTGGAAATGCCGTTAGAAACCATGTTGTGCTGTTGATGGGTTTGTAGATAAGAAGACAAAGTTTAACTGCTGGTGTTGAGATGATGTGAATAGGCAGTACTGGAGGCTTATAAGATTAGTGGAATGATGCGATATAAAACTCAACTGGGAAGCACTAAGCTTCCTAAAGCTGTGTATTTTTGGAAAGCCGAACTCCTCCGGGGTACATGCACAATGGTACGAGGTTGAGGCAAGCTCTAAAATTCGGATATTTTCGGCTGGGACTTCTGTATAAGCTGGACCACCAAAGCGGGCCCTCCTTGAATAGTTAAGATCATCCAAGAGGATGCAATTGCTGGATCAAGCTTCTTTTTTAACTCAGTCTTAGAGACAAGTTTAGTTCAAGGCATATTTTACTCCATCCAACCATCAACACCCATCAGCAGTCCATTATGGCTAAACCCCAGCAGCACTACGAAGTCATTATTGCCGGAGGAGGCATTGCTGGAGTCACTCTCGCGCTGATGCTCGAGAAACTCGATATCAGCTACTTCCTCCTTGAAGGTCGTGATACTCTCGAGTCTGACAGAGGCGCTGGCATTGGTCTGCAGCCAAATGGTCTGCGTATCCTGGACCAGCTGGGTCTCGTCGAGGACATCGAGAAGGCTACTATCCCTCTTGAAAAATGGTTCTCCTACGACAGTGAGGGCTACTTGATGTCCGAGTCCAGTGCCATGGAACAATACCGTGAGAGGTTCGTATCACAGATCATTGCTGTTTGCATCGGATGTGATCTGACTGTATGAAGAATCGGATACCCTGTCGCCTTCATCGAACGACAAAAGCTGCTACCAATCATGGTTCGTCACATACAGCGCACAGATTGTGTCAGAACATCAGCACGTGTAGCTTCAATCGAAGAGAGTGACGACTATGTCACCGTAACCACAACCGACGGCCTGTCTATTAAGGGAGATATTGTCGTGGGAGCGGATGGCGTTCGCAGCGCCGTTCGTAGATACATTGACTCATCTTTGACGGAAAACATTACCGCAGATGACTGTAAGCTTCACAATTTACAAAAATCGCGATTCTTCCACTCACCTGTATCTAGACCTCAGCGTTGCATGCTCGACTGTCTATGGAATGTCAGCACCTACTGAGGGGATCGCCCCCGGTGAGAGATTTGCTGTTTACCGAGAGGAGCAAACCGTCATTGGCTTCACTGGAAAGGATGGGATTGTGTTCTGGTTTGTCTTTGAAAACCTCAATAAGAACATTCCTCTCTCCCAGGCCCCGCGGTACACCGAAGCTGAAGCCGAGGCCCTGTGCCAAGCTGTGGCTCACACTCAAGTCACCCCAAAGCTCAAGTTTGGGGAAATCTACAACAACCGTGTTGTGGCTGTCAAGATTGGTGTTGAAGAAGGTGTCGCAAAGGGATGGCACACTGACCGCGCAGTCATTGTCGGCGATGCAGCCTGTAAGACAACACCAGCTGGTGGACAAGGCGCCAACCAAGCCATAGAGTCTTGTGCTGTCTTGATCAACAAGCTCATGGAAGCTCGAAAGTCGTGCGTATCTGGCGAAAGGCTGTCGCGCGAGGTTATCAAAGCTGCATTGGCTAGCTACGCCCAAGAGCGTCAACAGCCCGCTACGGTAGCTCTGGAGAGATCACAGATGGTCGGCAAGGCACTCTTGTGCACCCCAGGACCTGCTACAGACTTGGTAAAAAGTATGTTGAAGCTCAGCAACGAAGACTGGCTTCTCCGTGCTTTCATGGCCCTGTCGGCGGCGCCTGTTCTGGAGAGTATTGAACTCACCGCCAGAGGACATCTCTACAACAAGGCGGTTAGGGAAGCGAAGGAAGAGATGGCGAGACGTCATAATATGGCGAAGAGCAAGGAGACAAACCCGATCATTAATGCGTCTGGCCAGCGGTTTCCAGTGCAAGCGGCCACGTGAGTCATCGAAAAAGGCTCAAGGAAGATTATCCTAGTAGTATTCCTAGATATCAATTTCAGTCGACTGTCACTCTTTGCAATTTTCATCTTGTCTCCTCATATCGAATCCCTTCAACGATCATGATACGGATTTGGATAGACCCAACCACTTTGATACATAGAATCATTTGCTACAAACGTCAGATTTTACTAGTCTGTGCCAATTTCGAAGCAACAACTCCAACATGGATACTCAACCACAGAGACTACTTTCAAAGAGCATATCTAACTTACACCTCAGACATTGTACTGTAATCCATCCACTTGCTGCAGGATTTCCAACCCAGATGGTGATCTGCTCAAAATCCGTGACTCGTTTCTTGACACATGAATTCTGCAATTAGTCAACAGTTGTGAAATGCTTTTCCATTTCAACGCAGTGAATGTGTCTCCTCTTTGCTCCGGCTCCGGCTCTATTGGCTCTGCACTGATAACCTTGCATTTGCTACGCTGACCTTCCAGTTCCAGCCTGCCCCTGCTAATTATTAGTTCGGTCCTCTTCGGAGATGTTGTCTGATCTGATTGCCCGTGGGGCGGGTGAGAAAGTGGACAAGTGGACGCTATGCTGATTTGGGTGCATACAACAAGCAGCACGGATATTTTCGCAACAGGATGGACAAGGGGCTGGTGAATTTCGGCCTGCATTAGCTTTGGACCCACGCCCTGATAATCTGCCTGTAGATATCATGCAGCACCGATGATTCAATGTATAAGCCTTGAGTTTCTTGGTAAAAAGAAAGACAACATACCAGACAGACATTGAAGTTTTTTTTATCTGATTTTACAGTTATCCCTTTCCCATCTTTCACAATGGTGTCTTTGACGGATGTGTATGTCTTTGGTGACCAAAGTGTCCCGGTTCTTGACAAATTACAAGGTCTTTTGCGTATAAAAGACAACGCACTTTTAATCTCTTTTCTGAACGAAACCTTCCTAGCGATTCGACGTGAGATTGCGGCACTCTCATCGGCAGACAGAAAGTCCATACCTGAGGCAGAAAGCCTCAGTTTGCTCTTGGAAGCAGTCCGAAAGAGCGGACCGCATACGGCTCTGGACAGTGTCTTCTTGTGCATCTACGAGATTGGCTACTATATTGAGTAAGTCGAAAGGAAATCTGGCGTGATCCAAAGTGTACTGACTCTATTCTAGCTATCTGGCTCGTTCAGACAAACAGCATCCGCCAGCATCTTCCTCACTTTTCCTTGGAATTTGCACAGGCGGTCTTGCAGCAGCAGCTATCAGTTGCGCCAAAGATGTCTTTGAGATCTCAAAACTGGGCGTTCAGGCTGCCATTGTGGCATTCAGACAGGGCATCTTTGTTCGTAGCAGAGCCGAGAACCTTGGTTACTCGACACCCTCAAGCTGGTCTATGATTCTCTCTTCAAATCAAGAAGAGCTTGTTTCAGAGACGCTTGATACATTTTCAAAGGACAAGGTTAGTCTGAAACTTACCACTTCATTCTGCTTTGAGTGAAACTAACCTGTGCCCCCAGAATTTCCCAAAAGGCACACAGCCCTACATCAGCGCTGTTGGTCCAGGCTTTACAACAATTAGTGGCCCCCCAGCTGTCCTCGACTCACTCAAGTCCCTTGACGCCTTTTCCGGGAAGAGACTGTATCCGGCTCCTATCTACGGTCCATACCACTGCTCGCTAGCCTACTCAGAGGATGGCAATCTCGAACAGGTTCTCGATTCAATCCTAGAAGGCCTTGAGTTTTGCGATAACCGGATGCTTGTTCCCCTGATTTCTTGCGCCTCTGGATCTCGCCTGGAACAGTTGACTTTTGGAAGCCTCGTTGAGGACGTTTTGGAGAACGCCCTTTCGCAACAAATTCGAATGGACCTTGTCACCAATACTTTGTTTGAAACCTCATCAACCACTACCGCAACGTTCATCTCAGTTAATGCTCAGACAACCGTTTGCAGCCTTGTTGACTGGTTGTCCAAGAGAGGTGCCACAACAAGCATGGCACCAACCTTGGAGAACCTGGCCAAAGACCAAGCAAGGTCGCAGGTAGCCCCCGGAGACAGCAACAAGATCGCCATCATCGGATTCAGCGGTCGATTCCCAGAGGCTGACAACCTAGACGAGTTCTGGGATTTACTGGTGAAAGGTCTTGATGTCCACAAACCGGTTCCCGAAGAACGCTTTGCCCGCGACCACTACGATCCCACAGGCCAGCGCAAGAACACCAGCCAAGTTCAATACGGCTGCTGGCTGAAGTCTGCGGGTTACTTTGACACCCAGTTCTTCCACATGTCGCCAAAGGAGGCCATGCAGACAGACCCGGCACAACGACTGGCTCTCCTCACAGCTTATGAAGCATTGGAGATGGCTGGAGTCGTGCCTGACCGAACACCTTCGACTCAGCGAAACCGTGTGGGCGTCTACTACGGCACTACAAGTAACGACTGGGGCGAGGTGAATTCTTCACAAGATGTTGATACCTACTACATCCCTGGAGCCAACCGTGCCTTTATCCCTGGTCGGGTGAACTACTTCTTCAAATTCACGGGTCCCAGCATTGCTGTTGATACTGCATGCTCTTCCAGTCTTGCTGCTATCAACCTTGCCATTACCTCATTAAAGAACCGCGACTGTGACACTGCAATTGCAGGCGGTACTAATGTCATGACCAACCCGGATAACTTTGCAGGCCTCGACCGGGGCCATTTCCTTTCACGTACAGGAAATTGCAAGGCATTTGACGATGGCGCAGACGGTTACTGTCGCGCTGATGGAATCGGTACCTTGATTCTCAAACGCCTGCCAGATGCGATCATGGACAACGACCCCATCTTTGGAGTCATCTTGGGAGCACATACCAATCACTCAGCAGAGTCTGTTTCCATCACGAGACCTCTTGCAGACGCCCAAGAGTATTTATTCAAGAAACTCCTGAATGAGACGGGAATTCACCCTCACGATGTCAGCTACGTTGAGATGCACGGCACCGGAACTCAAGCTGGTGATGCTGTCGAGATGCGTTCAGTCTTGAACTCGTTTGCCTTTGATCACAGTCGTCCAAGAGACAAAGGCCTGTACTTGGGCTCAGTCAAGGCGAATATCGGTCACGCTGAATCTGCATCGGGAGTCCTCGCAATCATCAAGGTGTTGCTCATGATGCAGAAGAATACAATCCCTCCTCATTGTGGCATCAAGACCAAGATCAACCAAGGCTTTCCCAAGGACTTAGACCATCGTGGTGTTCGTATCGCCCAGAAGAACATTGTTGACTGGCCTCGTCCTGAGAATGGCAAGAGGAGGGTTCTCGTCAACAACTTCTCTGCGGCTGGTGGAAACACTTCCTTGCTACTCGAGGATGGCCCAACCACTCATCCAGGCAAGCATCATCAAGACGGAGACGCTCGGACAGAACATGTCGTAGCTGTATCGGCACGGTCTACAAAGGCCCTAGAGGAGAACATCAAGGCTCTCGAAGCTTTCATCGCCAACTCTTGGGCCCCAGAAGGCGAGCTCCTCTCTCAGCTCTCCTACACCACCACCGCTCGTCGTGTGCATCACAGTCGACGTATTGCATTTGTAACCAATGGGCTGGAAGACTTGAGACGGTCTCTTCTTTCTGCAGCAGCTTCGGCCAGTCAGATCAAGGGAATTCCCGCAGCGTCACCCAAGGTTGGCTTCCTTTTTACCGGTCAGGGAGCCCAGGAGACAGCCATGGCCAGCGGCTACTACAAGAGCTTCTCGTCATTCAGGTCAGATATTCACCAACTCAACTCGATTGCGATACTTCAGGGACTGCCCTCAATTCTTCCACTGGTCCAAGGCACAACTCCAGTTGATGATCTTTCTGCAGTTGTCGTGCAGTTGGGAACTTGTATCATCCAGATCGCTTTGGCCCGCTTCTGGGTTAGCCTCGGCATTAGCCCTCAGTACGTCATTGGACATAGCCTGGGTGAGTATGCCGCCCTTCAGATATCAGGAGTCCTCAGCATCAACGATGCCATCTACCTCTGCGGTCACAGGGCGGCGCTTCTTGACAAGAGGTGCACGGCCTACACTCACGGCATGGTCGCTATCAAGGCGCCAGCAGATGATCTGAGGCAGCAAATCACTTCTGACTTGCAGGTTGAGGTTGCTTGTATCAATGGAACTGAAGACACTGTACTCAGCGGTCCCAACGCAGATATCGATTCGCTTTGTGGAAAGCTGACCCAGGCCGGGTACAAACTTCACAAGTTGGAGATCCCCTTCGCCTTCCACTCATCGCAAGTCGATCCTATCCTCGATGACCTCGAAGAACTTTCATCTCATGTCAAATTTCACGAGCCCAAGTTGCCGATTGTCTCGCCTTTGCTGCGTGCGCTACTCACTGGTGACGCCGCCGGTCCAGAGTATATCAGACGCCATTGCCGTGAAACAGTCGACTTCCTTGGGGCTGTCAAGGCAGCGGAAGCCCAGGGCATCATGGAACGAGGCGGCCTGTGTATTGAGATTGGCGCGCATCCTATCCTTACGAGAATGGTCAAGTCGATCCTCGGTCAAGAATTCCGATGCCTTGCTTCTCTTCGTCGCAAGGAGGACCATTTCAAAACACTTGCCGACTCTCTGTGTGCTCTGCAATTGGCCGGATTTTCCGTCAATTGGGACGAATATCACCGCGACTTTGCATCATCCCGCAAGGTGCTCCAGCTTCCCAAGTATAGCTGGCAACTGGCCAACCATTGGATGCAGTACAAGTATAGCTGGTGTCTTACAAAGGGTGATGTCCCTGCCGAGGCTTCTTCAGCTGGCACACTTGGACAAACAAAGACTCTGAGGCTTAGTGACTCTGTGCACAATGTGATCAAGCAGGCTCACGGTGACAAGACAAGCTCCATTACCATTGAGTCCGATATGTGCGACACACCTCTTCTTGCGATTGCGCAGAACCATCGTGTCAATGAATTGACTATGGCTCCCTCGGTTAGTTTCTGTTTCCGCTCAATACCTAGATAAAAAGAAGCTTGTCACTAATATTTGATTCATAGACGCTGTTTGCCGATATTGCCTTCACCCTCGCCAAGCATCTGATCCAGAATCGCGGACCAGAGTTCGTGACTTATCTCCCCTCCATTAACAACATGGCCGTTGAGAAGGCTCTGATTGTCGGAGAGACTGGCCCTCAGCTGTTCAGGGCATCCCTGGAGATGGACTGGGCTGCTATGCAAGGTTCCCTACGCATCTTCAGTGTCAATGTGAGCGGCAAGCAGACGACTCTTCACGCCACGTGTGATATAGTGGTTGAGAACCCAGAAGCGCACCGTGAGATGTGGCAGAGCCACGTTTACCTCATCCAGAGGGGCATCAAACATCTTATCCAAGGAGCCGGTGACGGATCCGCTCACATGATGCGCCGTGGCCTATTGTACAAGATGTTTTCTAACTCGGTACAGTATGGTTCTGCCTTCCAAGGCATTCAGCAGGTCTGGTTTGACAGTGAAGGTCTTGAAGGAACTGCCAAGGTCTTCATGCCCTCTGGAAAGGATACCTTTGCCCTGAACCCATACTGCTGTGACAGTCTGGGCCATATCACTGGCTTCATCATGAACTGCAGTGACAGTTTGGACCTTGATGACTACGTCTACATCAACCATGGCTGGCGCTCACTCCGGTTAACTGAGCCCTACCAGTGTGATGTCAACTACCAGACCTACGTCAAGATGCAGGCCGTTGGTTCTGATGACTCTACCTACAGCGGCGACGTGCACGTCCTTCGCGATGGCAAGATCATCGGTATATGCGGCGGTGTTACATTCAAGAAGGTCGCTCGTAAGGTGTTGGAGATGCTTCTTCCAAAGCCTTCCACATCAAAGAGCAAGTCCAACGCCGTTAGACACGCTGCTCCTCAACCGGTCAATCAAGCGACCCTGACTCCTCCGTCCACTACCAACCCCAGTATCGGCACGGCTTCGCCACCCGAGCAAACAGAGTCACCATCTGGCTCTGTTTCTGGCCTCATCCCGAAGGCCCTCGAGATCATTGCCGATGAGATTGGTGTTGATATCTCTCAGCTCACCGATTCTACTCTCTTGGCCGATCTTGGAGTGGACTCGCTCATGTCTCTGACCATTCTGGGCAACTTCCGCGAAGAACTTGATCTGGATATCCCAGCTGCGCAGTTTTATGAGTTCCTAACCGTCAAGGATCTCAAGTCCTTCCTTTCCGCCATTGCAGGAGATGGTGAACCAGACTTCTCGAGCTCAGCTTCTGACACTGAGAGTGCCGCATCTACAGCTGCTTCGACATCACCCAGTGACCATGGCAAGGATGAGACCGATGTTGCTCCCAAGCAAGTCAAACCTGTTGTGTCTGAGATACCTCGCTCAACATCTACTATCTTGCAAGGCACCAAGCACTGCTCCAAGACATTGTTTCTGTTCCCTGACGGAGCCGGTTCAGCAACCTCCTATGTTACCCTCCCAGCCATTTCTGCAGACTTGAGAGTCATTGGACTCAATAGTCCGTACCTCACTAAGCCACATGAGTTCAACTGTGCTCTGCAGGATATCACAGGATCTTACTTGAATGAAGTACGTCGACGTCAACCTCATGGCCCGTACTATCTTGCTGGTTGGTCAGCAGGCGGTGTTTCGGCATTCGACGCTGCTAGACAACTTGTTGCCGATGGAGAAACAGTTGAGAGCCTCATCTTGATTGACTCACCCAACCCTGTTGGTCTCGGTAAACTGCCGAAGCGCATGTATGACTTCTTGGAGAAGTCAGGAATCTTTGGTGCTTTTGAGATGGGCGAGGAAGCTCAAGCGCCACCAGACTGGCTCTTTCAGCATTTTTGCGTCTTTATTGAGGCTCTGGATCGATACGTGCCTGAACCTTTCGAGCATGGATCGGCACCCAACACCACTATCATCTGGGCCAAGGACGGTGTCTGCAAGAATCCTGACGATGCCCGTCCTGAGTCGCAGCCTGGTGATCCCCGTGGTATGAACTGGCTTTTGGATAACAGGAGTGACTTTGGGCCCAACGGCTGGGACGAGTTCATTGGCACAGGTAACATCAACACCCTCGCAATCGACAATGCCAACCACTTCACGATGATGAGGGAACCAATTGCGTCGTCTCTCTGTGCTAAGATTCGAGAGTCAATGGGCATTAATTGAGAGACCATGATAACAGGTAGTCTATAGTATGTAGATCTTTATTTTAGTATTGATTTCATTTTACCTGGAAATAATTATTTATACACTAGACCACATAAAAAGTGGCACATTGATTATGCTGGAGTTGAAATGAAATACCAGCATTAAATGTAATTCCTTGATCGAAAGCTTGGGGATTGTGAGCAATACTGCTGGGAAAAGCTAAAGGTCGCCTGCGCAGAGATTATTAACAAAGCTCTTGACTTGAACGATATCTATTGGTAAGAGGTGGCAAGTAATAATACTATGTCTTCGACACAGATATCCCCATCGACCCAATTCCATCGCCTCTATATCCTCCCTCCCGCCACATTCCTCCATGATTCGGTAGCACGCCCTCCTACATATCCAAGCCTATTGAATAATAAAGATCTAGCATGGCTGGAATGTTGGGTGGATGTTGGCATTGGCCCTCTTAAGATTGCAGACATCTTTGAAAGCTGAAGGCTGGTTGGTGTTGCAACATTTCGAATTGCCCGACCCAGAAAGCTGGCCACCTGCGGCAGAACATGCGTCATTGGTCCAGTTGTTGGTATATTGCCCACTCCTCTCATATCGTCCACTTGAGTCAGTACCGGCGCATTGGACAGATGAGCCAACCCTGTAATAGCGGTCAGTAACGATGGATAGATAAGCCATGCATATTAAATTACTTACACTGCAGTCGCAGTAAAGCCAAGGAGTACCAGGATCTGGGAGGTCTTCATCTTGAAAGAAAATGGATAAAGAATCAATAGTTGAGGATAGAAAAACTGAGTATAGGATAGCAAAGGTTTTTGGATTTGGTTTGCCTTGAAATACTTACTTTGGTGGGAAAGTCTGCCGCTTTTATAGTTGTCTACTTTGCTCAAAGAGTCGGTCAGAGTCTCCGGCTCAAACAGATAAGAAAATAAACTGGTCTGTAGCTTCGCAAGGGTGGGAATTCGGCATAAATTAATAAATTAAAACTCTATATCTTGATACGACGAAGTGAATTAAATAAATTACGTTAGGAAGAAATGTACGAAATTTAAGGTTAAGACCGAAACTTATGATGTTTAACTAATAAATTTAGAAGTATTCGTATCTGTTCAAGCCGGGATCTTCGCTGGAAAATGCAATAGGTCACAAGGATTATAGCGTCAAGGGAACAACTGCCGTTATTATAGGCGGGCCCTAATACGAAGTGGTCTGTAGCCTAGACTTCAAAATTTGAAGTTCAAATATAAAACTGCCGGAACACTAGTACTAATATTTCTTCATGCACTAGATTAGAATATGCGATAACTCACATCATGCCCTCGGATAAGTCGGCCGAGAAGTTATATCAGCTGACAGAATTGATGCACTGTTCCCTGGTATATCCGTGCTGTCAGTTGAAACATCAGGCTATATTGAAATTAGCCTAACTTGCTGCTGGCGTCTCTCGCAAACTTAATTTCTGAAGGGCTGGTGCGTTGCCTGATTCCTCGGAACAATCTAGTAGCCCCTTCAGCTCCCGAATTCTATTGAACCTGTCTTTGCGTCCAACGGGATTGGACCGCATGACTTGGACCGGTCGGCAAGCAACAGTTTACAGGCATGCCCATCCTGACATGCACATGTACAGCTTTCACCGACGGCCTCATGGAGGCTGGTTGCCCGGGACTTGACTTTTTTTTAACCCTCGGGATATCGAAAAGCCTCGAGTCTGTCGAACATTTTCAATGTTCTCAGCACCACCCAGTATCTCTCCTATACACCTAATTTGGTGACCTAGTTCTTCAACCTTGCCGCGCCGGACTTTATGTCGAAGTGTGAAACGGAGCCTTTGGAACTGCTCTTGAATGTCGAGGCCTTTTGAGGCGGAATACGATTCTTTGTTAGCCTACTTACACAGTTAGAACAACCACATTTTCTCAGGTTTCTCAAGCTTTCGACCTGTGGTCCAAAACTTTTAAGTTTCGTATCCATCTTGTCGAGAGAAGATTTGATTGATTGTAGTATACTCTTATAGACATCATAGTCGACATTACGCCGGAGCTTGTCTTGCAATCGTTGGTAGAGCACTGAGCGTCGCCATTGGTCCCCATTCAAGTTATTCGTCATTTTGTGAGAGTCAAATTCGGAATCGTTGACGCACCCAAGCATAACCTCGATATTTTGCCTCAGAAGCATCTGTTGCTCACTCAGCTTGTTGAGAATCTCAGTATACTCGCGCCGAAAGCTCCGCCAGGCTTTGAAGTAGTTGTTTCCCTCCTGGAACGTTCCAAGGAGGCTGATCACAACAGTAAAGGCCCCAAGTGCTAGGCTAGCTAGCTCAACTGCCCCTGGCATGATTGAGACTCAAACTTTGATCGATAGAGTGTAGAAGTCAGGGTTTCAGATAGGCAGCCCGATGGATGCATCAGGATTATTATGTAGTCGGTATAACGAACGGCAAATACCTCCCAACTTATGTTCCTTATGAAGAGATCAGTTGACTAAACACAGCTGGGCCTGCTCAGCAAGGCCATATTTGAAGGTAATGATCAGATGGCGAAGAAACTGGTAGGCGACGGTCAAACTGGTCCGAGCGGGTGTGACGTTGAAGCGGGCGCTGATAGGGTTGAAGCCTCGCTTCTTCTGGCCTCTATCATGGGTCACTGGAACACAATGGAGATCATTCTCTCATGTGGAGCAAACAGCAATACGACATCCCGTCTTGGATGGACTCTGATCATGCTCGCTACAAGGCGGAATGACGAGCACTGCGGTTTACTCCTGCTGAACCACAGGGCAGATGTCAACCATCTTTCCCCCGATCGATGGATAACTTTGGCTGAAGCAACGAGTGCAGGGCACCCGAGAACTGTCCAGAAGGCGGGTGATGACCCAAGGCCAAGATCACAGCATGACTGGACGCCCTTGATGCCCGCAGCCTACCGGGGCGACATCGACGCAGTAAACTTGTTAATGAGCTATGGGGCCTTGTTTGAGGAGACACCTGCCCGTGAAAAGACAGTGATTCTTCTGGACGCCGCCAAAGAGTGACTAAAGGTCGTGAAGCCACTGTTCGAGGCCGGCTGCGCTCCTAAGTCGGAGTGGTCCAAAGTGCAGCACGAGGATCTGACCGCTGAGATCACTGTATCATTGAGGCCGGATGGACCGAATATATAAGGTTGGTTGGACCACACTGATGGTAGCGTGTCAGATTGTGAGCTTGGAAGTCGAGAAGAGGCTCTTGGATGCTGGGGTGAGCCCTCATGCTAGAAGTCCCATGTTTAATACGGCCCCAGAAATCGCGAAGGAGAACGGTAGGTTTGAAATTGTGAGCTATCTTGAGGAAAGACTAGGAATTAGCTAGATTGAAATTCGAAGCCGACATAGTACCTGCTTACATAGAGAGTGATTTGGTGCAAATCCATGTTTCGCCCACTGGGTTATCATCCAAGCAACATTTCAGATAGACTGTGAGTGTTCGAGAGCCATGCAAATGACCCGAGCCACGGCTAAGACCTTCTCTTCCTCGAACTTCCTTGCAACAACCTGAACGCCTACAGGGGCCCCATCATACAATGCTGGATCATCTGTTGAAGAGGTCAGGTTGGCTTATGGTCCCAAGGCTGAAAGCAGCCTCTGGCCAGACTCACATGATTGCCAGTTGAGTCGATCCTTCTCTCCCAATGGCTTGTAGGATTCGTTGAAAGTGTCAATATTCCCGTCTGCCTCAGTGACCGGGATAACAACGACCGAGTAATTAGTCAGGTTCATGGCTTCAGTATACGCTGCACTTAAGATCAGTTTACCACTGTGTTATACAGTCTCTAGAACTCGCCTGTGTGGTAGAACTTTCCTGGAATGACGGCTGCGTGAGGGGCAACAGGCATGATGACGGCGTCGACAAGCTGGCCTTGAAAGACGTCAACTCTGGACCGGGGCATACACTTCAGACTAGGCATCTGATTCGCTGCAACAACACACCATCTGAGTCTCCGGTGGAGTTCCAGTAGTCCGAGTACTGTCTCTCGTAGCACAGGCCTTGCAGGGTTAGGTCCTGGTACTGTAATAAGTCCATCGGTGCCTTTAGCTGGAAAGTGCTTCTCAAGTCGGAAATTAAAGGCTCCCCTGATTTATCTAGGTTTTGATGAATATCGTGAGCTCCGTCGGCTTTGAGGAAGGATATCTGGATACAAAATCGGTTCGCACAATTTCTGATAGGCAGTGACTTGATGGGACTCAGCTTACATGAACACGTTTGGCTGTAGCCTCTGTGGGTGGTGTCCAGTCCATTACCTAAGAACAGATGTTAGGAAAGTCACTTTTTAGTATGCTGGAACTAAATTGTGATATTACCTTGTGGCCAGAGTTCTTGAGTGCATTCTGGACTATCTGGAGTCCTCGAAGAACAGGAGGATGGGGACCAACAACACCGTCTGACCACAACATTCCAATCTTCAGAGGTGCATCTTCTGGCTTCGGACGCCCCTTAGTATCTACTCGCGATAAGTACGAGTCGACGACTTCTTGACGGAAAGGAAGTGGTACGACAGCTGGATCACGTCGCCATGGCTCCAGGATGAGGATGGATTTAACCAATAGTTCCAGCGCATCGATTGAGGTCCCGAGAAACCCAACAGTTGAGCGGTACGTATTCTGCCCTGGGTTCGTATTGGCGACATTATAATAGGAAAAGCGCTCTGGGGTTGGCTTGATGGAAAACACACCGCAAAAGGCAGCAGGAATACGGACTGATCCTCCAATATCAGTACCAATACCAAGGGAACTTCCGCGCAAGGCCATTAGCGCAGCCTCCCCTCCAGATGATCCACCGCATGAGAGGTTCTGGTTTCGAGGATTTAGTGTCTGGCCAATTAGGTTGTTCTTAGTCTCCCCAAAAAGAAGTGTTTGGGGCAGGCTTGTCTTGCAAAATAAAACAGCTCCTAGAGATAGGAGTTCTGCAACAATCTGGCTTTCGACTTTATGGGCATCATTTGGGTCTGAAATGCCTAGATTACTTCCAATCCAGCCTATGTACCCCATTGTCGTATCGATCCCCTTGACATGGAACTGGTCCTTTAGACTAATAGGGAGACCATGGAGTGGCCCTAGAGGCTGTTTGTTTCTGTCATAGTAGTCGTCTAGATACTTGGCTCGTTTGAGTGCTTTGTCAAAGAAGATTTCATGGAGACAGTTGTTCTAAGAGACATGACAATCAGCCTTGAACCGGTACCAGGAGACAGAGCCCCAGAACTTACGATCTGATGAGCGACGGCGGCAGTTTTGCAGAAAGCAGTTACGGCCTCGGTCGCAGAGAGTTTCCGGTCTCTAATAGCTGCAAGAATCGGCAAGCTGTTCATCGACGTGATCGAGACTGTATCTTTATCGAGAAGCTCCTCAATAAACGAGCCCGTGAGATCCCGCTGCCGACGAGCGCGCTCAAGGTCTTCGGGCGCAAGCCTCCATCGGGGGTTGATTTTGGCGAGAGTCGCAGCCCGTTTCGCGGCTGCACGAGCCTCGCATGACTGTTGATGCATTCTCGTACTCTACTGTCTGTACTCACTAATAGGCACGCCAGGATAATTGAAAACACCCAGCCTAATCGGCTTTTAGTTTACTAGCGCTGGATTAGATTGCGGGTATTGTGGATTGAAAGTAGCATCATAGGGCGGGGTAGGGAAAGAAAGGGAGTGTGTGTTGGGCTTCGGGTTGTACGTTGGCACGTAAGTTCTGAGGTTGGACGATTACGTCCAGCCCGCACAGAGATCAATTGGCAATGCGCATCTAGTTGTTTGTACTATTGTCTTGCTAGCATGTGAGACGAGTTTTATTACTTATGTCTCGTATAACGCATTGCTTGAAATCTTCTCGCCTCTATCCACTGCCTGCAGGTCCAGCAAATGATCAGGAATCTTGGTGCTCGCCACCCTGGACTGTCCCGATCTTTTTCCCACTCTAGGTCCATGGACACCTACTGTAAAGTACATATGTACTAACGTTAGTCCATGATGCCGATTTGCCGGGTGTCCACCCCAATGGAAGAGTCGAGACAATGCGGGGGAGTTAGAGTGTCTCCATGATTGGTGGGCATTCGGCAATACCCCATACTTCCCCATGGGGAGACTGGCATGGGCATAAGAGTCCTCTCACATCTCCGAATTACTGGCATTATAGCAAGGGGCCAAACCTACTTAGGCTCTCCATTATAGCCAAGGTTATCTTAGATAGGATAGATATTCCTGTAACCCCGCAATTACGGAAGGTAGCCGTGTAGTCGGTAAAAGCATCGGCAGTTGAATTAATTGTTTGTTCAACCCGCAATGCTTACAAAAAGTCCAGTGGTATAAAACCAGCATCCCAGGGATTCCTGGTAGTTATTTGACATTGGGTTTCTCTTCTCAGTTGTTGTTCGAGAAGAGCGAAAATAACCATGGAGATGAACTATAATAATGAGGTACACACAACATGTATTATGTCTCCTTCAAGCAACATGCTAACAACTATCTCAGGAGCTCCATGCCATCGAGGCGGAGCTCCATACAGAAATCTTACCCGGTACAGAGATTATGCGAGACGTTACTTCGCACCATTTTGTCAAAGATGGCTCGGGTTCCAACCGTGTCCTCATCCCGCAACCTTCGGACGATGCAGCTGACCCCCTCAACTGGTCACTGACATGGAAAATGCTAGCAATCACTGGAGCCAGTCTGACGACTTTCTTTCAGGGCTTTGGGCCGCTGGCACTGGCACCTATGTTTGGAGACTACATCGAAGCGTTTCACTGCAGCCTTGCGGATGCTGTGCAATTTACTGGAGTGTGTATCTTGGTTCTTGGGTTTAGCAACTTCATCTGGTAAGTGCAACATCCGGTAGAGGCGAGAGAGTCGTCATCGAGCTTGGAAACGATATTAACCCCCTTGTAATAGGGTGCCAATAAGCACTTCCTTCGGCAGACGACCGGTATACATTGTCTCCAACTTGATTTGCCTCGCCTCGATGATATGGAGAGCCCGTGCACAGACCTATGGCAGCTTCATGGGCGCCTGTGTGTATGTATGCAAAAGCAAGAGTTGGCAGAACATCTTCTAACCGTGACCTAGGCTCAATGGTATTGGCGCGGGTCCCGCAGAATCGATCCAACCTTCCATTATTGCTGGTAAGTTACTATCCAAGTGTACAGAGGTATGCCCCGATGCAAATCTAACTTCTTTTTAGATATCTTCTTCTTACACGACAGAGGCAAATGGAACACTCTGTATTGGGTCACCTACATGGGATCATTGATGATCGGTCCGATTATCAGCGGTTCCATGGCCCTCAAGGTCGGGTGGCGCAACTTCTGGTGGCTAAACGTAGCCATGGGTGCATTTGTAGTGATCTATATTATATTCCTATTTCCAGAGACCCGGTTCGTTGTTCGCCCTCCTTGCCTAATATGAACTCCAACTGACAAGACCTAGGTGGCATCGCCCCCACCCGAGTGAGTTTATCGAGGAAGCCATTCCCAATAACGAGAAAATTGAGAGTTCCGCAAACGCCCACCACAAGGAAAATTCGCAGGAAAATAATCATAACATAAGGGAGCCCGCCATCAACACAACCACGGAGAAAGGGAACCCTGATAAACTGGCTGATCTCACATCGAGCGAGACAGCTGCAAGAGATCCCTATCTCGGCAAGGGCAAGCCTGCAAAGTGGCAATTTTGCTTTTTCCAGCCAAACGCCCATCCTTTCAAGGCCATTCTTCTGGACCTATGGATTCCTTGGAAGCTATTTGCATTCCCCATCGTTCAATTTGCCAGCTTTGTTGTCTCTTGGAGCTGCTCTTCTTTCTTAACAATCAATCTCACTCAGAGCCAAGTACTTGCCGCCCCACCTTACAACTTCTCTAGCGAGACCATTGGGTTTACCAACTTCGCTATTTTTGTCGGGGCTCTCATAGGCCTGGCGACGGGTGGCCCCCTGTCCGACTGGGTGGCGGACAGGCTCACGGCTAGGAACAATGGTATTCGCGAGCCAGAGATGCGGTTGCTTGCCATGGTTCCATTCGTTTTCATCATGTACCTCGGCAACATCATCGTCTCGGTTGGTTACGAGAAACATTGGCCATGGGAAGCAATCGTGCTTGTTGGATATACGTGCGCAGGTATCCAGGTCGCAGCCCTCCCCAGCATCTCGAGCACGTATGCCGTCGATAGTTATAAGCCTGTTGCTGGCAGTCTTTTTGTTAGCATTACTGTTAACAAGAATGTCTGGGGATATGGATTCGGCAAATTTATTACTCCCTGGAGTATCAAGTCAGGGTAAGTCGACCTCTGAGTACTTTTATTTCATTATGCTTATTTTAGCAGTTTCATCCCACCTATTATGACTAATGGAAGCTTGATCTTGCTCTGGTGTCTATTCGGTATAGTATTCTATTACTATGGTAAGACATTTCGTCGCTGGACTAAGGATAGCAGCGTTCATAACCTTTGAAATGCCTGTTAGGATGTCGAAGTGATAGGTATATATTACTTACGCATAGAATACAAATCTTTATTGAGTCTGATAAGCTCTTGATATTCTTGTTTATAGTAGACTGATATGCATAGAGGCAAGGAGGGTGACGCTTAGCTTAGTAGTATGGATCCTGCAAGTTAATCTATAACTGCATTTCCAATACGTAAGCCAATGTATATATTTTGAAGTTGTGTAAGTTGTGTTTAGAGCAGCCAATTTCTTACTAGATCCGTCTCTGAACAGAGAGTTTGGAATTTATTGGGATTTCCATTGAAGCATATATGCTCAAAATAGCAATTTCATTAAAAGACACAAGAAGAAGGCTAGTGCAAACAAGAAGGTTTGGTTCTCCTGGATATTTCAGCTGTTTCTGGAGCTTCTTAGCAACGTCATTAACACAATCATTATCGTCAAGTCTAACGGATACGACTATCTTCTATACGCAGTACGCCCTCGCATTAAGGTTTGGATGATCTCCATCCACTGTTCTGGAAGTATAACAAAGAATTTATATTTAACGATGTATGTATCAGTGTTGTAGTTTCTGAGACTATTCTTTACAATATTAGAGCAGTTTTCGTAGGTATAATTTGGGGGCAGTACCCGAATATTCCAGTTGAGCATTTTATGGACCCAACAGCCCCCTACCTGCAGGTATACCGGTCATCCTGTTTATTGCGGTAATTTTAGTAGCTCCTATATGGCGCCGCTCAGTCGAACCGTCATGGTTTGACAAGCGAAGGTTAGACGTTCTTCCAGGCTCTCCTTCTTCGCAACAGTGTACGCAGCACCTTGAGCATACTGGGACCTCTTCTTGCAACTTCCTGAATCGCTGTAAGTCGAAAATCGCAGTTCTATATATGTATATACATTCCATAGTCAAAATACATATAGGTAGTGACTACTAGAGCTGCCTATATTAACATCTATCTGGGTTACTTTCTCGGTTCTAGGCAAGTGCCTAAGGAAGTCCTTATATATAATTACTAAAAATATTATTAGCATTTTAGTTAGTTCCTAGCAGTAAATGCTTACTGGTATATTATTCTAGATAGTATTTAAAGAAATAATTTTTATTATAATACTATTATTAAATGCCCTAGTATTTCTTGCTATTATTAAGTTTTTAGCTTTCTTCGGAACTTAAGATATAATCTTAAACTTTAAGTAAAATATTTTGCTTAACTATTATGCCTAGAGACTTCTTTTATTACTAAATAAGATAAGACAAAAAAAGAAGCAAGGGTTTAAATGCAATTAGCAGAAAAGTAAGCAAAAATATTTAAATATATTTACTAAGCCAGATAAATTCTCACTAGGTATTAAGATATAGGGTAAATTCCTTAGGTAAGCAAACAGGGTACTAAAATTTAGTACTAAAGGGGGCTCCGTGGAGATGCTTCGACTGATGTGGAGAATGATAGACTCCGCGGAGATGCAAAACTCTGTCCCTGACATGGACGCCCACGCCCATGACATGACAGCTCAGAATATTCTGACCCGATGCAACACCATCCGATACACCTTGGTAAACTACTCAAAAGCTGCTGATTTCATCGGGCCGTTGTTCAGCTGAGGCGCTGCTAGCATACCTTGGTGTCCTTACCGAGACATGTGCCACGCGCTATAGGCTTTAGCAGAAGAAAGCAATATCGGCAAGGAACACTGATTATATCCCTCCCATCACGAGGATCGGGCTTTTCTACGTGGCCGGCTTCGGGAAATAGAACGCAATTAGTAACCTAGAAAGCTAAATTAGTCCTGCATTCATCCGCGACTCCCGTATCCTAGACTCTCCAAGCCCCGGTAGGAGAATACTTAGCAACCCCTATCAAGTCTAGCCACTGGAAGAACAAATCCATAGGCGCAGTAAATGGTTCTATACTCTAAATTCATTTCTAACAGTACTCTAGTTCTAACAAATCGTAACAGGTCTATCTATTGTTCCACTCATTTCTCTTACTTCGCAAGGACGCTGGCCGGCACTGAAACGGGGGCAGACTCAACTCTGCTCTCCTCATCAGTCACGCTGTTCTTTCTTCTGTTGGCAAGAAAGTGCATGTCCACGTGAGAGTGCACCACTGGACCCTGGTATTCGACGCCGTCAACCTTGACGGGATCTTCATTCGCCAGGTACATGTACCAATAGTACACGCCAACAAACATGCCACCTCCAATGATGTTACCAATAGTCGATGGGATCATGCCCTTCCACATGTAGAGTCCAACGGTCAGGTCGGGGGTCTTGAGCCAGATAGCTAGAGACATGTAAAACATGTTGGCGACAACGTGCTCAAGACCCAGAACCACGAAGGCGAAGATGGGCCACCACATGCCGATGACCTTGGAGGCCAGATCCTTAGCCTGGATACCGAGGAAGACAGCCAGACAGACCAGCCAGTTGCAACCAATTGCCTTCAGGAAGATTTGGTGAACTTGAGGTGCGATTTGTTTCTTGCTGGCGAATGACATTACTACTTCCTTGTAAGGTGATGCATCAAAAATACCACCGTCTAGATAATATTAATTGCAATTACAAGTCCGGTGAATCGGAAAACTTACATCCCATAATAATGGCCATGACAAATAACGATCCTGCAAGATTTCCGACGAAGCAGAGGAACCAGTGCAGTAGCATCTTTCGGATCGGAAGCCGACCTTGCAGTACAGCGACCAAAGTGAACTGAGATAAAGCCTCATTAGCGGGCGGCACGCAGCGATCAAACGCAAAAATAGACTCACCATAGTGGTGGCAGTAAATAGATCAGCGCCCGTAAGCACGACAAGGACTAAGCCAAGAGGGAAAACACCAGCGCCAAAAAGTTTGACCAGGCCGGGCGCGTTCTCGGCGTACCAGGGCGCTGTCATGGCACACAGCGAGACGCCACAGCCAAAGGCAAGCAGGCAGCCCGCGGAGACAGCAGAGAGGAACACCTTGTCGGGACGCATGTTGCCTCTCTTGACGCCAGAGCGGGATACAAGCTCAATGGTCTCCTGCGGCGTGTAAGCCGCTAGGTTGGAGATGCTAACCACAAGAGGGTTGCTCATGATGAAGTTCTAGGGTGATGCAAAAGTCTTTGTTGAGTATATAGTTGAAGAAACTGGCTGGAAGGTTTGATGGAGAATTCGAGGCGCCCTCGAGGCTTTTATTCGGATTCAATGACCCCTGATACAAGCCTATCGCAGACTCAAGTCCGTCCTAGACCATGCCAAGTTCAAGTCAAGTCAGGAGATATATAGGCTCTTCACCATGAGATCATAGACATGGTAAGACAGTTTCAGTGAGCTTTTACAAACCCGCCCAGCTAAAAGCCCTAGAAAATCGCTACTCTATTACTAGGCCCGGCGATCTTGGCTGGTCTCCCCACCATTAGAACATGTTAGAAATAAAAATCCTGCTGTTTCAATGCTATTGAGTTCTCGGCAACGGCTTAGGGCTTGTGCTAAGACTACAGCGGCATAGCATAGCCTTTGCGCTGGGCCATAGTGCCATTCTTGGCCATCCGGTCCTATCATACTTCGCTATGGCAGGCTACTCCTCCACTCTTTTCTTTTCCTCGTTTTTCTCGTCTATGGCCTGACATGCATTGTATGAAGAGAATTCCATTAGCCTGACCCTTGTATCTTGCGGGTCTAGCCACCGAAATGCCAGATTGTTTTCTCTAAAACGGCTACAGAGCCGCAGTCCCCACTGCTCTATTTAGAACCTAATCTCTACGTACCGTTCCGGCGGGCTCCGGTCATTGGGATGAGATCATTCACCTTGAGGAACAGGGCAAAAATAATGGAATGATTTATGCTCACCTTGGCCCGACCGCCTTTCACCGCCTCGACAGGGATTTCTCCTGGTATATACGTACGGGCGAACAATGCATTGTGACTAATTAGAGCATTTTCATTACCGAGGCTTGCGGCGATAATTGATTTGCCAAGTAAAACCTCGTTGCTGAAGTCATTCGGTGAGTTATATCTGTGACTTAATCTTGCCACTCAGAGCTGCATCAATTAACTAGCTACGCAAAACTTTGTAATACTTGTAGGGATGGATCAAGGCTTTGTTAATAAGATGCTTAATTGATTAGTTACAACGAACCGGTAAAGACTATGCCGAGACTTCTTATTCAGTCAGCCACAATGCCAACTTATCCTGCAATCACCAAGACTTCATTACCAGAGTAACACGCCAGTATGAACAGGAAGAGATGAGGCTCGGGATTGCCTTGAACCTCATACATATTGCAATAAACCGAGTTCTGAAAAGGCTTCAGCGCCAGGTTCGACGCCAAGTAAGGAAACGATAACTGGTATAAGAAGGCTCATGGTAACGATAAAAGGGTAGACAGACGCTGTCGGGGACAATAACTAAGGCTCTGTTCAATATATGCAATGATAAGACGTTTCCAGTCTTTACTGACTTCACTGCATTTACTTATCTAAGGATCTCCCTGTAATACAATTACCCAAGCAATAATGCATCCGACGTTAGTCACTTACGGCTTCAACAGCTGCATATACCATTTTTAATGGATTGTATGAATTAATACATATGCCGTCGCTATTAGTAATCGGGTATTGGCCGCAAACGCCGCATGTCAGATCATCAGGATGGTCCACGTTAGAACGAAATACGGGGATCGGCGACGGTTGAAAGACTGACCCTAGACGCCCGTTCCGGTAGAGCAACGTACATGTGATATGTATACGGTATTGCTTGAAGTGCCGATCGTATATTCATCTTTCAGCCAGTTATTCTTAGTGCCGAATCAGATGCCACAAATTTTATAATTTAAAAACTCCACGAGCCGGCCGCGGCAAATACACTTATTCCATAGTTAAATGGCCGCGGCCATAGAATATCGTGGTGTTGAAGCTCATTGGACTCGATAACAATCGGCTTTCCGCAAATACCTGTGAGCCAACCATTTGCCGCCCAACTCCAAACTAAGTAGCACAGCTGCAGGGGATATTCTCCTGCATCAGAGCTGAAAAGAAGGAACGCGGAATTTTCAAATACATATGGAGGAACACCATCCTTCATTTACTCGGCGGTTATAGGAAGTCCATGAATGGATAGCCTATTGTGATATATGCACCTTGATAATTCCGCTCAGTTGAGGCACTCTCTAGGTCTTATTGATCGACAGCCTAGTTGTAATTTAGAAAAATGCATCAGAGACGTATCTATGCAGCATGATTAGAGAGAGATATTGAGATTTTGGGAAGTTGAAGAAACGAATGCAACTTTATCTTCTGCCGCAGTGTAATATAGCAATACCGGAGCATAATATTTGACTTGAGTATAACGAGTTAGTTGAAATAGATTGGTTGAAATAAATGTACTTCCATAAATCAAAGTGAAGCCAACGGCCATAATATGTATCCATGATATGATCGGTAAAATCAGCCGCACGACCTGTCGGTGCGGCCAATTGCATCTATACCGCTCAATATTCAAGACAGGCCGTTAAACACGGCGGTTGCATGGTGTGATGGCTGTCACACCTGAATTCAAGTCAAGAGACTTGGGACGAAATATTTAAATCATCTCATTGTCGCAATCTCGTCGACTGTTCCAACGTAATCACAAGTTCATCCAATTCAATTCTAACTCTTCAAAGGCAAAGTACCCTGAGAGCATTTCCCATCCAATGGAGACCTATTACCCTCAACAGTCCAACATGGCTCTTCAATTCCCTCTCACACATCCTCCAACCTGCCCAATGTGCGACCAACTTGCCACTCGCGCCAGGGTAGATGCCACAAAGCGCAGTAACACTGCCAACCGCCCCTATTACTACTGCCAATCTGGCCACAAGCGACAGTTCATCACCTGGGATGATATGTTGGGCATATCACACTCCAATCCCCGATGCAGATGCGGCTCTCACAGTCGAAGAAACCAAGGCAATGGGCCTGTTCCAAGCGAGTGGTTCGCTTGTGCTTCCAAAACATGCTCTTTCAATCAGAGCATTGAAGCAGACGACGAACCGGTCTATAGTCAGAGCCCTCAAAGCTCTCAGGGAAGCACTTTATACTCAATGCCTGCTATGTAAGTTTGCCACGTAAAGAATTGAACTTGGTGATCTGACAATATCTAGCTCAAGCTACCAAGGAGACGGCAGGAAGACGATGGGAACGATTGAAGAGGATAACAGGCTCCTCGATATGGTCAAGGACATGAACATCAAGGTTGAGAGGATGGAGAGTACAATTGCCTCTCAGCGTTCTGCGGCTGCAAGTTCAGTCAATGTCAATTGTTCCATTCATGGCTCTGGCCGCTCATCCTTGTTTCGCCGCCGCCGCTGTATCTGCACTTTTTAACCTGGGCCGTTGTTCCCAGCCCTTCCGCTCTTTTAATTTTCATTTCATTGTCCTTATTTACGTGACTTCATGAAATACATGTACTTTTTGCAAAGTACAGTCAATCAATTGCACTGTAAACTATTTTGCGTTGATATTCTTGAGATATACTTGAAATTATGAATCAGTGAACAGTGGCATCTGGGTATATTATCCGAGCAAGCTTACGAGATACTATTGTCCTTCTGAGTGCTCACGAGCTCAATATCAAGCATCACCAATACCATTCTTGTATAGGGCCAAACACATCCCAAATTACCCCTCTATCCGAGGGTAGCTTCTCTCTTGGCTCTCCGGAAAATGGGTTTAACCCATCTCGATAATCAAAGTCCTCCACTTCCAAACTGACATCACATACAATACCCTCCCTCGCACTCGAAGTGTCGGCCAAGACAACTAACTTCGGCTACTCACGTGCCAGTCGCTCTTTCCATCCTAGATTGTCGCGCATGTCTTGCAACAGACCTCTATAGCTCCCATTGAGTGGAATAAAGAGGAGAAAGCTCAACTCGAGTGATTCCATGGTCGATGGTAGGGCGTAAAGCAGGTCCATTTTTAACGTAGAATCGAGAAAGCGAGAAATGGCGGAGGTTGCGCCACTTTCTGATAGGAAATATACAACGTAGGGGGATATAATTATGTTCCTTGGCTGCAAGATCGTCGAATGCAGCTTGCTGGTTTTCATAATGAACGGGAATATTGGTATAGATACCGATGTGTTGTAAATCGGGTGCCTTACTAAGAGCCTTACATAGATGTCCACTCCGAAACAAACACCAGCTCTCGTAACTCTGGCCGCTATAATGAAGAGATAGCTCAAGGTTGGTAAACCCAGGATGGCTCAAGATAGTAACGAGATCTCGATACTCACTGTAATCTGGTTTGTCAAAGGCACGGCAGCTGATCCCGGTCCAAAGCCGGTGTCTATCTATAATGAACCCAGAAAACTTGCTGTTTGGTGTCTCGCGTAGATGTTCTGCGATATGCTTGGTGACGAGAGAAAGGCCACGCCATTTAAGCTTCTCGGGCCCGCCATACCTATTATAATCCCACGGGCAGAGACGATAATGTGGATCCGTAGGCCAGCCGTAGGTTTAGGACAAACCAACCCTCGTGGGATAGACCTGATAGTGGGTGTATGGTACAATGGTCTCCTTTGCAATCCATAAGCAGGAGGAGTAAGGGTTATCTTTCGCAAATTAGAAAAACGCGTCAGGCCGCACTTCAGCGCCTCAGCATCCCTCTCTGAAGCCATGACGTCTTCCTGCTGCTTCAATAGCTTCCTGTAGATTTTTTATGACTTTATCGGAGTACAACGAGTCATAGAAGTCTCCTCAAGCTCCTCAAGCCCGAAGTGCTTGGGTTCGAAGTACCCAGTGGCGAATGTAAGGTCACCGTAGACCATGCGGAACCAACTGAGGAGCCCTGTAACATCGCCAATGTCTCCTTCATTGCCACTGAAATACACATCGTGTGGAGTAGAATAGCTATGGTCAAAGCGCGCATCATCATAGATGATCTCTTTAACTTCAAATCGAAATGTGTCGTGATCTGCAATGGCCCTCAAGACCTCAATATCCAGTGGATTTGTCGAAAGGAACACGCGATCGAGGCGAAGATGAGCAACTTCTCTGAGATATGAACATGTTTGGCGTAGGCTTTTTATGTCGAGGTTGGGCAGCCATGAGACCATTTCTTGCACAATCTCACTTGGAAAGCAGCCAAACCATACGGATAACTTTCGACTCTGGTCACACGGAGTCATTTTGTCAAAAAAATAGCGAGGTATTTAAATTTTGCAAGATGAAAAGAAATGGTACGACCAACAGGACATGAACGGTAATCACGTGAGTATGACTCAGGATCTTTCTCTCCTGGTCTGAGATAGATAAACTGGAACATTCTGTCAGTTTCTAAAGAATGAAGCGACGTGGTTTGGGCAATCAACCTTGCTTGTGTGTGGATGCCAATCCCTGCTGTCATGACTCAGACTCTTTTTATTATAGATTGTTCAAGCTTTTAAACTGAAATAGAGGGCTTCATTACGGGTACAATAACTAGCCCATATTATTTAGATAAAGAGTCAAAACAATAAAAGTACGGAAGTTGCCTCCAACAACTTTCCCCTTTATAGGATCTGATACAAAAAAAGAAGAAAGACGAGACTAAATGTGGCATGAGTAGTTGAGTACCCTGTCAAGTTACTGTAATGTGAAATACCAGCTATTATTGTAATAAGGGAGAAAGTTCCCACTTCCCATAATGCAGACTTTAACAAGCGAATGGGGTTCTAGAGCACTGAAGAGCTCTTTCTTTAAGGTAAACGAAACTTTCTAATTCGAGGGACGGGACTTTTGGAAGGAAAAGCTACAAGACGAATGTTTGGATATAGGTGAGAAGGTCAAAAAGACACATTCTCATTCTATCCGAATTACGAATCTATAGGTTGAGCAGAAGAAAAGTTAGACTCGGACTTTTCCCACATGCTTTGTAGATCTCGCTGATGTCTGATAATTTAATGCTAGTTGTGGAAGCTGACAAAGTTACACTGGTTTTGATTATAAATGACAGCCTATCTATTGGTTGGAAGCAGCGATAATCTTGTCTACCATTGCAGGTAGTGTATCACCCACAACATCCATCTTTTCAAAGATTCCAGTTATCTCTTCGCCCTCTAGCGCAGTGCAATAAGCTGTATTAAATCTATAATAGAGTTAGTTTAAAAACAGATAGAAGGATGTGAAGGTCAAGAGGGACACTCACCCTACAGTCTTTGCTGTCGACGCATCCCACAGGTGCGCAGCGGCAAACCATGGCTTGCCACCATCCGCAGTAAGCTTCTTCAGAATAGGTCCATATGCTTCCGGGTTTGGTTTGGCCAGTCCTGATGTGTCGCACGATAATATGTTCTCGGTCGGCATGTCGACACCTCCTCGTGAGAAATAACCTCCCACGCGAGCAATATCTCCAGCTGTGAAACAATAGACAGTAAAGCCAGCCTCCCGAAGTTTGCTAATACACTCAGCGGCTCCTTCTCGCAGGTTCAGTTTCTTCCACTCATCAACCAGATAAGAAACATCCTCTGCACTCGCAAATGAGTGCGGGTTCTCGATACCGGCATAATGTAGACATCGGTAGAACAAGGACTCAAAGACCTTATAGAAAATGACGTATCGGCCAGACATGGAAAGATAAGTGTATTCGCGCTCGGCAATCTCTAGCCAAAGACATCCAAGAAGTTTGGGCTGGATTCCCTTGGGGCGGAGCTTGTCGCCCAGGCGTTTGTCAATTGCCTCAAAGAGGTGTTCATATGAGACGAGTGTGCCGACGACGTCGAAAACAACGCTCTTGGAGGGCGCCATATTGAAGATTATGAGTAAAGATGTCGCAGCGGGCGTAGAACAAAAAAGCCTAAATTATTTGCATTGAGAATATAATAAGCTATGTACAGATTAAAGAATGGGCGTATTAGTAATAATGCGGCCATCGGCCTTGTTGCGTAAAGTGTCTAACTTCCCCGCACGGAAAGTCGAGGAGTATCCGTATCGAGTGCGACCATGTGTTATTCGTAGACCTATCATCTGTTTCCAGAGCCGATTTCGGATTGTCAATGTTTGCTGCCGGGCCGGCTTGAGATCTTCACCTTACTGTACTGTCCGTATACAGTAGTTACTGGCTTTCACCTCCAGGCCCCCCCTCTCACCGAGCTTATCTGGAAGCCGGACGAACACTACCGGGCCGGTGTTCCAACAGTCGAACATTATCTGCAGAGTTTAGAATCCCGGAAATTGATTTCCTTAAAGATTAACCAAGGATAGAATTGCTGAGTCCTTGGTGTACATAGAACTGTCCTATGATGGCGAAACAATAACCTTCAAAACTTGAATAGAATGATAAAGGTAATATTCCAGAGAATATTATCCATGCAATGGAAGGCTGGTGAGAAATTAGTGCTTAATTACTTTAAGTCGACAAATCCAAATTGTTTTACAAGACTCTCTACCCTTCTCAGCTAGTCTCGGAAGGAGGCGTCATCATACAGCCTTGATCTTCCATTTGGCTGCCAGGGAAGATATCCAGAGAATTAGATATATCCAAGTCATCTGACACTTGCCTCGTCCAACTTATCAAGTCCGCAACTATGTCCCCAACATCCGGCCAGCTAGTTGACGGCCCTGGAAATATGGCATCAGGCAGGTTGTCATCGGGTACTGATTTGTCTGGTATCGATAACAGCTGCGTAGTCGAATTGTCAACACCAACGCAAAGAGAGGCCCATTCCTTGAAACGGTTATAGCTATCCTGAAGCTCTTCTCTATCAGAACTATGTTCCCCACTGTTTTGCGAATGCAGACGACGGATCGCCGACTCAATCGTCTCGATCAGGGATGTCTCTGATTTGTTGGACACGTTGCTCCCGATGGACATTAACCTGATAAACTTCATGCCCTGCGAAACTGCAAGTCTTAGTCGGTCGGTGCTTTGGTTGAGGCTCTGGGCAAGAAGAAGAAGAAGAGCTGCTCGACAAGAGCTGAACTCGGTGTAGCTCGCTCGTGCAAGACCAACTTCGTCGTGGAGAAGTTCCAATAGAGTTATCACACCGAAAGCCGCTTCTAGAGCATTTGACACAAGGACAGTGCGTCGACTGGGGCGTTCGGAGAACGGGCCTCGACTTGAGTCAAGGAAGATAAACGGTCGCCCAGTAAATATCTGGACGAGGTGATAGTTGAGTTTCAGGTGAACATTGGATCGAAAAAGCGGCGACGACGTGCATGGTGTCTGAATATCTTCTGGAAGTGCCGACCACCATTCAATAAGCCTCTCGCGGATTAATAATAGCCTCTCAAAGTACGTGGTTTGTAAGTCTTTGGGGCATCGCTTGAGGAAGGTCCTGTAGCGAGTATCAGCTCAGTAATCTAATGGATGATGTTGCTTGCGCATACAAGGCAGTGGCTACATCTCCAAGGCCGCCCGTCAGACGTATCAAGGCCAACATGTTCTCAAATCCTGATGGCTGACCGTCTTGTTGAAACCCAGGGAAGTCTGTTGGAAGGTCGGCGTCCATCTCAATAGCAGTTATAGACGCTGGCCTGCCGTGTAGAACACTCACGCGTCTGTCACGTTAGCATTGTGGAATCCAAAGAACTGAATAAAATCATACCTTTCTACGGTGACTGCTGTCCACCATAATCTGTTTCTTGTTTCAACTGTCCTTGCGTCTAGTTCAACGCCTTGATGTTTCCGATGCATGCCATTCTGGATTGCCATTTTGATAGCCAGACCTAAGTACGTATACGCTAGTCCATGTGTATCGAGAGGCAGCGTGTAGTGTGCCAGAAGTAAGCAGGCCTGGACACTCTCAAGTGAAGCCATAGTAATGATGTCCGGTAGTAACGTTGCGGCTACTTGATAAAAGATAGTTCCAGCTTCTTTTTCGGTCGACTTGTTTCCATCGTCATTCGAGGATGTGATGGCTAACTCACCGGAGCCCATGTGTGCAAACTGAGTGCCAACTGCTAATACTAATAATACGGAACAGGCCCAGGCGGTGGAAGAACTACCTACAGTCTCTGGAGACTCGTACAAAAGTTCGAGTTTCTCATACATCCATTTCTCTTCTACAAAAAAGGAATTAACTTGAGCAAACTCGAAATAGACTCTTACAAGGAACTCTGCAATACTCTTGGGAGGTAATATGCTTAGAACATCTCGGACACGAGAGGCTGGACCTTGAAGTTGTGTTGCTCGCCAATACTCGACACACTTGGGCTCCTGCCCATCGTTATGAATAGCTGGCGATTCACAGCCAGGTCGAGATATAGGGCCATTGGTACCCAAACAGTGATCAACTTTTTGACGGACCTTGTGCGAGAAGTTCCAATGCGAAAATTCGCCAGAGTAATCTGACATAACGTTAGTGCCTTGAAGGTAAAGCGGATAAAAATACTGACGGGTTGTGCCTCCAGATAGGGCCTTTACTGTAAAACTCTCCCCCTCGAGCACCGTAGCATCGTCAAGTAGTTGATTGTCTTCCTCCATCTTGCTTATTGCTTTGTTCCGAGACTGCTGTTACCCTATGTGAGGTGTTCTTCTAGGATGCCTAACAAACTGTCCCGGATATCTATTTCCCTTATCATGACCGGGTTGTTCGGATTTGTGCCACCGCTGGGAAATTCAGATAAGATGTCGATCATATTCCCGAGTTTTACCAAGAACTTGTTATCGGAGATAGAGGTGGGACTTTTGATAGTTTGCTCGCTAGCGTTGTTCCACAAATTACGAGCCTGAACCAGTGAGTTTGACGATAACATTGCCTCGGCTGCAAGGGGTGCTGTTTGGTTGCAACACTAGTGCTAACAGGTGGGGATTCTGCTATCACGAGTCAAGGTAGCATCTTCTACGGATACATAGCTTGAGCCTTGAGGGGTATCGTGCAGTAAGCACTAAGAGTGTTATCGTGGGGTAGCAGCAGTGGATAGAATCGCAACTGTAATGTGAAGAGGGCTTGTGATGCACTAATACATGCTTTCCATTATTATACTGTCCCAGAATTTTGGGAGGATGGGGCCCCCAAACTTATTGTTTTCTTTCCATTTTACAGTTCTATGGGTCTCAATTTATCCAGGTCGCACAGATCTCTTTCATTAGCTTTATGATGCTCCAGTGAAGCCAGTCCCCCGATTTGACAGAAACTGATATCGCATGATGGACTTAATGCTATCAAGATGTGATGGATACGACACGGAAGCAAGCAGATATTTTATTGCATATTATGTGTGATTAGAATTATGACACAAAAAGGCCCTGCGGCCTGCAAACTTCTGGCTTTCTAATAATGTAGCTACTGTCATTGTTCGTACCCTAGACTATAGCTTAACCCCCTCCGTTCTTTGGACCTTCTTCCAACTGTCTAGTATCACATTCTTAGAGCTATCCAACCTTTCTTGTTTAGCCTCGTAAACGCGCGGAATTCCAGTGCTCTGGTAACTTAGCCCTTCCAAGACCATGGAAGCCACTCCTTTCGCCGAGAGGAATATCTGCGGCATTCCATGTCCATTGAACCCAGCAAGTACAAAGTGATTTTGTCTTCCTGGAACGGAGCCTACGTGAGGCATTCCGTCAGATGAGTAGCCCATGACTGTTAAGAGTTAGCTACTGTTTCCACACGGGGCAGTAAAAGCTGGGCCAGGAATAGACTTACTTCCAGTCCAGACTTTGGATGTATATGCGCCGCTGTCCTCCCATCCACGGAACACGCGCTGCATATATCCATCAAAGTGCGACTTTGCCAACTCGATCAGGTGATCATCGTTGACATTGTTATACCAACTTGGTAGATCATGATAATAGGCTTGTCGCGCACCTCCAACAATAATACTGCCGTCAAGCCTTGGAATAAGGTACTCATACTCGGTGTCTGACCAGCGAAGGATGTAGGAGTTGGGTAGCAACGGTGCTGGGCTCTTGCCAGGCTTGATGTGGCTGCAGATTCCCCGCACTGGGACGATCTTGTCCACGAACTCGGGTAATAAGGTGGATGCGTAGCCGTTGGTGGCATGGACGATCTTGGCTGCACGAATGCTGCCCCGCGGAGTTGTTAAGGTGTAATAGCCTTCCCCATCGGGGGTGTCAGTAACTGCCGTAACAGGCGTGTGGGTTTGCACATTAACACCAGCATCGATAGCTTTGGTCAACAGCTGGAGGATGAGCTTGTAAGGGAATACGGTGCCCGCTGTGTAGGAAAGGCAAGCCTTGGCTCCTTTCACACCTGACAGCTGTAGTGGAGCTGGTCAGCAAAGGGAGTTTATGCTGAATCGGAACACTTACTTGTTCAGCTTCGGCACCTTTGGCAAAGTAGACATCTTGCATCACCGAAACACCATTCTTTCTGAGTAAATCGACTCCTGACTTGAGACGGTCAGCGATAGCATCCGACATTAGTGCATCGACAGCACGAGTCAGGACAAAGTCACAATCGATGCCCTCTTTCTCTATCGCCTTTTTAACAGCAACGAGGTTCTTGGCCTCAAACTCTGCCACCTCCCTCGCGGCTTCGATACCATCTGTAACGACGAGGTTCGAAGGCCGACTATAAGGGTCTGGCTTAAGATGGCCGCCTGGACCAAGCATTAATATTATTAGACCGCAAAGGCAGCGCCGTGGAGGAATTGCTTACCATTGCGTCCGGTAGCACCAGAGCATGCTTGTCGAGCTTCCAGAATCACAATCTTCGGTGATGGAACTCCTTTAGCCTTGCACTGTTCTAAGATATGATAAACTGTCGCAACGCCGGCGTAGCCAGCACCAATGACAGCAATGTCGACCAGGGCCGGGAGTTCAGGCGTTGAGCGATGGCTGTCTAGAGGGTGGGGCTCTGACCTCCAAAAGGAGGTTGTGGCATTGTTAACAGGCAGCGGGGATGGGGGCATAGTAGCTGTTTCTGTGCTGGAGCGGGATAACCCTTTCTGTTTAGGTGCTATTATTGTGTTGTCATTACCGAGTAGGTGTAGGTGTCCTCAGTCCGTTATAAGCTTGGAGATAAACCCCCACTTTACCCCATACGGCGATTCTATCCCACCCTAACCGGAGCAATATTACCTCTTACGAGGAAGGAAACTATACCCAATTACTACAAGTGATAATGCTGGAAAAGGCTTACCGAAAGAGCTCCTCCGCTCCGGATATATCTCTACAGTCTACACTATCAGTTGACCGGCCCGGTCGTTCGCGGGGTAAAGCCCCTGTAGATACGTAGATACTGACGTAGCATCAGCCTCTCCTCTGTCTCGGGCTTCATTAAATAATGCCGAAGCATCTTTGCCGATTCGCGCTAGTGTAATCACCGGGCCGGTTTTACAAGTAAGTAAGCAAGCATCCATGCAATGCCACTGATACATTCCCTGCTCTTTTCTAGACACACCCGAGCCTTTGATATCGCTTATCCAGATCAGGGCGTTAGTAGGAAAATCCGGGGTAATAATGCCCGCTATCTCGACGACTCCAGGGAAGCGCAGCGGGGAGGCCTGGCTTGATATCATAGATACCCAGAATGCATGGTACTGTTATCTGAGGCACACCAGAACCAGAAATCTGTCATAACTAGTGCCCAGCTAAGGGGCGAATGAGAGTCTTCCTATTACTGTCCCTTTAGCATAACCTCTTATATACAACTGTCTGACCGTCGTCTTTCCCCAATAGTACCCAGAGCTTACTATCTGTTCTTACCATGGCTACTTCAAAGATGCCAGATGACAACAAACTCCCTGGCGAGAATGACCTTGCTCCCTCCACCAGTTACGTCTATCCTGAGGAACCCGTAGACGAGATTGACTATGCCTACCTCAACGCTTCCAAATCTTCCAAGTTTTATAGGGGTGTTCTGTTTCAAATGATCCTTTTCGGAGCGTAAGTCTCACTATCTAATGTTGTTTGTTCCGCGAAATTAACCGATGCAGTCTCTCCTTTGTTGGCCCAGCCATGTCTGACGCAATTTCGAACCTTGGAGGTGGTGGTCTCTCAACCCCGTACCTGGCAAACCTGGCGACCTCATTGAATTACATGGCTGGCTGTTTGATTACCCTCTTCGGAGGACCCCTAATCAACAAAATTGGAATAAAGTGGTCTTGCATGATTGCGGCGGTGGCAATGCCACTTTCAGGTTCTGCCTTCTACGTGAGCGCAAAATATCACGTAGATTGGTATCTCCTTTTCGCAAAGGTGAATCACACCTATCCTGCTGGAAATACTGTAGTATTGACAAGTTTGGTAGCTGCTTACAGGACTCACTACGGGTTTTCTATATGTCGGCGAGACTACGGCCATGCTGTCGTACCCTAAGGCAAATGACAGAGGCTTCTATTTAGGTGAGCGAACTCCAATATCCGTGTATAAGAGTTGCTAATAGGGTTAATAAGGTATTTGGTCTGCCATGCGAAACTCGGGTAGTGTCATCGGAGGCGCCATCAACTTTTCCAACAATCACTCCGAGGCCAACGCAGGAGGCGTTGCGTGGTCTACGTACCTAATATTTGTTGCCTTTGGTGAGTCCAACATACGACACTACGTGTGATGGAATAGAAAATGGTATCTGACGAACGAATAACAGAATGTACCGGCGTGATTTGGGCTCTCTTGCTATCGCCGACCAGAAAGGTGCGACGACGTGATGGAGCCAGAGTTCCCCTGACTGGCGGAACCAGCTGGAAGCATGAGTTTATTGCCTTGTGGAGGCACCTGCAGCGTAGAAAGGTAAGCCTCCTCGCATTCTGAGTTGATGAACCCTCTGACAATACATGGCTAACACTTGTATCAAGACCTGGCTGGTTTCTATCCCTGCGTTCTACTCCTTCTTCTATGGCGGAACTATGGGTACTTATCTTTCATTGCACTTTTCAGTCCGTGCTAGAGCATTGTCGTCTCTGATCCTCCGTAAGTGCCTCTCGTTCAATATTAGTATAGCATGCTAATCTGGTTGCTCTTTTAGCCAGCCTCACAATCGTCATGGTCATCGCCTACGGAAAACTTCTGGATACATCCCGCTGGTCCCAAACCAAGCGAGCATGGATCTCTTTCGTGTGCTGGGTTATTCCTCAAGCTGCATGTTTTATCTGGATTGGAATCGAGTATCATAAGTTTGGTCGAAGTACAATCGAAAACACCCTAGACTATGAAACGTATGTTGTTCTTCATTATTATATTTACTCAGATAATAACGGCCTCTTTATTAGACACACCAGAAGATGGGCCGAAGCCTACCTCCCATATCTGATAATGTTCTCGACAGGCTACTGGTGCCAGTTGTCCTTATACTGGATTCTCGGCACCTTCTCCACCGATGCCTCATCGTCCTCTCGCACGGGAGGTTTATTCCGAGCCTTTGAAACTGCTGGACAGGCTGTGTCATATGCCATCAATTCCAAGACTGGTTCTGACCCTCGAATTCCCTTTTATGCCAATGCTGGTCTTCTGGCTCTTGTTATTCCATGCATGGTGTTCCTAATTCGACTAGTCCCAGAAGCGCCTGCTAGCACGGATATAGATGCTGAGCCTGTAATTGAGGGTCTGCCGGATCCGGATCACAAGCGGGTTGTTTGAGCCTTGAGGTAATGAATGAGATTAAGACAACTTTTGGGAGATTTTTGTGTCATATTTAATTGCAGATATTAGTTATTACCGAGATCCCTAGTTCAAGCTTTATTCCTCTAAATTAATACAAGGTATTATTTTAAGCTTAGGGACTTAATAGGCTTTTCTGGATCCATCATCCTCGGCATCATTCTTCGATAACGAGCGGGGATTAATAGCGATCTCTACGGTGGCGCCAGAAGTAGATAAACCTGAGTAAATGTTCCTATGCTTCGGAGCGGCTGACTATTAACTCGTTAGTATCTACAAGAAGGACATTGACTTTCTTCGCGAGCGGATGAGAAATGGCGTGCAATAGCCTCGTTTTATACTGCACCTTCTGTAAAAAATAAAAAAGGATCTATTTATGCAATTCAGATATTGTCCCAAGCCAAATGTAAGCACGTAGCCATGCCAGTGACGTCTCAAAACGCCAGCCTGAGACGTCTTCCCAAGTTCATTCAAGGCTGGCAGATTAAATACTCAAACCGCGGAATCTGCTTTGCATTAGGCTCCAGAAGCCTAATTTAGCTCTAATTACTAACTTAATCTTTTTCCTTTTTACAATATAATTCCACTACTATATTTACCCACGTTCCGCGAGTACTAGCATAACTATATTTTAAATGCTGCCGAAAGTAATCCTATCTATTATTATAAATATTAGCTAAGCTATTAATATTTAATTATAATAAGAGAATTTTTTTAGACTAGTAAGGCAAGAGTTAGCTAATATTTATTATTTCTACTAGCTAATATTTATTTAAAACCTATCCTAGCTGCAAGGCAGATATAGGTCTGAATTTAATAGAAAATATATATAAATTAAAACTATGCTAATAAAAATAGGGACCTAAATTTATTACCTTTAATAGATTTAAGTTAATATTTTTAAATATTAAGAAAAATATATTTTAAGACTATATATTAATTAGTAATTACTAGTATA
>JAWDHB010000062.1:0-189069 GCA_033439405.1 Fusarium sp. NFCCI 5145 | reverse complement strand
ATTAGCTTTAGAGGTTAATAATAAAGAGTCTGCTAAGCTTAAAGGGAAATATCTTTTTTATACTTATAAATTAAGGCTACTTATTTAATTAGATTATAAGGTTTAGGTAATAGCTATAAGTTATTAAGAATTCTTTTAGAAAGTTATTATATTTTTTATATAGTGCTTTATATTTATTATTATATTTAAAACTTACTATGTTATTTTGGCTATGCGGCCCTGATCTTATTATAGGAAAACCACATTTTAATAAAATAATTTTATTTATTACTAAAATATTATATATACTATAGTTTTTATTTGCCTAGTCTAGAGCTTTATTAAGTATATTTAAATATTTATATATGTACTTTATACCTCTGTTATTAAGAATTTTTAATTATAGAAGCTCCATATAAACACATGAAAAATGGAGCGGGATTTTATATCAGATCACAACATGCTCATTCCCCTCATAATTAAGAAATACTCCATAACAGCTTATCATATAGCCCCACGATATTGTACCTCCAAGCAGCTTGATGCCGAAATGTCTACATACCAATATACTTGCTTACCGGAAGGTAACATTCGCATCCTTCGCCTAAAGCCGCATCGAGACAAGCAATCTCCTATACAATGCCAGCTCATCCATATCGAATTGCGAGACTCCGAAGGTCCATGTCTCTATGAGGCGCTTTCTTATGTATGGGGCTCTGGAGAAAAGCCATATTCAATTCATATAGACGGCTATAGCCTATCAGTCGGTGCGAACCTTTATATGGCATTATTGTGTCTTCGAGACATATCTGTGGAACGCACTCTCTGGGTCGATGCCATTTGTATTGATCAAGGAAACACGACTGAAAAGGGACAGCAGGTCCAATCTATGGCCAAGATCTATGCTAAAGCATATTCGGTTATTGTCTGGCTTGGTGAGGAGTCAGCTGGTAGCGAATATGCGCTTGATAAAATTCGTTTAGCGGCCTCTAATATTACTCATGGGTTAAAGACAAGGCCATTCAACTATGAACCAATATTGAAGTTACTTAAACGTCCATGGTTCGAACGCATCTGGGTATGATGGATAGTATATTACAGAATGAATTACTAATCAAGATCTCTTAGGTACTTCAAGAGGTTGCCGCGGCACGGCATATCCTTGTTAAATGCGGTCGCGCAGAACTGGACGGGTATGCGTTTTGTGCAGGCCTTGGAGCGTTAAAGCTGTCTTATGATAGCCCAAGTTTGCAGTCTAGGATCCACTCGATTTCATACCTGATACGTGGTGCTATATTCCGTCAACGGCATATAGTCAACGAAAGGTCAAAAAGATTCTCTCTCGATATATGTCCACTGAGTGAGCTGGTGGAGCTATATCACACTCGAAAAGCTACAGAGCAACACGACAAAATCTATGCACTGCTCGGCATGTGTTCAGATGACCTCGAGACAGCGGGACTGTTAGTTGACTACGGCATTCCATGGCAACAGCTCTTCCAGAAGCTTATTAATTACCTTGTTCCTAATTGCCTATTTGTTAGTACCTGGGACAAGCACGAGTCAGCTATGATCGAGACTATGGGCCAGATTGTTGGGGAAATTCAGTCAGTCAAAACCGACCCCCTTTGGGGAGAAGGCCAAACGATTGAAATCTCTTGGAAAGCTGAACAGACTAAAACCCACCCTCGTCAGCAATCCTCCTGGACTATGAAGGCGTTAGCAAAGGTTGTGAAAGCTGGAGACATGGTCTGCCTCTTGGACGGATGTTCGAGACCTACTATTATCAGGCCGCGTCGGCTTTATTGGGAAATCATCATCATATTGATTCCCTCTACGGCCATTGCCAGAGCTGAAGATGAATGGGAATGGACTGAGATTCTGCTATCTCTTGACAATACACCTACCAAGTTTGAACTTATTTGGGATTGGGGAACGCAGGTAAATGGGGTAGAAGCCCCATCTCCCGCAAACGACACACTGCGCATGTCATTTGAAGAGAATAGCACTCGACTGATCATGCCGAGCAACGATCGGGAGAAAGCCTTTACCTGCCTCAGGTATAGCGAGCAGGGATCCCTCTCTGAGGTCGAATATCGTCTATGTGAAATTTACAAGATGATAAGCATCGCAGATGTGCTATTTAGATCAGGGCAGAAACATGCAGAATTTCGTCTTCAAGAGTCGATGCGCGTTCTGGACAATATCTTGCTGGGGCGGGCGGTATTTGAACAATGGGAGAATATCAACAACCACGCTGGAAAGAATATACCAACACTCCAAGATATTACTGGCATCTTGGTGGGAATACTTGGTGGGTGGCTGCCATTAAAATTGGCCATAGATGGCGGTCATATTCTAGTCAGTGAGCTGTTACTTTCCAACATCGATCCGAACGCAGACATCGGCGATGACCTTACACCACTTTTATGGGCAGCAGAAGAAGGACATGAAAAAGTGGCCCAGCTGCTCCTCGAAACTGGAAAGGTTAACCCAAATAGTCGGAATAAGGAGGGGAAGACTCCCTTATGGCTAGCTATATTTAATAAACATGAGGCAGTGGTTAATGTGCTCCTCGAGGTTGGTAACGCTACTCCAGAAGATGTCGATGAGGTTAGGAGAGCCCAAGACCATGCCGATCTTGTGGACTTTTTTGATAGCATAGAACGCGGACAAAGAAAACTAAGTTGGTAACTTTACCATACTTCTTAGGACTTGAAATTATAATCTAGCAGGTGAACTTGGCGTCTCTTATATGTATTGAGGTACCGGGCCCTCTTGAACTAAGTTCTGAAACCATATAATTAGCCTAAGTATTCTCAACTACTTCTGAATAGCCTTAGCATTGCACTTCGCAGCAGTGCAGTAGATGTTAATGACTTCTTCTGGTGTTATTCTTCTAGTTAAAATTATCTGACACGAAATTTGAGATCCAGGAGCGTGATCTGAGATCGATCAAGGTTCTTCTGTTTACTTTTGTCTGATCAAAGATCATGATCTAAGGTTGATCAGGGTGAGTGACACAATTTAACAACTATGTCTTTAGCACACTATCTTTCACTGCTTATTTCATCTTCACCATCACCATCTTATCACCCGTTCCTGCCCAGCAATATCGTTGAGTTTCTCTTGCCACGTTCTCAGGACAACACGGGCCTCTCTAGTCGCAGTAAAGAAGAATGTAATGTTGTATATGCGAAATATTAGATCGACCTCGTCCCCTTCAGTCTCAGTATCCAGACCCTTCTCCACCCGATATTCCCACGCAGCCTCCCTTTCTCTATCCATGATCGCCTTAGCAAGACTTGCAGAAATGAGACTATCCCACCCGCCCTCCAGCCGCGGTCGCCGGAGTAGGTCCACGGCACGTTGGCGAGTTGACTGTCCGATACCACTGTGAGCGACCAAGAAGAGTGGTTGGGTGTAGGATACCCTGCGGGTTTTCGTGGGATCGAGATTCATGATTTGTTCCGCGATATCGACTATAGAGGCGTACAAGGCAGGGAGCCCTTGTCGACGCTTGACAGAGTCATGCTCCTCGGGGTCTTCAATAAGTAGGAGGCGGTTGGTAGTATGGAAGAGGCGCAAAGGGAGAATAGTATGCGGTTCCAATTTGGGTGTACACCCTGGACTGTGAGGAGTTGTGGCCATTGCTTGTTGGAAAATGTCGATCGCTTTGCTAATTTCGTTAAAGCATCGCGTATGCGCCTCCTGTCGCGCGACTAACATGGATAACACTGCCAGTCCAGACTTGCCAGTCTGAAGATCCCCGAGATGTTTGGCATGCTCTTGCGAGAACAGAACCAGTCCACCGGAAAGAGACTCGGCAGCGCGATGGGCTTGGCTAATGTCTTCAGGTATCAACAGGCTGGGTAGGGATCGTGGTGCGCTATAGGAGCGCCATGCATTGAGAATCTTGTTTTGCGAGAGCAAAGTGGGACTATCGGCAATACCGCCATGATCAAGCGCATTAGCTTGCAGCTCAAGATTGGTCAGAATAGACTGTATCGGTGCAATTGATATCGGAACCGAAGAGATGCAGCTCTTCGGTTGTGAGGTTTTGGTGTCATGGTCCTGGAGCAGCTCGTGGAGGAGGTTGCGACCAGCCTGGAGATGTACCCGCGTCTGATGGTGAAGCCCTTTCACAGTACATATATACGTAAATATAGTGCTGACAACAAGCGCTCTCCACCGATCTGCATATCTTGGAGACCGCGACTCGGTGAGACAGCGGATAGACGAGTTGAACTGCCTCAATGCAAACAGACTCTGCGACTCGCGGCAAAAGTTCTCATGTGCAGAGCCGAGGCTCACAACGGCGTGCCAGATGGCCGCATCGGACAGGCAGACGCGAGGCACCTCGGTGAGCCAGAATTCGGCGTAGAAGGCACCGGCGAGGGATGGGGCTGTGACTTGGAGGAAATAATTGTAGCTGCGTACCTCTTCAGGGCACTGACGTGGTAGGATAAGCTTGAGATCAGCGGCAGGGTCAGGCCCAGGGGAGGGTGTTGTGGATGAGGGTGAGGGTGAGGGTGAAGGTGAAGAGGGAGAAGTGTAACCGTCGCACGTCCGGCCGGTGGAGGTACAACGCACACAGGAAGGTTTGCCTTGGTCGCATCTGACTCTGCGGATTCTAGAAGAGTAAGTATTAGAGGTAGATGAATTTCTCGGAGGTGACTGACTTGCAGGTCTGACAGCCTGTCTTGGTCTTGGTGTGATATGCCCGCCGCCGCCGACTTGGATCAGCAACCGACCCTTGGGAGCCAACTTGGACCATGACTAGGATGGAGGCTCAATTACGTCCTTTCAAGTATACGTGCTATTGTTTGGTTTACTGTAATTTCGTCTGCACAAGTTTTGAAGTCGAAAGCTGAAGGACTGAAGTGGAGGTAGGGGCTGTGTAAATACGTACGTGACATGTACTAGGCCTTACCTGGTATAGACAGGGCGAGATCAATTGAACGACCCGACCAATTACAGCACACCAGCATCCCTGTCACACAGTGATTGGTTCTTTTTACTTATGTACAGTATCCGTATTCATCTATGACCTAGTTAGCATCTTGGATGCTGAACGAGTCGGCCATTCAACAGGCTTCCTTGGTTTTCTAATATGGCCATTGGGTACCTGTAGATAGAAATTTACCTCTGTCAGCTTTCATGCCTATAAAGCAGACCACCTCGCTCTCTTTGTGACAATTCTTCCCTATTCCCCCTCTCTCTTAACTACCTACACCCCAGTCTCCGTCATGCGCTTTACTCTTCTTCTCTCTCTCGGCCTTGCTATCCTGCCGCAGGCCCATACAAGCCCATGCCCTCTCTTAGGTCCCATCTTTCCGCCCGCCCAACACCCGCTAAAATCTCGTACTTTCTCAAACACCATTGCCAACCTCAACACCACCTTCAAGGAACTCGATCGTAATGGCACCTTCGCTGAGCTCAACACCACTCTCTATGTCCAGGCCTTCTCCGCTTCAGACACCCTCTTCAGCCATGGATACGTCCCACCGGCTATGAAAGGGTTCCTTACCTCAGGAACGCTCAACGAGGATACTGTTTTCCGCATTGGCAGTGTTTCAAAGCTTCTTACTGTGTATACCCTCCTCGCCGAAGTGGGAATGAAGCGTATGAACGATCCTGTGACCAAGTGGGTGCCTGAGCTTGCGAAAGTGGCCAAGAAAAACAAAGGCGACCCTACCCGCAGAGTCCAGTGGGATGAAGTCACTATCGGGCAGCTTTGCGGACAGTTGGCTGGTATTGGTCGAAACTGCACGTACCTTCTTCTCCTCGCACACCAGTTCCATTCATTCTAATCGTTCTATGTAGTCGGGCTTTTCGATTTAGAGTCTGTATTCGAATCCTCCCACGAAGACCCTGAAAAATATGGTTTCCCCGTTCTTAACAACAAGGGGAAACCAAAGTGCAGCATCTCAGATCCAGCCCTAGGACCTTGCTCCCGTAAAGGTACTTCCATCTCCGACCTCTTCATGTTCAGTACCTTTACTAATAATCTTCCACAGGGTTTTTCCAAGGCATTACGGCTGACACCTCATTCCCCATTACGTCTACTGCCAACACCCCGGTGTACTCTAATCTCGCATATCAGATTCTTGCCTACGCGCTCGAGGGTATGACTGGAAAGTCTTTTGAAAAGTCTATCAAGTCCTCGCTCCTCGACCCCCTACGTTTGAAGCATACAACTCTGGAAGCCCCTAAGAATAAGAAAAATGCCATGATCCCCGAGAATGATCTGCTCTCGTGGTGGAATCTTACCACGGGAGACGCTAGTCCGTAAGTCTCTCCGTCTTTTCCTCCAGCTCCTCTCTAAATCTCGATAGCTACGGTGGTATGTTTTCCACAGCTGCGGATCTCACACGCCTCGGTCAATCTGTTCTCAAATCCTCGATCCTCGACCCCTCCATTACCCGCTCTTGGCTAAAGCCTATCACACATACCGCAGACATCTACATGTCAGTTGGTATGCCTTGGGAGATCCGCCGCACGTCCGTCCCCCTGGGCCGCAGCGGTACGCGGGTCGTCGACCTATACACCAAGAATGGCGCCCTCGGGCTTTACACTGCTATTGTTGTCCTTTCTCCCGACCATGAGCTTGGCTACGTGGCGCTCATGGCAGGGCCTGGCCGCAACGATTTGCTCAGTATTCTTCCTGATCTTCTTGCGGAGACACTGCTGCCAGCAGCTGAGGAGGCGGCGCGCGAAACCGCTGCTGCGCAGTTTGCGGGCACGTTCAAGGGTCCTGAGAGCCAGCTGGAGGTCGTGATGGAAGATACGCTGGTGGTGAGGAACTGGACTCGCGGGGACGTCGATGTAATGGCTATGAATGCTGCCTTGTTGTGGCCGGGGCTGGAGGTGACGGTAGCGCTGAGGTTGTATCCGATGGGATTGAAGGGGGATGGAAGAATGTCCTTCAGGGGAATCTATGAACCTAAGTTAAAGGATGAGCCAGAGCCAGAGCCAGAGGCGAGTGTCGTCGGTCCTTTCAGTGGGAGTTGCTTGTCATGGGGATCAGTGGATACGCTGACTTATGGGAATGTTGCTACTGACGATTTCGAGTTTGAGGTCGATCAAACTGGTAAGGCAACTGGCCTGAGGCCGAGAGTCATGAGGGAAACTCTCAAGAAGGGTGATTGAGTCCATGGGCTGATTCTTCAATGATTCCGAGTTCCTTCGTCTCATTTGAGATTGATCGCGGTCACGCGGTGAAAAGTACTCCTCTATATAGCTTTCACTTTAGGCATTATGCAGAATGCACTTCCAAGTAGACTTTCTTAATACATACGGCATGTACCATTGATAGCGTCATACCATTGATAGAGTCACACCATGCAATAGTTGAATAGACATTGCCAGTGGTCTGTATTTTAATTCACTGGATTGTTCTTCTCATTGTCAGTGGCAATTCAAAAGACCAGTTTTCCTCACAAGGCAACTCTTCAAACATCCGATCTCGCTTACAGCTCAAGAAGGTTATCGCTAGACGGACGGTTCGGGGCTCGTTCAAGAATACATGCCAGTACACTTCAAATTAAGTGCATACTAAAAATGTATAATTTAAGAGAAACGGCCAATAATATCCCTTCCAATTTTACGTTCCTTGATATCAAAGCTTTCTTGGCAATTTCGGCCAGCAGGGTTCATGAGTTGTTGGTCCTGGAGTTACCCATCATGGGACCCTGAATAATATAGAAAATCACACGCAGTGATGTTCGAGGTGTATCCTTCCAATCATCAAGAAAAAGTCTCACGTTATCATATCCATTCACTTCACGTACACAGTAACAACAAACCTTTTGTGAGTCGTGTCTTTCAGGAAACCAGCTGATATTATCGGCCCGTGAAGATTAATTCTGGGCCTTGCTCCCTGCAAGAGGGCCAATGCCAAGGCTCGGGTTGAGTCGTGCCTGGTTACAGAGTGACTAATCCCGTATTTTCCCGACTGATTATTCTTTTCCGAAAGTTGTAGGCAATTTGGGCCTTTGAGGTTGGAGGATAACATGAGGGAATGCGGAGGTTGCTTTTCAGATCGTCAGATTGAACCTCGGAAGTTCAACAGCGGCAGCGATACAATAGTCTTGTGATCGCCATTATAGGAAGTCAAGGAGTAGTTGCAACTTTGAACATAAATAAAATTATAATTTCCTATAAGCGGGTGCTCTAGAAATAGCCTCTCCATCCCTGATCAAATATCCATCTCAGAGCTTATAATTACCCATCTGTCGAGGGGAGACCTTGTTATGGAACATGTGGTCAATCTCGTCATATCGTCGGCCCTTGAGCTCAGGAACAAATACCCAACTCCAGATAAAGCCAATGAGACCAAGACCACCAAAGATAAACCCAACCTTGCCCTTGAGGTTGCCCTCATCGGGGTTAACCATGTAAGGAATAGCAAAGTTCATAGCAATACCCATGACGGACTGAGTAGCAGTAGCAAGAGCCATTGTCTTGGCCTTGAGGTTCAGAGAAGCTGTCTCTCCCAGAACAGCGAAAGCCATGGCTCCGACGGTGGCGAAGTAGACGTAGGCGTAGATGACGGTGCAGGCGGCTTGAACCCACTTGGCAGCGGCAGTTGGGACAACATCCATGATGCCGATGAGGAATAGGAGAGCAGTAAGGGCTCCCATACCAGAGAGGAAGATCTTTCGGCGACCGAAAGAGTTGACAACGAACCAACTGCAGATGTTACCGAAAACACCGCAGGCTGTGACACCAACACCGAGATCGAAACTCTTGGAGGTTTGAAGACCGGCGAGCTGGAAGAAGTAGGTCGAGTATCCCAGGACAAAGATAATACCGACGAAGTGCTGGCAGACGAAGACTCCCATGCTGATCATGGTTCGGATGAGATCGGTTCCCTTGAAGCACTGAGCCCAAGAGGCCTCCTCAGCAGATGCGGCATGCTCCTCAGCGATAGTCGCCTGGATAGTAGCAAGCTTGCCGTCGACATCAACTCCCTTGCCGTACAGCTGAACAAGAGCCTTCTTGGCATCCTCCATCTTACCCTTACGGGCCAGGTACCAGGGAGTCTCAGGGGCGAAAGGCAGGCCAGCGGCCAGAATCACGATAAAGACACCCTGAGTAGCCAAAGCACCACGCCAAGCCCAGTGGTCGGTTCGCTCACCGAAAGCCTTGATGACACCGTTGGAGACAAGCTGGCCGACGGCGATTCCGAGATTGACGCCGGCGGTGGCGATACCGCGGAGGACAACAGGTGAGATTTCAGAGGTTGCGAGTGGCGCCAGAGTCAAGAAGAAGCCCAAGCCAAAACCGATGATCAGCTTGGACATGAGGAAGGCAACGTTGGTGCTGGACATGCACTCTCCGATGATGCCACCGGTAGCGAGGAGAAGGGCAATGGCGAGAGACTTCTTTCGGCCGATCATGTCGGCGAGCCAAGAGCACAGGAAACCGCCGAAGAAACCACCAACGGAGCTGATGGTGTTGAAGGCGGTTTGCCAGTCTGCAGGAAGAATCGCTTCGCCGTTCTCGATATATCTAATCTCGTATTAGTTGTGGCTCGGAAGTTGGATCGGTTAGCGGGTGTAGCGTACCCAAAGTCAGCTCGGAACTCGGCGACGGAAATCATGGCACCGTTAATCTGGGAATCAAAGCCCCTGCAAAGTCAATCGTTAGATATCTCTCCTTTGCTCTGTTCTGAGAGAAGAGTTTGTGTGAACTTACCAGCCGATAGCTGCAATTGACCAGTAGAAACACCAGAAGACGATAGCTGGGTGGTCGCGGAAACATTGATTGAGTGTCAGATCATGCTCGGCCTGGCGATCTGCGTCGACAGCCTGCGACTTGTCGGTGACGAATTCAGCACCAGAAACCTTGGCCGAAAGCTCAAGATCCTTATGGCCGTCCGAGGCGTTGTGCGAGGCCTCCATTATGTTGATCTTGTCGTTGATGTTATGTCGATGTTGTATTAAGGGGAAAGTGGAACGATGATGAACAGAAAGCTGGGGATGAGATATGCTGGTCAACTGCCGAGTCTTATATACTCGGGCTCATGAATATGTAGATGGTGTAGCATCAGTGGCCGGATAAAGCCAGCCAAGGATGGGCGCGTCACACGCGATATTGGATGGCATGACTAGGAAAAGCCAGTTCGTTGCCCAAGATCATGCGAAAAAAGAATTGGCTTCAAGCTTCGCTAGTTCGTTCTAGGCCGGTCTGGGGATTGTGGAGAGATCGGCTTCGGCGAACCTGGGGATTCTGGGGACGAGCTTACCCCAGTTTGGCTGACTCGAGCGACATTCCCCGAAGAATACTCCACTCAACCCCTATGAAGTGGTGTCAGGAGGCGGCACGTATAAGGAGCGACACTCCCCGAGGCATGGCATCCACTATTTCTGCTTCTCTTCACCTCCACTTCCAGGATATTCCTCCTCCACTGCACCTCTACCATCATGTCTCCGCCAGAACCAGAAACGCCCGATCATGCCCGAGATACTCCAGAGCAAGCTGAACCGGAGCGTCGGGTCCCAGGAAAGAGACCAGCTCCACGGGGCACCGCATTCTACCCGCGAAAACGGGCCAACACGGCCTGTCAAGTTTGTCGAGCCAGAAAGACAAAGTGTGACAACCAGAAACCGTCGTGTTCATATTGTCTCAGTGTCGGGGCCAACTGCATACAGTCCCCGGTCGACCTTTCGGCATTTGACCCCGCAAGTCTCAAGATTCTCCAGCGATTGGATGAATTAGAGAAATTGATCCGCGAGCCGCGAAATGATGCTGCTCAACAGTCACCACCAGATCTTCCCAATTCCCAGGCCTTGTTGCCTGCCGTCCAAGAATCACCTACAGATTCCCAATGGAAATCCACACCTCCAGATATCAACGGCATCAGCGACATTCCTCTGAGGAGTATCCTTCCAGAGAAGATGGAGAGTATTCTTCTCTGGTCCGTCCTCTCTCGTGACATGTCAGCCCATGCAACTCTCCAAAACGACCCCCCACAGCCATCGCCGTCTTATTCCCCCGGCACAACCTCACTAGCTGACATAGCCGATCTGGATACCCAGGGTGTAAAGGCACTCCTCGACAACTTCTTCGCCCACGTGCACTGCAAGAACCCCATCCTCGAAGAAGCAGCCGCACGACGCGCTGTCCTCAACGTCGTTATCGACGGCATAGACTGGTCACCCGCATCATGTCTAACCCTGATCATCTGTGCGCTGGGCAAGATAGCCACGCCACTCGAGGCGAGCTTTCACCTGAGGTCCGACTCGCCCCAGTTTTTGGAGGCTCAAGCGCTGTTCCAGGCCGCGCAGAAGCGAATTGGTACGCTGATGGCCCGATCCGACATCGTCGGGGCGCAGTGTTTCTTCCTTTCTGGGGTGTTCCTGATGAGCACGTTTCGGCCATTTGAGGCATGGCGTTACTTCTCGCAAGCACTAGCCACATGTCAGACCTTGCCGTTCCTGCAGAGAGCACAATCTTTGAGCGCCACAGATGGACCAGACCTCCCAAGGCCAGAACTGGGTGAGACGCAGCAAGAGGCTGTATACTGGTCTGCTTGGAAGTCTGAGAGAGAACTAAGAGGAGAGCTATCGCTACCTGACTTTAGCATGCCTTATGGTTCAAGCGTGCTGTACCCGCCCTTCTTCCCTACTCCTCCACATCCTCTTGAGTCTACCAAGACCAATGCGTCTAGCAGACAACACACAGCATGGCTGTTCTACCTCTCCGAGATATCTCTCAGGCGACTTTCCAGTCGAACATGCAATGACATTCTCGAACTCCACCGCGCATCACCATCTAACATGGACTTCCTCAAACAGCTTTCCCTCCTCATGCCCGCCTACGAGACCCAAGCAAACGAATGGGCCGACAGTCTCCCTCCAGAACTCTCCATTTCATCAGCCCCCATATCCGATAACGTTTGCTGCTTCGTCCTCCGCGGCCATCTCGTAAATTTCTTCGAACGTCTCTACTGGCCCTTTGTAATGGCACACCTCGCCGCCCTAGAACGCGGTGTCACAACACCCATTCCGGGCCGCCAATTCGTAGAGAAAGGACTCGAGTATCACGTGTTAAATGTCGAGATCAACGAAGCGGGCTTCCTGCACCGGCACCACGGAACATGGTTCATGATCCGAGCGCTTGTGCGTTCGGCAACGATATTACTTGCAGCGCGGCTCTTGGGCTCGGCTATGCCAAGAGGTTGGCACGAGGCGTGTGAGCGGATTATGCAGGTTTTGAGAGCTTGGGAAGATGATATCCCGGAACTGTCAAATCATCGGAATTTCTTGGAGGAGGTATTACATGGTCTTAATGGTGGATAATATTTTTAACTTACGAGGAGGACTAATAGCGTGGATTTGGATTCCACTTCCCCGTGTTTCTATTGAGTAATGATCATCTTTTGATTCCCCGTATTTTATGGTTAACGAATGTATGCCACTTCCCCGGGCTGTCACGAGCAATGCCACATGTTTTCCATGATTCCCCGTGCTTTCACGCCTATTCCACTGTAATAGCGGGGTTTCCGGGGTATTGTGACATAGTGGTGTGGTGGCGGCTCCTCTGTCGGGGAGTGTCGCTCATAAGTGACAACTCCACTTGGTGTATCTTAGACTATTTAGCTGAAGCAAGTTATGTCTTTCAGAAATTACCAGACCTCTCAAAACACATCCAATCTCGAATCCTCCATCCCCTCTCACGATTTCCTCCTTTTTCCCAATTCTTTCCATCACCATCTTCCTACCATGGTCGCAACCGCAGATATCTCAGGCTCCTACAACGGCATTCCCGCCCAGGCCCAAAAGTCAACCTGCAAAATGCTGCACGTTGAGGGAAGCCGTATTGTCGATCCCTCGGGAAAGACAGTCATCCTGAAGGGAGCTGCCATCGGTGGCATGCTCAACATGGAGAACTTCATCACTGGATATGCTGGCCATGAGCACCAGCACCGACAACAAATGGCCGAGGTCATGGGTGAGGAGAAGGCTCAATTCTTCTTCGATAGACTTCTGCACCATTTCTTCACTGACTCCGATGCTGCTTACTTTGCTTCACTGGGTCTTAACTGCATTCGCATCCCCTTCAACTATCGTCACTTCATCGATGATATGGAGCCTGATACTCTTAAGCAGGCTGGCTTCGATTGGCTAGATCGCTGCGTGGATATTTGCGCTAGACATAACCTCTACGCTGTCCTCGATATGCACGCTGTTCCTGGAGGTCAGAACCAAGACTGGCACAGTGACTCTGGTCTGTCTCGTGCCGCATTCTGGGATTTCAAGGATCATCAGGACAGGGCTATTAAGCTCTGGCTGGCTCTTGCTGCTCACTACAAGGGGAACCCCGTCATCGCTGGCTACAACCTCCTCAACGAGCCCGCCGACGAAAGCAAGACAGCATCGGGCCACTACGGCGACAGGCTCATCAAGTGGTACGAGAGATGCGAGAAGGAAGTCCGCGCCATTGACTCTGAGCACATGATCTTCATCGACGGAAACACATACGCCATGGACTTCCGAGCCTTCCCTGAGAAGCCTCTTCCCAACGCTGTGTACGCGTGCCACGACTATAGTTTCCTTGGCTTCCCTCTTGGAGAGCAATATGAGGGCACGGACGAGCAGAACGAGAAGTTGCGAAAGAGCTTTGAGCGCAAGGTCCAGTTCATGAGGGAGAAGCAGGTCCCTATCTGGAATGGAGAGTTTGGCCCCGTCTACCAGAATGAGCATAAGGAGGGAGAAGAAGGTATCAAGACCAACGTTAAGCGATTCAACCTTTTGCAAGAACAGCTCGCTATTTACAGAGAAACCGACGTCAACTGGTCCATCTGGCTCTACAAGGACGTCGGATACCAAGGCATGGTCTACCTAGACCCCGAGTCCCCCTACATGCGTCTCATCGCCCCCTTCATCGCCAAGAAGCAGCGTCTCGGGCTTGACTTCTGGGGCGTCGTCAACAAGGACGGCGTCAAGCACCTCTACGAGCCCTTCATCCAAGGTCTCAAGGATGAAGTCCTACCGCAGTACCGCGACACAAAGTATCCCAAGATCTGGACCTTCGAGCGCCAGTTCGAGCGTGTTATCCGCGAGTGCTTGATGAGCGAGTATGTTGGCTGGGAGCTGGCTGAGCTATTTAGGGATAAGACCAAGGAGGAGCTTGAGGAGCTTGCGAGCAGTTTCTCATTTGAGAAGTGTATTAAGAGAGATACACTGGTGGGAATTCTGAGCCATGATTCACACATTTCTGCTGGCAAGCAGTAAGGGATAAGGGTATATTGCATATTAAGGCGTTTTGATTTGGGATCATGAGAATTGCGTATGAGTAAAACCACGAATATCATTTTATATAGGTATAAACGGACATCATTTCATAACGATAGAAACACGAATGTCACTCAATCAAATATCTTATTTCTTTATACGATCATAGCATGCCTTTAGAGACATTCTGTCGTAGACGAACCTCGTATCCCTTTGATCTAATTTTCCAAGCCTTGTATTCCCAGAACCATATGCTAATCGTCCTAGCGTCTTCCATTCTCAAGCTCGACAGGAGCATCGCCTTCAATCTCTTTCTGCTTAATAGCCCAAGCAAGCTGCTCATCTGCCTGCGCCGCCCTCTTCTCATCCTCAGCTCCAAGCTTCACATTTCGGACAAGATAAACCATGACCAAGAGAAGACCCGACACGCAGACAGAACCAATGGCCAGAGTCTGCTGAGTCTCACGGTAGCACTCGTCAATGGCATTTCTCTCAGAGGTGCCAACCTTGTATGAACGCGCAACCACAATGGAGCCGAAGATCTTGCCGCCAGTTTCTTTTCCGAATTTGTCATTCAGTTTTCGCGGAAGAACAGAGTTCCACAGGGCTCCGCTGATAGTAACGCCGAGGTTTGAACCAAAGCCGAGGGATGAGAGAAATACGGCTGTGGCAATTCCAACTTGCTCATTCTCCAGGACTGCTTGTAATGACACCTGAAGCGGTACCTGAGTGAAGCCACGGCCAACGCCGAGAAGTGACTTGGTGGTGATAAAGGCAGCTTCACTGGCGAGGTGAGTACCGGAGATGTTGGTCATGTAGATTGGCAGTCCGCAAGCCAAAATGATCATTACTACTCCAAGCATGATAAACGGCTTTGTGTTTTTGGCAAACTTTAGAGAGAGGCCGGCTACCAGAGCACCGACGTTGTACGCCACGCGCTGGGCGTTGTCGACGCGTGTTGCGGCTCCGGGTGAGTAATGGCCAGCGACTTGAAGAAAGCTCGAGAGGAATGGTCGGTATACACTATCAGCCATGGCGATGATGATGACAGATGCGCAGGCGACAACGACATTGCGCTCGCGAATAGTGCGATAGGGTATAATGGGGTTGGAAGCAAACTTTCCATCCCAGACCAGAAACCCAATAAAGGTGAGGACACCGATGATGATGAGAACGATAGACGAGGGTCTGCTCCATCGATCTGTATTATTTCGTCCTGCGATGGTCATCGGAAGTAGTGTCATGGCCAGGCCACCAATTAGGAGGAGAGCGCCGATGAGATCAAGCTGTGTAGCAACATGCTTAACTTTACCCACGATTCCAGGCGCAGCACCTTGCATAAAAGAAACCTTTTCCGTGATGATTCCGATACGTTTTGCTCGACGGTTCATCCAAATCATGATGCCAATGGTAGGAATTGCAGTTACCGGCAAGATAATCGCCCACATACCATAGCCCCATCTCCAGGAAGAGTGGAGGAGCATGTGTTCACCGAGATATGTTCCTCCGTATAGTGTTGGAATCGCGGAGAGTGATTCGGGGAGTGTGAAGATGATACCGCGGTTTACGAGGGTGGTGATGTCGGCGACGAAGATTTGCTGCATGATGTTCCACCACGTATCGCCAAAGACGTCAAAGATGCCTCCGGCCTGGTATACATTAGCCCGAGACTCAGTGAGAAGGTATTGTGCATACCAAGAAAGTGTCAACGTTTGCACAGCCCGCGTACATCGCCTGGCCCAAGGCCATGGATATAGCCGCTCCAGCAAAACTCTGCGGTCGACCAAAATACTACAAGTCCATTAGTCCAAGATTCTCACCAGCCGAGGTAGTCATACATGAGCAAGCTTGGCCAGTAGTGGGTAGGACACAATTCGAACAAGGCCGTTGACGATAGCGCCAGTCGCTAGAAGCGAATGGCCATTGAAGTGGCTGGTCGCATATGGTTCGTAGACATTGCCGGTGTATACTGACAAATTCATGAAGAAGAACATGACCAGGAGACTGCGACAAGTTAGCTTGACTGGACAAGCACAATTGCATCAACTGACCATCCGATAGCGAAGCCAAGTGTTCGCTTCGTCCATAGTTTCCTAAAAGCTTCATTCATAGAATTCGGCCTTGAAATCTCCTCCTCCACGGGCGCCTCATTCTTTCGTTCCGGGTCGTCTGCCATGGTAGTCTGCTAACTGCACAAGCAACCAAATGTTTTGGAAAAACAAATTCCCTCAAAAAATTGGCATGTTCGCGCCTTATGTGTCAAAGAATCCCCTCAGTCCCAACGCCCCGGAACGGCAGTTATGCCTAATTCAACCACGTACATTCTGATCAGCATGGGGGTTCACGATGATCCTTTCTGTGTAGAGTAAGACTGGTCGTGAGCGCTGATTGATAGCTGGTCTTGGCATTGGATGTTCTCACTAACCTTGCATTTAAGCATGTCGCTAAGGACTGATTTTTTAATCGCCAAGGAACTAAGTACGTAAATAGGGTTTTTCTCAGGGCGAGTTAGGCTGCTTTGAGGTATGTCCGCGGCAAACTCGCGCAGGCGAGATGAAGATGGCAAGGGTGATGATTATCAGACCGTTGAGATCTTATCTGATCAGATCAGGAGATTGGTTGATGGGATCAAGGAATGCAAACCCCCACCTCATCATGCCACGAGATGGTCTGATTTTGGGCTAAGTTTGTTAGTCTATGTCTTGTATCCACATCGCTTGTTTTACATGGCTAACTAATGCCGTTTTGTACAAGGTGTCGCGGCGGTATTAGTTCCGCAGATGCGGATTGAAGTGCTAGGAAGCCAGGGTCTGTCAGACAGAGTAACATTTTTTGGATTTGCACTGTTGCATAGATCAATGTGACATTTGGAACAACGCCGAATATAGGGCTGAGATCTGTGCCTGTTTCAAGTGGGCATGAAAATAATATTCCTGCAGCCTATAACCCCAATGCAATCTGATGAGCGTCTCTTGTCTTTGCCTCTCCAACTTACTTAGCAATCTGATAAGACATCTCTCTCTAACATGTTTTCAGCTAATAGAACATTTATCAACCCTTGCTGTTGTTTGCAATCTTCTCAGCCTCCTCGGTAGCTTCGTTCACAATCTCATCCGCCTCATCCTTTGTAAACGCATCCGTAAACTTAACCCAAGACCCATGTGCAAGACCTGTCCCCGCTCCAATAAGCAGTCCCAAACTAGCCGTTGGAATCGCGACTATGCCGGTGAGTAACGCGCCAATACCCAATCCAAGACCGGTCGCAACACCGGCACCTATCCCCGTGCCCATCGCTCCGCCCTGTATCCATCCTTTTTCCAGTCTCTCGGCTATTTTCATAAGCTTTGCCGCTTTTTTATCGATCTCACGCGCTTCAAACCGCAGGTTCTCTGCTTCTTCGGGATCTTCGGTATTGTCTGCTTTTTCGTGGAGTTCGAGGGATTTTGTCTGGAGACCTTTTGCTTCTTCGACGCGGGCCTTGATTTCTTTTGCGATGCGCTCTTGGGTGTTTGTTTTGCTTTCTGTGGGCGCCTCGCCTTGGTCGGCGGGCTTGTCTTGGCCGCCCATGAACTGGGCTGGTATGGCGCCGGAGAAAATGGATCCTAGTGCTTCATTCATGGGGAAATGTAATATACAGTGTAATATGATATTATTATAGGGAGAATAATTCAGATGTGGCTTGGTGGTTGTCTTGCTAGGAAACCTGGCTTGTTTTATGAAAATCATTGTGGGTGGGGGTGGCGGATGACGTAGTATCGTGATCCACGTGTTGCATCAATGCAGGTAATCGTTGCTATGATGCTATTGTTTCATCGTAAGCATCATTTTTAAATGTATTGGTGTCTCACGGCATATGAGTTCCAGGTTTCCTATGCATTTTGTAATGTGGCGTGTATTATAGACGAGAATCTCGTGAGGTTGTTTGGCATTACTGTATCAGCGAGCGTCTACAATTTAATAAATATCATACAAAGGTCAAGTTTGGGACACGACGACAAAACAAACCACGAAATTATATAGAGTATAATTGAAGATATTATTTAAATGCAATTCCATATCATCTCAGGAGATGGAAGTTAGATTATCCAGCGTGGCTAAATACTGCACTTCTCAAAATCTCCATCTTGGCTACCCTACACTCTCTCACGATTCGCGTCGGCTTATCTAAGGCGTCTCAACTCCGTAAGCCAAGCTCCTTGATTGGCCAAGATCAGCAGTCATCTCCCTCAACCATCCCTTGGACCCCTCGAATCAATCACTCAGCATAAACAAACCTGCCCTCTCAATCCTCTCACTAACGAGTCATTAGACTCAATCCACAACCCGTTGAACTCAATTGACACGAGTCTCCATCCCAAAATGTCCACTCGAGGCCGGGGCTCCACTTCCCCAGACCCGGGCGCGTCATCCCATGACCAACTCCCTCTCATGAACCTCGTGGACGGCGAAGAACCTAAAGCCGACACGCGTGGGAGGGCTCATGTTGATGGTGCTGCTGCGGATCTGATGAGGAGACTTGGTGTCTCGCCCGAGCGGAGAATAAAAGTTACCCCAGAGGATGATGCCCGCGTGCTGGGCCGAATTGATATGGTTGTTCTGCCTCTAATGCTAGCTGTCTACTTTCTTCAAGGTGACCAACCCTCTTATCTATCGCCACACATATCATTAACTCTCCAAAGGCCTTGATAAAGCGACAATCGCCTATGCCTCCATCTTCGGCCTCATCGAAGACACAAACCTCAAAGGCAACCAATTTTCATGGCTAAGCTCCATCGTCTACGTCGCCCAGCTCATCGCCCAATTCCCTCTGGCATGGCTTCTCGTCAAGCTCCCCATTGGAAAATTCACAGCCTGCATGGTAACTCTCTGGGGTCTCACCCTCACGTTGATGGCTGGGGCGCATACCTTCCACAGTCTGCTTTTTGCGCGTTTTTGGCTGGGTGCTTTTGAGGCCAGCATCGCGCCGAGCTTTGTGGCTATTACGCAGATGTTTTGGAGGAGGAGGGAGCAGCCGTTGAGAATGTCGTATTGGTATGCTATGAATGGATTCACTGGAGTGGTATGTTTGATGCATTGAGGGAACTTGCGAGAGAACTAACCAGATACGCAGTTTGGAAGCTTGGCTACCTGGTGGCTTGCGCAGTGGCCATTGGGTCTCAAACCATACCAGGTGAGCTCACCGTTACCTTTCTCTCCAGAATGCATGGCTCACTGACTGTTATAGACCATCTTTGTCGTTTTTGGCATCATCACCGTCTGCTTTTCCACCGTCTTATTCTCCTACATGCCCGACTCTCCAGCAGAAGCCAAATTTCTTGACAAGCACGACAAGCTCATCGCCATTGAGAGATTGAGAATGAACCAAACTGGCGTCATGTCGCGTCAATGGCGATGGGATCATTTCTGGGAGTCTGTTCGAGATCTAAAAACCTGGCTCTGGTTCGCTTTGATCTTTAGCATTTCGTACGTAAACCCCGTTCCTACTCATAGCTACTTGCTGACACCCGATGTTTAGAGTCCCCTCAGGTGGTGTCGGCTCTTTTGGACCCCTTCTTATCAAGTCGTTTGGGTTCGATTCATTCCAGGCTATTCTCTTCAACGCCCCATTCGGAATCGTACAACTGATTTCTACGGTTGGAGGCTCTTATGTGGCTACAAAATACCACAAGAAGGGCCCCGTGATTGCGTTCCTGGCAATGTTCCCGATTATCGGTTGTATGATAATGCTGTCGACGCCGCATACGCCTGATGGCAGGAATACGTTGTTGGGCGGCTACTACATGATTTCTGTCTTTCCAGGAATAGGTGCGTCTTTTCGAAGTTTGGTTGTATACACTATTGCTAATATTCATTGCAGTTCCTCTGATTTACTCGTGGTCTTCCTCCAACACAGCTGGGGATACCAAGGGCAAATGCAACTCATCCATCCTCTTCATCGGCCAATCTCTCGGCAACATCATCGGCCCACTACTTTACAAACCATCAGAAGCTCCCGAGTACCACCGAGGCTTGTACTGGAATCTGCTTCTTTACTGCGCCATTGTTGGCCTTGTGATTGTCACGACCATGTATTTGTCATATCTCAACCGCAACCATAGCACTCGTCGTGTCATGGCTGGAAAGGATGCGGTGATCGTGGACTACAGTTTATACTCACCTGAAGAAGCAGAGCGGCTTCGTAGGGTGAAAGCGACCGAAGGACAACAGGTTGAGCATGCGAGGGACGCGGCTGTTGGTGATCATGCGTTTGATGACATGACTGATTTGATGAACGATGAATTCGTCTTTGTTTTCTAAGCCGCTGCAATTTGGAGGAATTCACTATGCTTCTGACTGTTGTATGACTAGCACAAGGATATCAAGGCTCATTGATGTTTTTCGCAGAGCACAGCGAAATATCGGATTTCTCACCGTGAATGACTTCTAAGTTCATTGCTGATCTCGATATTTCTTGATTTCAATTGGCAGTCGGTCTCCAAAATTGCGACCGAGTTTATTTTAGTGGAAACAAATCTCAAAGGCTCCAGAGGTTGAAACGATGGAAGCCCACGAATCTTGATATTCCAATGTAACTGGCTCAATCGGGCCTGATCTGCACTCGCAGCCAAGGAACCTCCGCCTCTCATGTGCTGACAGTTGTACCTCATCGGCCAATACTCCCCCGAATCTGCCGCGGGGTAATTGAATTACAGTGCATCATCTTTTGAGTAATCCGGCATCGGCTTGCCTCTTCAGGCCTCTTCAGGTATTTATATTGCGTCCCCGTCACGAGGGGTTCAACTCAACATCAACATTCCCAATACAACCACTTTCACCATGTCTACACCTCAATTTAAGCGTTATGTCATCGTTGGCATGGGCGTCCGCTCTGCCATGTACTATCAGGCTATCATCCAGGACTTCAAGGATGTTGCCAAGCTCGTGGGAATCTGCGATACAAACCAGACTCGCATGGACGTCGCCAACGACCATATCGTTGAGCTAGGCGGCGAAAAGGTCCAAACATACAAAGACACAGACTTTGACAAGATGGTAAAAGACCAAAAAGCAGATGTTGTCATTGTCACGACCATCGATCTCTTCCACCACCACTACTGCATCCGAGCCATGGAATTGGGCTGCGATGCTATCACAGAAAAGCCAATGACCATCGATGAGCAGAAACTGCAGGCTATGATCGACGCAGAGAAGAAGACCGGAAAGCAAGTCCGTGTTCTCTTCAACTATCGCTATGCCCCTCATCACACCAAGGTCCGTGAGCTTATTGACTCTGGCGTCATTGGCGAGATCTCAACAGTGCACATGGATTGGATTCTCGACTGTGCCCACGGAGCAGACTTTATGCGCCGCTGGCATCGACACAAGGAGACGAGCGGTGGTATTCAGATGCACAAGTCAATTCACCATTTCGATCTAGTGCATTTCTGGCTCAACACGGAACCAGAGCTTGTATACTGTCTTGGTGACCTTCGCTTCTACGGCAAGGAAAACGCCGAGCGACGTGGAGAGAAGAACCTGGGCGAGCGATATCAGAAAAATGAGCATGCAAAGAATGACCCCTTTGCGTTCCAGCTTGACGAGAACGAGCGCATGAAAAAGCTGTACCTTGATGCTGAGCATGAAGACGGGTACATCCGCGATAGAAACTGCTTTGCTGAGGGTATTACCATCGAGGATAACTTGTCTATGATCATCAAGTACAAGAACCGCGCCGTCATGACATATAACACATACGCTTACGCCCCGTGGGAAGGCTACCGCTGTGTCTTCAACGGCAGCAAGGGACGAATCGAAGTTAACGTCGTTGAGAGCGGGTACAACCCCCTCGGTGATCCTGTCACCAAGGACGCTTCGGGTGAGGATGAGAAGTATATCCAGGGCGGAGTTGAGCAGACCAAGATTGTTGTGTATCCCATGTTTGACAAGCCGTATGTTGTGGATGTTGTGAAGCAGGAGGGAGGCCATGGTGGAGGAGACCCTGTTTTGTTGAAGGATGTTCTTCTTGGAAATGAGGTTGATAATTTCAAGAGGGCTGCTAACATTCGGGATGGAGGAAATGCAGTCTTGGTTGGCGTTGGTGCGAATCACTCGATGAAGAGCGGGATGCCTGTCAAGGTACAGGATTTGGTGAAGTGGTAGTTACACCATCATAGCTAGTAGCTCCAGAATAATATCAAGAAACTCGGTATTGTAATCCATGTTGAAATTTGAAGATGCCAAACCTAACAAATGCTTTTATGATATTGTACACCAGCCCTTAAAGTGAGTCCACCAGTTCAACTGATACACCCTCCTTTCCATTGCCGTCATAAGTCTTTCCATTCATATCCCCCATCAATCCCGCAAACAAAGCATCATTCATACCAGCATCCTGGACTTGGGCTGCATCAGGTGGAGACCCAAGTAAGTCATACGGCCAAAAAGGAACGCCCCCAAAATCGTTAAAGTGTGTTGGATCCATCAAAGACATATCGCTGAAATCAAGCGGTGGGATATTAGTTATTTCGCATAAAGCTGCTGTTAGGTCGACTGGGAAGGGCTGTTTATTGTTGAAGAAGGCCTCTTGGTCGATTCTGGAATCTTGTGTTTGTAGGTCTCGCTGACCTGATAACATGTTTTGGTCTGTGTAGTTGTCTGGTATTAGGTGTTTGTTCATCGCCGAGAAGAGTTTCATCGATTGTTCGTTAATGGTTGGCATTGAAGTCGACTGAGATCTCGCGCCCAGTCCTCGGCCCCCTTTTCGTAAGGATGGAGGAAAATCACATTCATCTGGTAACCTGCCGTTGCTGATACTCATATCAAGTGTCATGACCAAACGTAAGTAATAGCTGGGCCGAGTTTTAAGCATATCGAGACAACTACTTGGCGAGGAGTCGTCTTCCGAGGCCATCGGTGCTGGTGATCGCTGTCTGGCAAGTTCAACAACGTGACGAATAGCGCGCATGACCCAGTCAGTGATGTAATACTTGTTCTTGTAGCTCTTCATTTGTCTCAAGAGATTATCGACGTGCTTTTCTTTTTGAGTGAGCACGACTCCTTCTTGCGGCGACGTAGGCTTTTTGGGGCGGAGGAGCTCGACATCGATCATTTGAAGAGCTAGAGGAAATGCCGTGCATCCAATACTTGAAGCTGTTAGTGATGTTCTGAAGAGCTGGGGGGATACCTTACGCAGTCATGGGTAACCAGCGTGATAGGCCGAGACGATCGAATTCGAGAAGGCATTCTGTTACGCGGGATGCCGAGCCTTGAAGATCTTCACTTTGTCGTCGTAGTTGGGAATCTGATTGTGACGGGGGTAATAGACTAGATCGGAGGATGTTGTAGTGACAGACGGACAAACGTGCAGAGCTTCTAGGTCAGTATATGTAGTCAAAGGCCAGGAAGTAAACGTACTGGTAATACATCTCAATGAGATTCTTGAACAATATGATAGAAGGAGCTGGAGATATTTCTTCAGACATCCTCTCATCCAGCGTCGCTTTCGTTTCTCCAAATGAGTTATACCATCGACTGAGCTCCATTTGACAAAGACTAGCATCTTTTCCAGCCTCCATTCTTCCAGATAACATCCAGGACGGGTTACTATAAAGCACCGAAGTAACCGTCAAGACATCCGTGAGTACAACACAGAGATCAACCAGTCGCGATAGAAGTTCAGCATGAAGAGTCTTAGTCGTCGAGTCGTAAACATCAGAGTTGTACAACTCATCACAGAGATCCGCACTTCCAAGCTTGGAACAAGAAAAGCTAAAATTAGCTGGCGTGATCTTTATGCTCTGCCGTGATGTTAGGGGAAGCAGGCGATCGCAAATAATGCAGCACCACCAAAGCCGCTTAAGCGTGTTTCGAAGTTTTTGAACCTTTGCGACTTCGGTGTCTTTGTTAGGGCGTAGGGAGGAGTAGCAGTGTGCTTTTGCGACGCGCGCGTAGGATATGGCGATGCCGAGCCAGATTGAGCCGAGGGGTTTGTTTCCTGCTATGCAGCGTGGGATGAGGTGCGTGTGTGCGAGAAGGAGTGAGGCCTGAGCGATGGCTATACAGGACTTTTCGACGCTGAAGTCGTAGAGAAGCTTTGCTCGTCGGTAGAATGCAAGTTTGGCCTGGTGGACGTCCTCAAAGCCCAGCATTTTGATCGTGTCAGATGACACAAATCCGGAAGAAATGAAGAGTATTCCCTGTAGCACCAGCATAGGCATCTCATATTCCACGTCCGAATCCACCGAGTTATACGAAAGCCAAAAGTCCTTCTCGTTCAAGATGGGAAGCATCGGATGCACGTGTAAAAAGTACTGTCGCAGGAAATCGTCCAGTGCTGCTCGCTGGGGTACGATGAAGCATCCTTGGCTGACGAGAAATGCGAGGTCTTGAGGGAGGAGGTCTTTCGTATCAGGGATTTGGAGAAATACGTAATCGGGATGGCATGGCGCGCCTGGCGGGGAGACATTTTGTGCAAATTTTGGAGGTTCGGGTATTGATGGTGTTCGCAAGATGGATGGCGCTGCGACTTGAGATGGGCTGAGCGGTGACGGCTTCTGTGTCGCGGGTTGAATGTTAACAGGTTCGGTCGTGAGGGAGGAGGTGATGGAGGATTCTTCGATCGATTGGGGTCGCAATTGATGGTTTGTTGATCTGGTCGAGGTTAGCTTTGGGCGACGTTACAATGTTTGGATATAACTTGCATTATTCCATGGCGTCGCTTAAATGTGCAAACTTTGTCATTGTGTCTACAGTTGACACAAGGGCCAGAAGGATTCTCAATAATGCAGCGGACTTTTCGCGATCGACATAAATTGCAAGCCCTAGACACCCGCTTCCGCATAGTCTTTGTGGACTGCATTGTACATATGCAAATGGATAGACACCGATACCGGGGGTAGAACAAGGTCCGGTATCAAATTGTCGGTGATGTTTGTTAGATCTGAGTTGAGTGATCCCCTCGCAATCCACGGATTGAAAAGCAGACGTCAACTGGGTCCCAACCCCCCGGGATCCGATGACATTTGCCGACAGTCTTCCCCACAGATGATGATCCATCCCCGCAAGTTCATGGGGCGCTAGACGGTGTGAGCTAAGCGGTTTGAGGGTTCAGACCGGGGCTATTGGTTGTCGTACGAAGGAAAATGGTTTAGCGGAAGCGAGGGGACCAATCTTGAGTGCTGGCTGCTAGCATCAGTCAGTTTTCTGTCAAGACTGCCATTGCGCAACCTCACGTGCGCAGACCCCCCGCCAAGGCTGTCTTCTGAAGCTGTACAGGGTCAGGGTATCCGTTGATGAGGTGAGATTCATATCTAACTAATCTGGCTGGCTTTGATCACAGGCTGGAGATACCTTTAGCATCTTGACTGGGGATAGCTTCATGCAAAAGATAAGCACAACTGCATCTTCAACGAATCGCATCCAAGCAATCTTACTACGTAGTAACAAATCAACTAACTGTTATACCCGAACGAAAATCAGCAGCGGGGTACAAACAATGATGACATTACTCTCCATTTATCCGCCTATCAGGCCATTCATCTTTTTATCTCAGATCATTCTCATTTCCTTATTCCCCTCGTAATTCCAATCTTTCCTATTCATCTAACAGCATCAAAATGTCTGCAAAAGAACTTCCACCTCATCTCAAGCAGTCCGTCGAGGCATCGAAATGCGAATATCGCAACCTTGGTAAATCAGGTCTGCGCATTTCAGTCCCTGTCTTTGGATGTATGAGCTTCGGAGATAAGAGGGTTCTTCCCTGGGTTATTGGAGAAGATGAGGTACGATTCAAGATAAATTACATATGACTGTTACTGACAACCTGTTTAGGCCTTGGAACTTCTTAAAGCTGCTTATGATCGCGGCCTCAACACCTGGGACACAGCTAATACCTACAGCAATGGTGCATCTGAGGAGATCGTTGGCAAAGCGCTGAAGAAATTCAACATTCCCCGCCACAAGGTTATTATCCTCAGTAAATGCCGCTGGGGCGTCGGCGAGGAGCCAGGTCAGTCACAATCTCGAAAGGTTTCTTGACTAATGCTGACAGCTCTGTAGGTGCCCGACATATCAACTTCAAGGATGAGTTTGCCATGTCCAAAGATTACCAGAACCAATACGGCCTTTCCCGAGCAGCCATCTTCAACCAAGTCAACGCATCTTTAAGACGACTTGACACAGACTACTTGGACCTACTCCAGATCCACCGGTTCGATGAGGATACTCCCCTAGAGGAAACCATGAAAGCACTCCATGACCTTGTTCAATCCGGAAAAGTTCGCTACATCGGCGCAAGCAGCATGTGGGCAACTCAATTCGCCCGGATGCAATTCGTCGCCGAAAAGAACGGCTGGACCAAATTTATTAGTATGCAAAACCACTACAACCTTCTCTACCGTGAGGAAGAGCGTGAGATGATCCGCTTCTGTAACGATACTGGGGTTGGGATCATCCCTTGGGCACCGCTTTGTAGAGGACATCTTGCACGACCACCGGCGGACTTCGGGTCTACGGATAGAAGTAAGGAAGAGAAGGAGGGTTCGGGAGATCTATCTGAAGTGGATAAAAAGATTGTCGGGAGGGTTGTTGAGGTTGCCGAGAAGCATGAGTGGCCTATGGCACATGTTGCTCTGGCTTGGATTAACCAGCGTGTTACGAGCCCGATTATTGGTTTTAGTAGCGTTGAGAGGATTGATCAGGCTATTGGAGCGAGGGGCAAGAAATTGACTGATGAAGAAGTTAAGTATCTGGAGGAATTGTATCGGGCGAAACCAATTGCGGGACATTCGTGAGGAGAGTCACTGCAGGACTCAGTTACCAACAAGAACAAGATACGCTACGCTTTCGCGACGAGGAGTATTGACTCAGACAATCTATCAAATCAAATAGGACCTCGTGATAATCGTGAAATAAATCTCTTGGCTCTGTACGCCAATATATCGTAGAAATATTGATCCGGGTTCGGCATCTGCATCGGCAAGCTTCTCGGAGCGGCACTTGGTTCGGCTGCTAAACCCGCTAAATCTCCATTCCCCACGCCCTATGATCAACATTTACAGTGGCCTTTAAACCCGCTCAGATCCGCATCAGCCAATCCACTCACCAAACGTCGCTCAAGAAAAACATCTCAATATGAGTTCTTTTATTCCCTCAGTCCAAAAAGCGGCCTTGGTCGAGAATCCTGGAAATGACGCACGAATCGTTATTCGATCAGATATTCCGGTCGGAACCCCAGCCCAGGGTGAGATTCTCATCAAGCTGGAATTTTCAGGCCTCTGGTAACCAGCCCAAATATCACATTCTGAACAGTAGCTAACTCCAAGTAGTGGCTCAGAAGTCCGTGCTGTATCGGGATGGGGTCCCTATAATAGCATTATCGGCCACGAAGGCGTAGGAATTGTTGTTAAACTCGGCCCGGGCGTCGATCCCACTTTACTTAACAGAAGAGTCGGCGTGAAATGGCTTTATAGCGCTTGCGGCACCTGCAATGCGTGCGACAGAGGCTATCCCAATAACTGTCCAAAACAGCTCAACACTGGAAAACATGTTCCTGGGACACTACAGCAATACATAATCGCAGACGCAAGATATGGATATACGAGTGTGATTCCGGATGGTCTTCCAGGTGAAATCGCAGCACCTCTGCTCTGTGCTGGCTTGACAATGGCTGGTGCTGTCTCTAAAGTGGAGGGATTTGCAGACAAGGGTGATTGGGTTGTCATATCTGGCTCAGGCGGTGGACTCGGCCACTTGGGCGTTCAGATTGCCAGCAGACTCAACGGCCTACGAGTCATCGCAATTGACACTGGAGAATCCAGACGCAAGTTGAGCTTGGATAGTGGCGCTGAGCACTTTATCGACTTTGCGACTGAGAATGTTGAAGAGAGGGTCAAAGAATTGACAGGCGAGGGAGCAGCGGCGGTATTGGTGGTGACTGGTTCACAAGAGGCCTTTGTTCAAGCACCGAGTTTGGTGAGGAATATGGGAATCATTGTTACTATTGGTCTTCCAAGGAATGACTTTAATATTCCTTTATCTGCCACAATATGTTCGGCAAGATGCAAGTTCTTTAACCCAGGTTCTGCTCCAAGACTGATTGCTGACTTAGCTTGTAGCACTTACTGTTGCTGGCGTTGCCGTTGGTACGGAACAGCAGATGGAGCAGCTCTTGCAGCATGCTGTCCAAGGAATGATTGTGCCAGAGATTAAGGTGGTTGAATTCGAACAAGTGGGTAATGTGATAGCTGATCTGCAACGACAGCAGGTCACAGGTAGGGTAGTGGTGAGAATACCTTAAGGTAGATTCGCGTATCTGTTCTCCAAGATGTATCAAAGCGATACGCATGAAAAGAAATGCGTTTTTCTTTGATACAGGGTACTTTCTGCACCTTAGTTGTTTAGGTAAAACTTCCTGATTTGGCTTGAGAGAAAGAACCAAGTAACCAGGCTCAACCACTAACCGCCATTCTCGGTCTGATACACTTGGCGTTGTTTAAATTGGAAACAGGCTTTTCAGGGACCATGTGCCACCGAAATGTCATTTACCCATCTTGAGAGGCGTTCTAGAGCACTGTTTTTCAGGGGTCTTTATCAGCCCTAGGGGCGAGTTATCGAGGCGCTATTCCGTGAGGCGCGGCACTTTGAGGTTCTAGATTCTCGAGGGTGGATCGAGCGTTATTGCCAGTGACAGGCCAGAAGATAAAAACACCAACTGCCATATTTACAGAGATAATTGGTAGGAGCTGATGAGACGATTAAACTCAGGATAAATTATTTGGTTACGCTTGTTATTAAGACGCTCGTACTATTATTGTTCTAAATAGAGTGAAGCACAGCACATACTGCAATTAAGAACAAGAACGGCCGTGAAGCCAAATCGACAACGGTGCTACGCTATACCTTTCAAGCCCAAGTGTTCCTGTTAGACCCCTTTTTCTACCGGCCACTATGCTCCAATTGGCATCTTGATCAAAGCTGAAAGATAAGCTAAAATCACCATGGTCAAACTATTTGAAAGCTATAGTAGACTATTGTCTGCCAGGGGTAATGAGTATCTACAGCGACATGCCGAAGAACCGGTAATGGGGACAGTATGCCAGCCATAACTAGGTGCCTGCCCAGAACGATGCCAAGACTTCTCTCTTCTCTCTTCTCTACCTTGGAGCTTTCCAGCCACACTCGTGAGTGTTCGTCCTCACAGCCCTTCTTTCGATTTTCATCATAGCCATTCTTTTGATTTTTCACTATGCGTTCCATCGTCGCCCTTGCGGCTCTGGCCCTCAGCGGCACACTCGATCTGGCCGCTGCAAGTGTCTGCAAGCCTCGTCCTCCCCAGCTCAGCTCTGCAACAACCGACCTCACCCCCTCGGACACCACGACATCCTCAGCGGCTTCAGCGACTAAGGGACCTGTTGTCATCAAGAGCGTCATCGAAGGCGGTGGTTTCTCTGTTGCACCTGCAGATGGTAGCGTTCCAGGCTTCAGCGTCGACGGTGATGCATCAGTCGTGATTGGACCTGGCTACAAAGGCGATGGTAGTAAAGACGCGGGCTGCCTATCGATGAAAGCTGAGTATAGTGCTGATAAGAGGAAGAGAGGTCTCGTCGGTAGTTTTGTTGGAGCCTCTCAGACGATTGAGAACTTGAGCTTGTCCCAGCCATACACTATTCGCTTCTTCTACTTCATCCTCACAGGGCCATCCCTGAATCTCTGCCAGATGACTGCTTCGCTTGGTGGCCAGACCTTCTTCCAGACCTTTATCATCAGCTTCGGACTTCAGGCCCAGTGGGGTACTGTTCTTGAGCAGGTGACTGCTGCGCAGCGCGAAGCACCTCTCTCTATCTCCATGCAGTGTTTGAGGGGCGGCGCAGCTCAGATCTACGTTGATTCTATCTTCATGTCGAATCAGGTTACACCTGCGACTATCGATGATCATCCTCTTGATCTTGGTGGCCCTGATAACTCTGCCGCCACCACTACCTCGGCGCCTGCCTCTGAGGCGACGACCTCGGTGCCACCGGTTGTCCCAACTGCTTCTCAAAGCTCAGATGCTGCTACTGGGCCTGCAACCCCTGGTTCTCAGAAGACTACTTCAGTATCTCCAGTTGTCCCAACTCACTCTGAGAGCTCAGGTGATGCCACGAGACCTGTCACTCCCGGCAGTCAGAAAACTACTTCGGTACCTCCAGTTCTCCCAACTCATTCCGAGAGCTCAGACGATTTCACAAGACCTGTCACTCCTGGCAATGATAAAACTACTTCCGTGCCTCCAGTCCTTCCAACTCATACGGAGAGTTCAGATGATGCCACGAGGCCTGTCACTCCTGGAAATCAAGGGACAACTTCCGTATCCCCAGTTCTCCCAACTCATTCTGAGAGCTCAGATGATGCTACAAGACCTGCAACCCCCGTAACATCTGGAGCTGGGAGCCAAGGTACTCAGCCTACTGGTTCCAAGACAACCGACGCCGCGAACCAGGGATCTCAAACCACCACATCTAATGCTGAAGAGCAAACAGGCACCGAGTCAGCATCTACAACTCCCACATCCGGTGCTAGCCCTTCAAGCGAGACCTCAACAATCAAGCCTCAAGGCCCCGTCAGCCGCGTCTGCGCCAACATAATTTCATCCTCAATTCCTGGCCGCGGATGCGGTATGAAACCTTACAACAGCGCTGGAGCATACAGCAGATTCGCAGACAGCAACTACCAACCAGAAGACTGCGCTGCTCTTTGTCTCGCCGACGAGAAGTGTATGTCCTTCGAGTGGAGCTACAACGAGAACTGCGCCAACGAATGTCGTCTCATTGCCACTTCATTGAGCGACGTTCCAGTGGGCAACACGGGTACGCAGTTCACCTCCTATGACCGCAGCTGTATCTTCGAGAAGCCCTGCTTTACCTTCCCCGAGGACAGCATTTGCATCAACAAAATGGGTGACACGCCCAACAGCGGCTGCACCAAGCGCAAGGGATCTCTCAAGTCTTGTGCTCAGCCGTTCGCTACCCTTACGGTTCAGGCCTGCGGTGGCGGTGACCAGTGCAGAGACATGTGTGCCATGTACCCCGACTGTCAGTCATTCTCTTACAACCTTCTCCTGGAGCAGAGAAACTGCCAGCTGTATGCCGCTACTACCAGTGAAATCGTCGAGGATGGCGGCTCCGATTACTTCCAAGATATCGGCTGCTTTGCTTGTGGAAAGAACATGGGCTTTGCGACGTATGGCTTACCCATCAATGACCAAATGACTATCCCCGAGATGACCTGCAAAGCTCCCACAAAGGCTGTTTCTGATACACCCACTACCTTCAACACGAGGACGTCCCAAGCTGCGGAGTCTACTACTCTTGCAACAACTACCAACAAGGAGGAGTCTACAGCTACCACTACTGAAGAGTCTTCAACTGCTACGTCTACGGCCTTGACTTGCCCTCAGAATTTCCCAGCACCCTATTTATGCCAACCCAAGGACAGCCTTCCCACGCAAACAGTCTCCCTGCCTGGCAAGGGCAACTGGCAGCAGAGTGACAACGATCCCGTGCCTATTGTCCCGAGAGCCTGCAACGCCTTTGGCGTCAAGAAGAACGGATGGTGGGGACGCACCTATCAAAGCAACCACAGGCAAACCACCATCGAAGAATGTGCTGAGCTATGTCGCAGTGAGTCCAACTGTGCGGCTTTCGGTCTCAATACGTATGACACTCTGGACGCTCCCTCAACCTGTGCCTTGTCGTATTACAAGCTTGGCGTCGATGGTATTGATATTGGCGTGCAATGGTCAATCATGTGGAACGATCTTGATTGTTATGAGTGCCAGGACTGCAATTCTACCTGAGCGTAGGAGATATGGGAACCTGCATATTCTTTAACTTATCTGGTGTCTCAATTAATAGATCAATGGTCAAGGGAATATCCATTACCGCAACATAGATAGATAGGCCTAACATTATAAACTATAACTAATATCTACATTCTTCATGTCAAAGACATATGCGATTCCATATGAGCCAAGGCAGACAATTCGTGATTTGTTATGGAGTAACTAGCCAAAAGTGCGCAGCCAATAGGCCCGACAAATGGACTGCATAGCATAAGCACAGATTTCCACGTGTACGCCTCTGACTGGGTCGCAACACAGGCTGCATCGCACTTAAGCTATCCACTTTATAAATAGATATATGTTTATTAGTAACCACTAATGTCACCCTGTTCAGCCTTTTAACCCTCACACAGAATTTCTTACTGTTTGATATTTGGCTCCAAAAATGGACGTTCCTCATCCCCAAATCTGCCCATCTTGCCAATCCATAGCCAGCAAGCTTTTTTCAGAAACTCTTTTATCAGGTTATGAATGGTTCGATTTAGCATCGGATTTTTCCGATTTAGAGCTTTCTGCCAAAGATGGATGTCACATGTGCAGCATTTTCTTCGTAGGTATTACTAGCAACTTGCCAGTCGCGCTCAAGGACCTTCGATCACACAAAAACAAGATTTCACTCTTAATTAAAACAGGGCATTCCTACTGGTATACTATTGCAGCTCAAGACAAACACAATCCTCACGCGTTATTGTATACGATATGCGACCTTCACATCAGCTCGTCTTCCGTTGAATCATTGTTTGATCGAAATATCCTCCAAGAACCTGAGGCTCTACACCTAAGCTTGCTCGATGAAGAACCATTCTCTCATTATACGCATGAGAACTTTACCGGACTTTGCGATTTGACTAGCCAGCATGGACTTGAGCGGTTGGCCACCACTGTTCTTGGATGGTTAGATATATGTCGAGCAAGCCACACCTGTTGCGCTTCTTCTCAAGGCGGGCAACGAGACTACGCGCCACTCCCAACACGAGTTTTGGATGTCGGCACCCTCCAGGAACCAACACTCCATGTCCATGTCGCAGGAGTGGACGAACGACATGAATACGCAGCGCTTAGCTACTGTTGGGGACACGGGGTTCCGGAGTTGAAAGTTACAACTACCAACATCAAAAGCATGATGAGTTCGGTTCCTTTTGATGGTCTCCCGAAGACTATACAAGACGCTGTCAAGTTCGCCAGACAGCTCGGCATCAAGTATCTATGGGTCGATGCTCTTTGTATCCTCCAAGATGACTCCTCGGACTGGCAGAGAGAGGCTGCGCAATTCAGTGTCTATTATGAGAAGGCCGTATGTACCATCTCAGCAACTGGATCTTGGGATTCGAATGAAGGTCTTTTCCTCCCTAGCAATGATCTTGTGTATCCCACTTATTTCACCATCAAGGAAACCGGGACCGATCCGATAGAAAGACCCCAATACTTCACTTTTGTCCCCCGGAATCTCGTTCAACAAGAACTCATTACCGAATCACCGCTATTGATGCGTGGATGGGCGGTCCAGGAGAGAATACTGTCCACAAGAATTGTACATTTTACTCGAAGATTTGCCATATGGGAATGCAAACAGCTACAAGCAACAGAACGTTGGCCTGAGCAAAGTATTGACCTTACCCAGACTTATCGAGATGACTACATTGGCATGATTCGAAATCGCCTGGTAGAGAATGATATGGCCGGTCTTCAGAAGGAGTGGTTAAACTTTTGCAAGCATTTCACAACTAGAAGATTTACCCACGTATCAGACCGATTGCCCGCTTTGTCGGGTTTGGCACGCATCGTTCAAGCCCATACGGGGTTGAAATACTATGCTGGGTTGTGGGAGGGGTCAATCACTGAATTGTTGCCTTGGTATATCAACACCGTCCGTTCGTCTGTTAGGACCAAGGAATTCTCCACTGCACCATCGCTTGGTCCTTCATGGTCCTGGGTGAACTCGCGGGGAGATTTCGGATTTCTGACCCCTTACGAAGAGCCCTGGAACTATACCATGGACAAAGACCTTGTGGTTCATGATATTAACGTTCAACACATTGGCCGAGACACAGATGGCCTGATTACCGGCGGAATGTTGACTATTGGCGGCGAAGTCGGAGCGCTTAACTTGGCAGACTTGGGCTATAGACAGTATCCACGGCTATCAGGGAGTAACAAGTGGAAGACGAATTTCGACGCCTGGCGTGAGGGGATCTTTTGGGACTATGTTCCTAAAGAATCGGAAGTCCTTACGGAATATGTTTGCCTTCGGCTTGGTATTAGTACGACACCAGGGAAGGATAGTCAGATAATAAGTCTCATTTTGACTCCCACTGCTACGGATGGGTTCAGATTCCGGCGGGTGGGCCTTGGCTTCATCAATTCGAAGACGTGGGAACAGTGTGATAGGAGTATGAGAATTTTGAATATTATATAGAACTGCATGGAAGGGCAGAAGAGACAACCAGGAACTAAGGAGGATATCTCATAGTATACTTACCAACGCAGTGCCTGATAGCGCATCACCTACTGGCATGTGAAAGGACCGAACCTTTGAGGAAATAGATATTCTTTTCGCGAACAAGGCCTCTGCACGCAGATTCGCCGAGACCAAGGTTGACGCTTATGCCAGTGACCCTGAGCACCGCATCGTCAATAGACTTGATGTCTGAAGGTCCACCCAATGCTGCCGGGATATTATGAAGCGATTCATGAGTGCTGAGTTTTCATCCGTGTATGGGATGGTAGGTCATGACATATGGCTGCTTGTTTAAACTTGAACAGTGGTTCTGTCACTCGATTATCTCGGTGGGAAGTTCTGGTGCCGTTGAGAATGGTTTTCGAAATCCAAGTAATGATATTCAATTTAAAATACACTATTACTCCCATGTCCATACTCAACAAACGAGATAAAACGCACGATAAGTTCCAGCTATCGGCCAAAATCAACTATCCAATAACCCATAACCAATCAAAGATTAATAAAACCCTCTGCCAATGTTCTTCCGAACTGAATCTCAGAACAAATGCTATTCAAACATATGATTTATGCCAACAATGTTTGATGCCCATTATCGAGGTGGCATATTAATGTTTCCATAGGCCTGGTTTCCAGTGGGGTAGGATTGTCTAGGCGCCTGATCCCTTGTATAATAAGCATCTCCATAATACGCCTCTTCCTTATGAACATTTTGATAGTGGTCATCGTACGTCTTACGGTAGGTGTTTGCCTGTGCGACAGCATTGTCGGCCAGCCCTTCGTGTCTCGATCTCTCCGCCGCGTTTCGATATCCATAGGGATGGTTTACCAAGAAGGCATTGCGAGTGGTAGCATGACTAGAAAGGAGTGAAAAACATTATGAATCAGCATTCCTTCTTTGACTGGGTCTGTTTGCGGTAGTTATATCCATTTAATAAGGCTGTTCACTTACTAGTTCGTGTCAGTCGCCGCCTGAGCAGCTGGGTAAAGAAGCTGCCGATGCTGGTCTAGTTGCAGTGTGTCATTCCTGTTCGTTCCTGGGGCGACTTGTTCCCGTCTAGTTTCGTAGTATCCCACGGAAGCATTGGCTTTATTACTCCAAGTATGGTACTCGTTGTAATCACGCTCCGCTTCTGGGGTGGGATGAGGTTGACTGTTTACACCTGGGCCATAGATTTGCTGACGTCTGGCATTATATGCTCCCAACTCTTGATGGGTGAACTTGGGGTGAGTTTGGAATTTGTTTTGGTTTGAGGACATGATTCTGGAATTCAAACAAAAGAACTTAAGACAGATCTTGGAGTGTATATGAACTTGTAGATAGCAAAGAGGATTGTTAAAAGGTTACGATGCTGAAGAATATAATCGTCAACTTTGTCGCCAGCAAGGCCATTTTATAATCTATCTATCTTGTACTTTTTCCGGCCTCAACTCACTTCATTTCTTTTCTGGTGCGATTCTGAAACTCGCTACGGACCAACATCCATCTCGATGTTGCATTCGGTTCGTGCGGGTCCTGGTTCATTGAGGCTGTTCAGAGTTTATCCCCATTGTTCAGGGAGACGCCGCTTATACCGCCAATGGAGACGAATAGCGCCCTCCATAGCCGCCGGAGGATACGGAACGTACATTCACCTGAGACAGCAAGCCAAATAGCGAGACCTGGGTCGACCATTTACTATTTTAATGTTTCTCTCGAATAAGCGCCAGCGTAGTACAGCGGCAAAGCTTTTGAATCCTATTGGTCGTCGCATATACTAAGCGCTGCATGTAACAGCCCCTCATTTGTCACGTGAAGCTTGCAACATGGAAGCCTAGCTTAGTTGACTTACTTTTCGTTTTCCTTTCCCTTCATCTCCCATAATATCATATCCTACCATATTTCGACATCCAGAGCTCGGTCATAACAAACAGCGAAAATCACTTATCAAGTTGTTTCTGTCCTTGTACCATCTCGAAAATGCATTTGGAAGGCCTAGCACCGGAGCTAATATCCCTCATCTTACAAAATATCGACTCACCTCGCAGCCTTCATGACTTGATCGCTGCATCGCCAGCCTGTTTGCGAGTCTTTTCGCAGACTTCCCAGCTTACCCTTGCCTCTGTAATCCGCAATACCCTACCAATCGAAACTATTCGATATTTTCTCCCTGTTCTGCACACTCCCTCACCAGCGACTAGCACTGCAGTATCACTATTTCTGGAGAGATACTTCAATAACCCCTCGTCTTTCGAGTTTCCTATCGCAAAGGCAGACCTTATCCCGCTCTATCAGCTCTATAATAGGGTAACCTACATAATCAACAGGTACCTACGACGCTTGCAAGACCTTGGTTTGGGTGACTCAATTCTTGAACCTTCTCCATCCGAGCGTATTCGACTCCAAAGGGCGTTTTTAAGATTTGAGGTTTACTCGCGCGTCTTTCCCTCCGACGATACTCGACCCTGGGAGACTCCTTCACCACACCACCAGTTCTCTGCTACTGAACAGTTTAACCTATTCTTATCCCATTTGGCGCCATGGGAGGCGGAGGAGATGGCTTGCGTAGAGATGTACTTTTCCCTTGTGATAGGTGGCTTTGTCGACGAACTCGAAAATCAATTCATTGACGCTGTCAAAAGGACTCCTGGACTTGTGTGGTTGTCATCTCCAGAATCAAACGACACAGAGACGAGAAAGCAGGCAAGTCCAACAGAAAAACAAGACGATCTTTGGGCGGTTAAATCCCTCGACCTAACCAGTCTCGCGTTGTTCTCCGAGGATGAAGCATTCAGGTCTCCTGAGATCATCAGTTACATGACCTCTTTGGGTCTCGAGTTTATCTGCAATCTGTGTACGTTGGAGAGCAGGCGTTCCGAATTCATTCGTTCAAATTCTCCATTTACCCGACAATTTCTGCCCCAAGCGTTGAAAGAATCACGCCCGTTCATGATGGGGCGCCAGCATGAGGTGGCCTACCTGAAAGAGTTTAGGGAGGGTGATGACCCATCCTACGGTAACCTGGGCTACTACCAAGAAATCAAGACGCCAGATGAGGTCTTCGGATACATATCAATTGGTTTCATCCCGTCTCATCAGTCAGCAAGGCGACAGCTTGGCTATGTCTTCTGGGACTCAAAAAGGATACAATCTTCCGAGGTATCAGGGGAACTCTTGTGGGCGAAAAAGATGACATCCCGTCAACTAGATCACGAGTTTGACCGACGAAATCGAAAGTGCGCGGAGGAAAGGCTCAAGGGGGCAATGGTTCCACTTGAACAATTTGAAAAGCTTGAGAAAGACTTTGGATCTATTAGGCGCCCAGTACCATGGGAAATTGAAAACCAGAATTAGTCTGAGGTGACTACAAGGTGCTCGTGGGGTAACATAGGTAGGATAGAACATCAAAACAGTGACGCCTTTTGTCTTCACACTACCAATTAAGTATTCATGTTTTCTCGCTGTTGGTACAAGACGAGAGGATCAACACGTGGTATGATATGCTCGTTCAACGCCAAACATGAATGATAATAAAAAAGCATATTGCTTACTATTAGAACCCAAACTGCAGATATACTTCCATTTTAGTCAGTTCTTCCCTCTGTAGGTATTAATCCCCCGACACCGTCAAAAGCTCTCTCCATAGTCTTCACCAAGACTACAGCTTCTCCAATCGGACCATCAAATGCAAGGTCGCCTGCGAAATCCTCCGTGATCTCCGGAACATCTTCTAAGCGCTCTGTAATTGCTTTTAGGCCCTTGAGACAATGTTTTACCCTTTCCCTAAATTCAACCAATATTTCCTTGACCTCGAGGAGGGCGCTTTGACAAGAATTGTCATCAAATGTTTCCATATCGCCCTCGATTAACTCAACCATCCATTGAATTTCGGGTTGACAGTGTTGTACCACAGTGCTCTGTAGCTTTCTGACATGATGCAATAAGTACGATCCATCCATCAAAATCTTGCAAAGGATCAGAAACTTCATTCCAATGTCCGTAGCGTCTTCAATCCGTTCACAGTCTAATCCGAAGATGTCTATCCACTCTTTGCTGTGCTTAAAGAGGAATCCCATACTTGAGAGTTTCTTATCATATATCTCGAGGTCCGTGAGATATGAGCACATTGTTTTGCGGCTTGGAGGGATCATGTATCCAGGCTGAGCTCCCCAAAAGTCAGACCACGCTGGCAGGTCGTCGATAACTATTCTTAGATAGCAGAAAATCGTCTGTCGAACCCGATTCACTTGGGGGTGATTCGCTGATGGCCTCTGCTCGGTCTTTTCCTCTGCAAACTTGTATATGCCTAGTAAGTTGTATAGTTCGATACCCTATGTACTGGGGCTGGATATATAATAGGACGAACCCCACGAACACTTTGACTTCCGAGCGTCAACACTCTTAAAAGCAGATGTCCTATGAAAGACAACTGTCGAGGTGATAGTGAGTCAAGCTTGTTTACATAGTCTTGCAGCTGATGGAACAGTCGCTGCTCCACCCGTCGTTTTGAAATCCAAGTGAGAATATGTAAAGTTCTGCGACCGATGTCTGCAGCTTCCTCATCAGGAATGTGAGGCATTGGGTTCTTCCAAGACATAAACTCAAAGTTCGGCAAGGCACAAAAATTCAACCACGTATCCAACTGTACTACGTTAGTAAAGGCGTTGACTTTGAACAGTAGATTTACCAAATCTGTCCCTTGCTCCGGATCTTGAGGTAATGCAATAGGAAGATGATGATAGCTTGTCTCTGATTGTACATGGGCGATTTGAGATAGATAAGCAGAAATCGGCGCATCGTTTTGAGCAGCCTTCTCAAGGACTGATGTCAGGATATCCGCAGCTGAAGCCCAGTCTCACCAGAGCGTGAGTCCTTTGCGCAAAGCTCTTTGATTGGATGATTCCGTCTGCTCCACTGTCACTGAGCTTACGAGCTAGACGCCCGGCCTTCTCTACCATGAGTTTGTCTAGATATTTAAGCGTCTTCTGTTCATATGTAGACACTATTTGTGCATATCAAGAATCAGTAACGTATAGTCAAGCAAGACTATTGTATAACGCACCGAGAAAGTAGGGCTGCAGCTTCGCGAAATGGAAGAAATTTGCCACAGCACAAGGACAAATCCAAAAGGTCGCCTTGGACAACTCAAGGCAAGATTGGCAAGGGATGCCGCCTGTACACTATTTGGAAGTCAGTACGGGATTATTTGGAGATATACTATTTGATAAGCTGTACCTTCTGTTTCAGTCTTCGACACCTTATGCAAACTCCTCGTTTACGTATCTTTCTGCGGCGTTCTCTTTCTTGTACTGAGAGAGGGCCTTTCTTTCCACCTTTGCGGAGCGGAGGTAGCGTGACTTGGCGAACTGGACCGAAGGTGGCCGGTGGCAAGGTCTCTGCTGCGGCGGGTAGTTGATTTGCTTTTCTCCGAGCGACCGACGAAGAATTACTATCCGATCGTAATTCCTGGACTCCCGGTGCAGAAAACGCCGAAGTAATAGACTGTGCACTTTGTCCGACAATGGTTGGTGTAGTTTGCTGACACAAGGTGTCATCGGATATTTCCGCTGCAGCAGTAGTGTCAGCGAGGAAGGGGGCGTCCAGGAACTTCAGCAGGTTTAGTGACCAGGCGGCATCATCCATATGGCTCGTGTTATGTGCAAGTATCGAGCCAGTGCCGCTGTTTTGATTAGGGTCGGCGAAGTCCATTAAGGAATCCAGCGAAGGGAGCAAAGCTTGATTCTGCCCATTCTGCGGCTGTTCGAGCAGTCCCGGTTCTACATTTGAGAATACTCTGGTCTCGACGTTGTCACCGAGGATTTGATCACCTCCCGGCCCCTCAAATGGCCAAACATCGTTGAAAAGGGCGTCAAAGTCCAAATCAAGAATATTTTCGCTCTGAAGCACGAGCGCAGATGGCTGAGACGGATCACTGTTCGAGTAGCAGTTATCCAAATGCCAGTTGCCAATGCTGTTGTCCTCTTCCTGTCGAGTCCCGGGATCAAGCTCACTCACATAGTTGAACGTGCTAGTTTGAGGCCGTTCGACCCCGAGTCCAAGATTTTGATTCGAAAGGTTGAAATCGAACTCAGCCAGGGGTGAAACAGCCCGCATGGACATGGGCATTGAAGGAATGGTATAGGCATCGCTGCCAAGGTGAGTAGGGTGCTGGGCTAATTTGTAAGTAAGATAAATGCCACAGTAGAAAGTAACAGATCATTTTCCTTGGCTTGTCAGTACTCACCATCCATTTCCAGTTGAACATCAAGTCCTCCTTCTTCACTGATAAGAGAATCGGACAAATGTGTGTGGGGGATTTCAGGGTCAAAGATCAGCTCAGAAGGTTCTTCTTGAGGGAGCTCCATATTGCAACTGAGTAAGTTTGTGGTAACTGCTGTTCTCTGGAGTATACTGACTACTAGAAGGGACGAGACGTTGGATTTATATGGTATGACGATACTTCTGACATGTATTCAAGTAACGATGCTGGAAAGAATAGACCCACTCTCGCCTAAGCCTTAGCCAATGTTAACGAGAACCGGCTAGTTGAGATTTCTATGACCCACTGTCGATCAGCAACTCGCCCAATAGCAAGGTGAACCGGCGAAAGGGCCAAGACAAGTCCTACGGGCGGGGCTTTCCTGAAGCCAATTACAAGTCGAGGTTGCTTACAGTTCAAGGTACCTCCTCTACAAGCTTTTTGGTGAAATAGATAGCTTGGAATGGGAGGTCACCACTATCTAGTTCGGTAAAACGAGAGTTTTAAAGTTCATCGAGGTGATTAACAACCTCTGTAGGCCTATATAGTGGTCTTGGCATAACTATTAGAACTAACGTTGATTTCTAAATTCAACACCATCAATTAATCATACTATCCAAAAAGTCCTTCCAAATCTTTGATGTTTTTAATCTTGTTTATCATCTGAAAACGAAAGAGCGTCATCTAGCAAAGACTGAAGATAATGTCCCGTAATATGCCTCCCCTCCCGTCGTTCAGCTCTAAAAGACCTTGTTCTAACTGTGCTAACGGACCGAGGAAGCTTAGTAAGTTGTGACTGCAACGTCGGAAGTTTCCTTCTGATTGTGTTCATACGGACTTTCTCTAAATGAGACTCGTTGGGGCTGTCCCTGTTTTTGAGGAGCAATAATCGATCCTTTGAGAATCGGGAAGCCCAAATAACACACTCAGTACCGCCGTGCTTTAGCAGCTCAATGGCTTCGTCGAGAATGTCGAGGCTAAAGGAAGGGTTAACCGTTGGGAATAGCCTCAGTGCCAGCAGCTCAGTTGTGAAAACAAAGGCGTCAGTCACCAGTGCATCACTGAAGTCCTTCAGTGGCTGAATAATGAGCATCGTCCTTTGATACAGCTCAAGAGCGAAATCTTCCAGGCGAGTGGGACTCGGTGAGTTTGGTGGCATGGCGTGATACTGGCTGAGGTTTCCCATCTTGCCGCTGGCTTTCGCCACTTCCATCTCCGTGAAGCTAACCAGGATAGGAATTGATTCCGGTCCGCGTTGAGCGCGCATGTTGTCAACGTGCGGCTTGAGTTGTTGAAATGTCTCGTATATTTTCTCAAGCTTCAGAAGCTCATTTGTCCCCCTGACTCTACCATAGTGTGACCACATTCTCAGAACCATGGGATGGCCAGTTCACACGATGCTTTCAAACCCTCTGATCGTCATGAAATATCCACATTCAAGCGCTAACCTGAACTTCTTAGGTGAGTGTTTGAAGATTGCTTGAAGGGCGGCCATGATCTCGTAGGTAGGATCGTTTTTACCAAGTTTGGCGGTGGCATTCACTGCTATCTTGCGTATAAATGCCGGGGCGAGCGGGTTGAAAGACACCATTACATGGCTATCGGCATCCTTGGGTCGAGGAAGAGGCAAGCGTGCCTTACAAAGGCTTAGACATACCCTCCATATGTAAATAAGGTGAGGCATAAAGGCCTTGCGCGTAGTAGCGCTCTTAGGCCCTTCGGCGTTGTGGAAGAGCTTTTCAAGAGACCCTCCAACTTCAGCATCAAGACCCATTCCTGACAGGGCAACAATAGACCGACATTGAGATTCAAAGCGCTGCCATTGCTGAGAAGTGTCCAGGTCAATAGATGGGGCAATGAACGAGACTCCGTCTGTCCTCCATATATCCTTCCCACTTCCGAACGAGCCGTTGATGATGGTGGTAGTAGCGGTTTTGATCCTCCATAATTCCCTTTCGACATCGTCGTGCCAGCGAAACTCGGGAGTCTGTCGATGACGAAAGATCTTTGAGATAGATTCTTCCAACATTAGCTTTGATGGATGAACTTGGGCTGTCCTTTTTCGACTCTGACGAGAAGCATGGTCGAGTGTCAATATTGCAGCTTGACGGCAGTTATTCTTTACAAATCCCCATTTCTCAAAATGGCGCCGATATTCTGCATCTCTAAAAATAATTAGTCAAACTTCTTTGTCAATCCGCGATCTATTAGCCCTGGCTTGGAGTAAACGCACGATGCAATGAAGCCGGATATGTCAGCCATCCCGTTACGCAGGACTTCAAGGCTACTTTGCTGGTCCACGTAGACTCTCTCGATTCTCTCTTTCACTTTCTCCCATTCCGTTTCTGGGATCCTTGGTTTCCGTCCCATGGCGTTGGGTTTGTAGCAAGGAACTCTCTGAAATTGGTTGAGTCGTTATGAATAGATGATGTCTTGGGTAAGAACGGGTGGCGATAGAGAGGGGCACGAGAGCCTGACCAAGGCTTTCGAGAGTCTTTGGCTTTTGATTGAACAGTGACAAAGCCTCAGTACCGCGGCCAATAGAAGCTGCAGCTGATGATGATGTAACTCCATCACTGCAGGCCTCATTATGTTTGATGATGATTGGGTCGATACTAAATGCTCTTTTCATTTTGGCGAATCAACATGTTAGGATGTTCAAGCAGAATCGGGTCAACCACCTAAGCATTCTAAGTGTTAATGGGAATTATTTGATGTTTCAAATATAAAAGACATGAACATGAGCTGAAGTTATTGCGCTCTTCCAATTCATCTAAAAGTTAATATCGGATTTTCTTAACTTTTGAAGGCGAATCCCAAGACAGGTCTGGCTATCAACAATCCATCTCAACTTACTACACATTATTCTATCATGTCTAAAAGCTTCCAGTCTCGATTTACCGTAAGCCCCCTCTAGCCTGCGATTGATGCGTGAGCTAACATAGCAGAAAAGGTTCACATGCGCGCAGCCTTTGGTGCCATTGTCTTTCTGGTCGCCATCTTGTCCTTTTTGGTCATTGACATCTACCACCGTGCACGCCGCATCTATCAAGCGGTTGATTATCATAGTAGCTTGAGAAACTTCATCTACCGCATTGCCGTTGGACGCCAGCCCTATCAGGAGTTTGCTAATCAGGCCGGAACCAACCGCGGCTACTACTACCAATGGCGTGTTGGGACGATGCTGCGTATTCATTTGGAAGATGCAGTTACGATTGGCTTGTATTTCCTTCTTTTCCTTGTCCTTTGTCTAATTGTCAGTTTCTGGGTTGTCCAGTACTGGATGGCCAAGTGGCTTTTTGGCTGAGGTCACTCTCCAGTTTATGCCTCAGCTGTTGAGCTCAGCCTCTCAAATTGCGGCAGAGTCCGAATATATTCATTTCGCACTGTCAATTGGCCGTAGAACCAATGTTACCATTACAGTTGCTCTGATGGATGAAGGGAAGACAAGGTTTTGTTGGCTACAGCATGACAAAAGAGTTAATTTCAATTATTGATATATAAGTTTAGGCTGGAATGATAATATTCTTGTAACTCTCGCACAACGTCTATGTGCACTTACAGTGTCCTATCTGGGAAAGCCTTCTTTTATGCACACTTCCTTTTAGTTCAAGCCACTACCGCTGACCATGTAAGCCCGTATTCTTTACATTGGTACGCAAAGTTTATTTGATGAAGATATGTTGATCTTGTATGAGGTCTTTATGGGCATATAAGACTTTCAGCCCTGAATACTAATCAACACATATTATATGTTGATCATCATCAGCAGTGTGGTGTTGATTATAGAAACTCTCTACTCGTATAACCCACTTTCTCGAAGTTCGATAACATCCTCATCATGTGCTGGCGCTGCAAAGGCAACTCGACCTTGGGGACTGTTCTGTTTGACGTTGCCTAGCTTGATACTAACGCTGGAGAGCAAGCGGGAGCGTTCCAGGCCATCGAGCATAGACCCCTTCTGCAGTTCCTTCTCAGAGCGATTGTCCAATGTGACTATTGATAATGTTCCTAAAACATCTGGGACCAGTGTTATAGCGCGAAGTATTGCTCCGAAGAGAGATATAACCAAGACAATGATGCAAATGACCAACATGATTCCAAACCAAGCCTTGCTGCATACAACGATCTTTTCCGTCTTTCTGCTTTCCGCGGTAATGGTCACCGCCTCAAAAGCTGTGTTATTATTTGCCGTTATCGGGATACTATGCACAATAACGCCTGAACGGATGCCAGAGATATATAGACTGTTGATCAACTGTGATAGCCGTTCTTGAAGCTTTGCTCTCTCAAGGCTGCTAACATCGCCGTAGAAAGGAAAAGTTGGAGGCCTAGCGAGTGGGTCGTTTGAGGACAGGAGAAAGCCCAAAACTGGAATTGTATTGGGATTTTCCAAGACATCATATGCCGAGGTCAGCGCGTACAACAATCGTGGCGTGGAGTCATCACCCCTGTCAAAGCCGGTGAAGTTGCGATCGTTCCACGGATCCCGAGGATTTATGCCGGGTTCAGTGGGGTTATAGAAGTACTCAGGACCGGGGATATTTGGTGAGAGGCGTACTTCATTAGGAACACAAGACGCATTCACACAATTATATCTGACGTCGACATAAGTCGTGTGCAAATTGCATTCTATGTGAGAAAGGTTCTTGCGAGAAGCTGACTCCAAAATGAATCTGCGAGCCTCTCGTGGCTCAGGTGACTTTCCTGGCTCTAATGTTTGGTTACAGCCCCATAGACAGCTGGATAGACCTATTTGAAACCCGTTGACCTCGGGAGTTCCATTCGGATTCCCTCCAATGCTCGCACTGGAGTGCCACCATGAGTTGTTGGGGTTCTCAAGTTGTGGAGGGTTGTCGGTGAAGTTCGTCCATGGAACTAAGCCATCTTTCTTTGGTATTGAACGTGATGTTGGACAGTCCAGATACATATAGGATGTATTGAATGTGAAAGATGTTGGTTCGTCAGGCAGGGTTGGGCTGAATGGTATGCCTACAAACGAAGAAAAGGTTACGTTGGAACCATCGGTCGGGACTTTAATCCATGCATGGTCCTGATAATCATCCAAAGCCTCGACCATCGGTATGCGAAGGTTGCCCCAAATGTCTTGTGGTTTATTTTGGAGCATCTTTGTCGTGACCAACGAGGATGTAAATAGAAGTCTCATCAGCGTTTCGTTTCCTCCAAATGATCGCGAACTCGTGTCCAAGATGTGGACTTGGTGCTCTGTATTGAGAACCCTAGTTCCTGACCGCAATATTCGAAGAGACGCTTGGCCACCCACTGGTGAAAGTATCCATAACAAAACAAGAGCAATAGCCACAAGGTTGAGGTTTCTTAACTGAATCTGTGTTATTAGAGCCCCCATTAGAGTAGTACTTCCCGAGAGAGCTTCCACATGACCTATGACACAAGGGTTAGAACGAATGATTCCACTGAAGATAGATAGTTAGGAGATACTTGCCTATAGTAGAACCTCTTTGAAGTTCCCATGTAGCCAAAGCCTTCAATGCGCGACCGACGATAGCAGCGAAAATGATAGGGAAGATGGTTGGTCCCTGGAATAGTGTTAGTACCCTCCATAGCCCTTGAAGCAAATCTCCAAGTTGGTATATAAAGGCTTACATAGAAGGTGATATCAAGCAGGTATTGTGCTCGTGAGCCTTCAGTGAGAGGCTGTCCATCACTTGCCATTGCCATGCCGGCAAACACCACGAATGCTGCGCCCGTAAGAACAAGGAAAGCGTCAAGAAGAAACCCCAGCCAGCCAAACGTTGGCTTTTGCGGTTCTTTTCCTTGCAGTGAGTGAAGAGGATCCCATCTCTGTTTATTTCTTTTGGTTGTCAAGAATTCGAACATGATGGAACTGGATTTGAAGACAGGGACTCCGTGAGACAGCTTGAGGGGGAATTCTTCAAACAAATACTTCTCTGTGAGACCAGTATTCAACCATTCTGCCTTGTCAGGCGGTCCAAGGTAGCATTGGTAAGCAAAATATCCATGTTAGAATAGTAGTATTGGGGGCGGAGGTTACATGACACCCACCATAACGCTGGAAAACCTCGCCAAGACAAATAAAGCATGCTAAAAGATGACCAGCGGGCGCACACATCGCAGGGCTTCCAATAGAAAGCGACGGAAATTAAATTTTCTGTCGAGTTATATCCTTTAGCCTTAACTTCAACCAACCTACAACCGAATACGGCAGGTAGGATTTAGGACTTTTCAGGACTTCGGAATTATGCTGGCATTTGAATCCCGAGTGACGATATGGAGAGTCAAATGGGACATAATTCTAGATTTAATGCCGATAACAGAAAGGATTTCAGAAAGTAATTAGAGATAACGTATTAATAAGTATATTTGTCTTTTTCTTTTCAAGATAATCCAATACTACAATTAAAATAAGACCTAGTAATAGCGATTAAAACTTTCGCGCCTTCTATTTCGAGTTGCAAAGTGTCTTCAAGTTACCTACCCTGTACAAGTATGTGCCACCAACGGCTAATCGAAGGCTGTAGCCTTAATGAAATCCCTATCAGGCTACAAAATCGAGGTAAGTATTTTCATTATATAATGCCTAAGTAATGAATTACTTATTTACATGATTAATTCTCATAATTCTTTCGAATATTTGCATTCCATTGCTGTCGTAAAACCTCCTAGCTAATTATAGTACTCAGACCTCGGAAATATCATCTTCTCGAGTAGTCACCAAAACATCCTTCTGCCTCCACCTCTGCACCAAAGGTAGACCTATACTAGTCCACAGCGTCAAAGCCAAAACCCAGGCCAATGAACTTCCCCATCCATGCGTCTTCGAAAACTCGGGAGCCTCACCAGATGCCATTTGAATCTGCTGGTAGGGGATAATGACCGCTGAGCCAACAGAGACCATAAAACTCAGGACGAAAGCGCGCTTCTGCTGATCGCCGCCACAAGCTTCGTTTGCCCAACCTGCAAGGAGGGGCGTAAAGCACCCATAGCAGCCGTGCATGATAAACACCGCCATTCGTAGCTTGTGAGGGACATCCCATGCAGTGAGAACAGAGTAGTTAAAGACCATCAAGGATCCTACGACACCGCAGACGAGGGCACGTCCGCCAAGCTTGTCAGCGATGTAGCCTGTTGCTATCATAAATACGAAGTTGATAGCGCCGATGCAGGTTGGGATGTTGTTGATCTCGGGTACAGTATACCAACCCGTCTTTTTTAGGTAAATCGAGAAGTACTGAAGGACGTAGCTGTATTTTGTTAGGGTCTGTATATGGCAAACAGCCAGGACTTCACTCACCTTCCACATGTCAAAGTCCAGAAAGAGTACGCTGCTGTAAATGAGTACACCTGCCACGAGCCAAAGATTCGACGGATGACACTCCAGTCCATCTTGCCTACGGGCTTGCGACCCTCCTCCTCAATACGCTGGCGAGATCTCTCCCTTTCCCATTCGTTGAAGTAGAAGGCTTGCGTGGTATGTGGCGTATCGGGGAAAGTAATCTAGTCCGTTCTGTCAGCGAAACCTCACAAAGTAAGGAAAAAAAAACTTACAAATCCATATATCGCAACAGGCACAGCAAGGATGAAATCAAAAATAAATAACCATCGCCAAGCAGCCATGCCGCCTTTGCCATGCATACCCGAGAACAAAGCGGCTTGCAAATAGCCAGAGAACATCTGACCGATAACACCGCTCATGACGAAAAGACCACTTCTGCGTGATAGCTCGCTCTTACGGTACCAGGAGCCCAAGCAGTACATTACGCCAGGCCAAGCTGCAGACTCAAAGGCGCCGATGAAGAAGCGAAGTATGTAAAATTGGTAGGCGTGGTTGCATTTGTAAAGGGCTAGGACAAAGACCGACCAGGTGAAGAGACAGAATGAGAGCCAGATTCGAGGACGCAGCATGGTGATGATCAAATTGGAAACAAGACCACCCAAGATGGTTCCAATAGAGAAATAGGTGTTCATCCAGGAGAGTTCATTGCCAGGACCAAAGCCGAGGTCGTCAGCCATTCCCGATACATATGCGTTGGAGATATTGTTTTGATCAAGCTACTTGTTTTAGCACAGTGCTCGACATAGACGGCGTGGCGTGTTACTTACCTGCTTGATAAAATACATCAGACAGGCATAACTCAAGATAAACCAATCGAGCTTGAATATAAGCTTCTTTTCCTCAGGCGACGTGCCAGGTTCGTGCCAGCTGAACCATCTTCTGTCATCTGCTACTGTATCCACAGCACCGCTCTTCAATTCTGAGGCTACTGGGTCAGAAGTAATGGAAGCGCGGATTTTGGTATCAATGTTAGCGGCTGATGGTGCCGCATCGATGGCATTGTCGCCAACTGTTTGACTAGCCATTGGAGCGATAGTCAAAGTGTTGATAGGCTTGACAGCGAAGAAATTGTCAACCGCGAAGCAGATACAGAGGTGGTACGCATGGGAATTATATCAGTCGGATCTAAACATTTCAGGATCCCTGCATAAACCCTGGCATTTGCCATCAACTAGTCGATTACGTGCTTGGGGAACCATGTATCCTACCGCGCTAAGGCCGACACATTTACTCAAATAGGCAATTTAGTTATCTATCGGTCTATTCCCGAAAGGCGGGCATCGACGAACTGAACCCGTTGCCAGCTTGATTCATTGTCTAGGTACATCTTCAACTGAGGCTATTCGATATCACTATTGCTACAAACTATTGAACTGCCCAACTATCGGGAAAATGGTTGAATTTACGACAGTAAATGGAGCCAGTCTGGCCTTCGAACTGAGTGGACCTAAAGACGCACCATTGATGATTACTCTTCATGGAGGAAGGGGAATGGGTAAGTTGTGTCAAAAAGAATTACTTAGCACTACATATTTAATAATAGCAGGTGACCACAGGTCCGACTACAAAGTATACAGTCGCCTTAACGATAGCATCCGTGTACTTTCATTTGACTATCGAGGACATGGTCAAAGCTCTCGCACCAAGCCTTATACCTTCAAACAGATTGTTGATGATATTGAGGGCATAAGACAGCATTTCTCAGGGCCCAATGAGAAAGTCGTTATCTGTGGTGGTAGTTTTGGAGGGTTTCTCGCGCAGCAATATGCCATCACTTACCCATCCAAGGTTTCATACTTGATTCTACGGGGGACTGCATCATCGCATCACCGTGAGTTTCATGACCATCCAGTTCAAGACTCTTATTCTAACACGGCCCAAAGATGAAAAAGGCGCTATCGATGTTCTCGAAGCTAGAATCAGCAAGGTACCTAGCTTCTCGAAGGAGATGCTAAGGGATAAGGTCTTTGGCGCATATGACGACGACGAAGAATTCAGACTGGTACATTTTGCTATGATGCCTCTGTATCGAGAAGACTATGACGCGAATGCTGGTCTGAAGTCTTGTCGAGATACGGTTTATGTCGCGGAGTCACACAGTAAGTCACAGTATCACGGTTCATGAAGAATGGCGCTGATATCATGTAGATGATCTTTATTCCGAGGAAGAAAAGTACTTTGATTACACAGAGAAACTGAGTAATATCCTGGCAAAGACTCTAGTTATTGTTGGTGATAAAGATTGGATTTGCCCACCAGGTTGGTTTGTCAGTCCATATCCCAGAAGTTTATATACTAATAGGCTCAGAAAACTCAAGGATAATCGCTGGCCGTATTAATAATTCCGAGTTATTTGTGGTTCCTGGCGCTAACCATAGTGTGCACATCGAAAGAACAGACTTGGTCATTTCCAAGATACGGGAGTTTTTAGAACTATAGGGTTAGTCTGTATGATCATAGTTGACTCTGTTTTATCCTGTGCAGTTTGGGCGATCAAAGCTTTATCATTCTAAGAATTCATAATTAATTGTAGACTGATGATATCAGAGGCGTACTTATTCATGTCTCCACCCATGCCAATATTCTCTCAGCGATAAGGCTAAACTGACTCGGAGAAAAAGATAAGACCTAGTCTAACAAATGGTGCTGACTCGTAGAAATTGCTTGACAAGGAATAAAATCGGGCTAATGCCGATATCCCCGCTACCAATGATGTAAAGCCGAAGGATGAAGATCGGCCATTATGTCGATTTTCGCCCTTCTTATGAAAATTTCCTGATTAGGAATAAATCGGAGCTCTGCCGGTCATCTCTACGAATCCACATTGTGCCAATTGTAGAGATAGGCTGGGCTAACAATGCCACAGCCATCCAAGTCTTAAAACTGACCCAAGATGGCATTTTGCATGCTTACGTCGTAAAGGTCCGAGAAACTACATGAGACACTATGGGTGATATTCGCGTTTCTATTGATAGGGGAGGCACGTTTTGTGATGTGATCGCCACGAGCGCAGAGGAGCAAAATCCTCTCATCTTTAAGCTCTTATCAGAAGACCCTTCTAATTATCCCGATGCACCAACCGAGGCGATCCGGCGAGTGTTAGAAAAGTACGAGGGAAAGAAAATCCCTGTTGGCGAGAAGCTTGATGCCTCACGAATAGGTAAGATTCGTTATTGTATGGTCAATCAAGTTTATCACGGCTCACAAGTATCGCAGCATCATGTCGTGTCGGCACGACGGTCGCAACAAATGCCTTACTCACAGGAGATGGTGAAAAGTTTGCCTTTGCAACTACCAAAGGCTTTAAAGACGTTTGTGTTATTGGAGACCAGTCTCGTCCTGAGATATTCAACCTCAAAATCCGCAAGCCATCTGTTCTTCATTCCACCGTCATCGAGATCGATGAGAGAATCACAATAGAAGACTATGATCTCAATCCTTACAAGAAAGACTACAAAAATGTCGAGGACGACGCACATTTGGTCAAAACTCCAAGCGGAGAGGTTATCCGCATCCTTCAAAGACCTGATGAAGAAGCTGCACGAGTACAGCTCGAGGCCCTTCGCAAACAAGGCTACGCATCGCTTGCCGTATGTTTCATGCATGCCTATATCTTTCCAAATCACGAGAAAGTCATAGCACGAATTGCAAAAGACGTTGGATTCAAATTCGTCACCATCTCATCCGAGACCAGTCCAGCGATCAACTTCCTCAACCGGAGTAACTCTACCTGCTCCGAGGCCTACTTGTACCCCATCATCAGACGATACGTCGACAATTTCCAATCGGGTTTCAAAACTCTCCCTCAGAGGGTAGAGTTCATGTGCTCCGATGGTGGTCTCAAGCAAGCTGACAGGTTTCGAGGAAATGAGGCACTCTTGAGCGGACCAGCCGGTGGAGTTGTTGGCACAGCAAGATGTTTTGACGTTGATGAGGGAACACCTGTCATTGGATTCGACATGGGCGGCACAAGTACTGACGTCTCAAGATATGACGGCAAATATGATTTCCTTCAACAAAGGTCAATTGCTGGGCGAACTATCAATTTGTCTATGCTTAACATTGCAACTGTTGCTGCGGGAGGTGGATCCATCCTGTTTGCCCGGAACGGACTCTTGACGGTTGGACCAGAATCTGCTGGAGCGTACCCTGGGCCTGCATGTTATAGAAAACAAGGACCTCTCACCGTCACTGATGCCAACTTGTTTCTCGGACGGCTTGTACTCTCGTCTTTCCCCTCCATCTTTGGAGATTCTGGAGATCAGGAATTAGATACTGAGATCGTGGCTGAAAGGTTTCGGCAAATTACAGACGACTTCAACCAACAGACCTCACAGAATCTCACGCCCGAAGAGGTAGCTTTAGGATTCTTGAACATAGCCAACGAGACCATGAGTCGACCTATCCGAAACGCGACCGAGGCTAGAGGCTATGCTCTAGAGAACCACAATCTTGTGAGCTTTGGCGGTGCGGGAGGACAGCATGCGTGTGCCATTGCTGATAAGCTTGGTATAAAGCGCGTGCTTATCCACAAACTGTCGTCGTTACTCTCAGCGCATGGCATCGCGCACGCGCAACTCCAGTATGAGATATTTGAACCGTTTGCCTCTGAGCTCAATGATAAAGCCATGGATGGAGTGAATAATATCTTGTCATCATTGAAGAAGAAGGTGGCTGAAGAATTGGCCTTGCAAAAGGCTTCAGAGGAAAGCATTACATTCGACGAGGCTCTGGTGCTGAAGTACTTTGGCACAGACACGAATCTTTCCATCTCCAAACCTGCTGATGGAGACTACGCTGCAGCTTTCGAGGCCATGCATCTGCGAGAATTCGCCTTTTCAATGAACAGGCCCGTCATTATTGAGTCTGTCAAAGTTCGCGGCGTAGGAAGCACCAGTACCACGACCCATGAAAACTCGGCGATCCAAGAGTTGGCTTTGAGTAAACAGACGCCGTTCTCTGGCCATACTGCGAAACAGAACGTTTATCTAAATGGCTTGTGGCAGACGACAAGGGTCTTCAACTTGGAGCACGTCCCTGAGGGGAGTCTCATTGACGGTCCAGCAATTATTATCGACCAGACACAGACAATTCTTGTTGAACCAATATTCAAGGCACATGTTCTTTCTAACTACGTTGTGTTGGAGAACATAATCTCTGAGAAGCAGCAGCCACTCAAGTTTCCCACTCCTCAGACCGTATCTGCTTCAAGCGTCTCAAAAGAAAACCTGGACCCCATCCAACTATCTATCTTCGCTCATCGCTTCATGGCCGTCGCCGAGCAAATGGGCAACACTCTCCAGCGAACGTCTATCTCAAGCAGCATTAAAGAACGACTCGACTTTTCTTGCGCCGTCTTTTCTCCCCAAGGCAAACTCGTCGCCAACGCTCCCCATATCCCCATCCACCTCGGAAGCATGCAATTTGCCATCCAGGCTCAGCACCGTCACTGGAAAGGAAAACTTAAACCTGGCGACGTTCTTCTAACGAACCATCCTTCTTGGGGCGGAACCCATCTGCCAGACTTGACAGTTATCACGCCTGTTTTTATCGACGATCAGATCGCTTTTTACGTGGCTTCGCGTGGCCATCATACAGACATCGGCGGGATGGGTATCACGAGTATGATGCCCGAGTCACGATCTCTGTGGGAGGAAGGTATCATGGTGCCCTCCATGAAGATTGTCAGTGGCGGCGAGTTTCTTGAGGATGAAATAAGGGCGGCGTTTGACAAAGTTGGCACATACCCCGGCTGTAGCGCGACGCGTCGTATTCAAGACAACATTTCAGATCTTAAAGCGCAGACGTCGGCGAATCAACGTGGTATAATCCTGCTCCAGAAGCTCTGCAACGAGTATTCACTACGAGTAGTGCACGAGTACATGGATGGTATCCAAGATAATGCCGAGCATGCAGTACGTGACTTTTTCAAGAAGCTGGCACATGAGCATCCGGATCCTCTATCGGCGACAGATTACCTGGATGATGGCACTGTCATGAAGGTCAAGATCACTATCGATAAAGACACGGGCAGTGCCATTTACGACTTCGCTGGCTCGGGACCTCAGACGTGGGGAAACTATAACTGTCCCATCTCCATCACTCACTCAGCCATTATCTATAGCATCAGATGCTTAGTCAATCTCGACATCCCCCTAAACGAGGGCTGCTTAGCACCATGCGATATTCGTGTGCCTGTCGGCTCCATCCTGAATCCCACTCCAGCAGTGGCTATCTGTGGCTCAACACTAGCAAGCCAGCGAGTCGTCGATCTCGTTCTCCGTGCTTTTGGTCGCTATGGCGCGAGTCAAGGCTGTGCAAATGCTTTGGGTTGGGGCATGGGAGGTAAGAATCCAGTGACGGGCCAGATCGAACCTGGATGGAATTACGGAGAATCGATTGGTGGAGGCGTCGGTGCTGCTGAGGGTTACAATGGCGAGCACAGCGTGCACGTAAGTTATTCTTGCTTATTATTCACATCAAATTGCTGACCATATATAGGTGCACTCTACCAATACCCGCCAGACCGATAGCGAAGTGATCGAAAAACGGACCGCCGTTCTCGTGCGAAGTTATGGCATTCGAAAAGACAGTGGCGGAAATGGCCAATGGCGCGGCGGCAACGGCATTACTCGTGAGATCGAAGCGCGTGCAAATCTGAAATTCAGTATCCTAAGCGATCGACGCGTCTATAGACCGTATGGAATGGCTGGTGGTCATGCGGGTGGCAGGGGTAAGAATCTGGTTTACAAATTTAATGAACAGGGCGAGCTGGAAGAGAGAAACCTTGGAGGCAAGGCAATTGTGAACCTTGTACCAGGAGAGTATATCCAGGTCAATACACCTGGCGGAGGAGGGTTTGGGACGCCAGATGATGAGGAGGTTGATCCGGCATTTGATAACTTCCATAGGGCTTTTGTCTAAATTTTGAGAGATTGGCTGCCTAAAAAAGAGAACACCCTTCAAGCCTCTCGCACACTCGGCCGCCCAATTCTAACACTGAATAGTTCCATTGTAGCAGTATTGCGGCTATGCCCGAGGGCTTCCCCTCTGACAGTGGTAGGCCTCTACAGTAAGACCCTGGTATCCAAAGGGATGCATGTTTTTAAGCTTCTGTTGGTCGGAACCGCCCCCAAAACCCAGCTGATCCTTCACATATCTTTGGTCCTATGAGAGACTTGCCGTGTTCACAGGATCATTCGGGCTTTCGTCACTACCGCGTCAGATTAGTCACTGCTCTAGGGTGGTGCTGGACAGTACGACTTGATGTATAACTTCCCATTGGCCACAATTGTAAATGTGCTTTGACATGGGATTGCAGACCTAACATCAATAGCTACCAACACAATGCCTCTCGGACATTACCTAAAAAGCTCCGTGAAGTGGGTCTCTCATGAAAGTGATCCAATAATTGAATCTGTTAGTTGGGCCTTCGCATTGACAAAAGATCCTCACAGGCACAACCAACCGCATAGATCCGTCTTAATCCAGCCCCCAACGCGTTATAGTTATACGACGGAACATCTAGGAGAAGCCACTGTATCCCGAAGCTTAAAGCGCGGCATTCCTACTTGGTGAAAAGGCTTGTGATGTTACCAAATGATGTCAACATGCTATGTTGCCTATGCACGCGCCCCTTGAGGCAGTTTCATCGGGCATGGTCCACTCACACAAGGCTGAACCAACATCGCAGTTGGAAGTTATGCGTATCTAGTGCCTTGTTCATCATGTATCATCGTTGGCTACATAGCCAAGTATCGTTTGTTGAATCGCCTCGAATTAGAAGCGTACCGCAGCTGTTAACTAAGGGGATATCTGTCTGCACAGGAAATGATTCCAAGTCAGCGTGACCAAGTCATTATGACGTTCTACTTGCTTCCATAGCGCCCTCAATCTCGATCAATATGAAATGAGCGACCAAGACCCAACTTCACTGAGCTCTATTATCATGTTGCTGTATAGGTTAAGACTTGCAGGAGATAGATGAACTCGAATCTATAAGAAAGACCAAAACGCCAGGCTGAAAATTGTGTTTGCATCTCTAAATCGCAGACTCAATCGTTCCATACCCAGTCCATCCAAGAACTCATGATCCTTTCCAACATGATGTACTCTGCCCTTGTTCTCTTATCCGCCGGGCTCCTTGCCTTGGCCTCCCCAGCTCCTCGATCTTTCAATCCATCCGCTTCTTCATTTTTCAAGAATCTTGATAAGCGCGATCCCCCAATCATCGGTGACGGTTTCTCAGAACAAGAGAAGAAGCAAGCAAAAGACGGAGCGCGTGACGCCTTGCAGCTTGCTTATTATGCACTCGTGCCAGGCCCTCGCGCAGATGAGATTTTTGCAAAGTGGTTTAACCCTGGCGACAGGGAAACTGTTAACAGTAAGTAAAAACTGAAAGCTCTTTTAACATTGGACTAGCTAATTATTTGCCTGTATAGAAGTCTTCAGAGCAATACTGGGAGATAACCCTGAAGATGGCAAGGGCAATGCAATCCTAGGAAACATTAAAATTGTTCCCGATTATGACGATCCTGATGACGGTGAGTTTGCCTGCGATGGCAAGACATCGGCTGAGATAAGGGATGCTGGTGGTAAGAACCCGGAGATTATTATCTGCCCAAAAGCTGGCTTTGGCCACGGTGGGCTTAGCAAGGACTATGATGGTGTGAAAGCAATCAGTTGCAGTGAATTTGATTCTCGGGTATCATGGAAGATGGAAAGCCTTGGCTCCATTTTAATCCATGAGTATACTCACTATGACCTCTTGATGAAGGATATCCTTCCCGAAGGAACGGACGACATCGCATCCGGACCGTATTTCAGTCAACGGCTAAATCGAGAGAAGGCATTAAGGAACGCTGACAATTACTCGTGGTTTGCAAATGAGCTGCATTGGAGTACAATCTGCGCTAAAGATTATGGGAAGCCGACCAAGTCTGATGGAGATGACCCAATGTGCGAGGATGATGTCTGCGAAGCTTAGATAACGAGTTGGACTTCTTATAGCAGCGGGAATTGGGCATACATGAATGCATCTCCTGTGGTTGTTGGTTTCAAATTTTATCATTTTTTATCTAGTCTTTTTGGCTTCGTTAGGTTTCAGTATCGATGCATATCTTTCCCGCTTGACTGTCTCTGCCGTGTCATCCACTAATAAGGGGGTGTAGATATGCATACTTGGAGTGATGCACGCCTTCAAATGATGTCATGCTAGGCTCATAGCACACTTGTGAGGACTGTCTGAGTCACCGTATCAGCACCACCAACAACATATATAAGACCAGGCCTCAGGACCATTTTTTCTTCTGCGTTACATCACCATATTTCATTCACCTTCCCCCTGTTCTGCAAGATGTCTGATACAACCTCCAACCCCCCAGAAGTGTCCGTGAGCCTATCTATTGACCCCCCGAAATTTACGAGGGGCTCCGTATCACCACCTAGTGCCACTATCTCTATTACTGCGACCTCATACGCTTCTGAACCTATCACTATTTTCACATGGCATACTATATTCAATCTCAAGCTTGCTCAACGGCGTAAGAACTTCGCCTGTACAGATCTCACAACAGGTCTGCCACTCCAGCTAGAGACGACTAAGGGTCCACAAAGACCACAGTTCAGTTTTGCACTCGGAGGTCGCGATGACGAATACTTTATTACCTTGGAACCACGGACGCCTGTTACTATTACCCATAGGTTTCTTCGATCTGTTGCGGTTGAAGGCGACCGAGCTTTTATACCTGGCCACAAGTACCGACTTGAAGTGCGTCAGGACGAGGCTGAGTGGTGGCGCTATGGAAAGAAAGAAGATGTAATGTCGCCTCCTGGTCAGTTTGTTTCCAAGGAAGGCTATGAAAATGCAAGCGGTCCACCAATCAAACTTGGTCCGATTGCTCCAGTTGAGTTTGAGGTTGAATGATAAATAAAAGTATTTAGCGATACCGAGGCTCTATGGTTTAACTTAGAAACCATTCCATTTATTATCAAGAAGCTTTATGCAATATTGCCGGGAAAAGAAGCGAAGGTAAAATTTGTACTATACCAATATGCTTTATACAATGATACATTGGAATAATTCCTGCCGACTTATCAGCCTGTCCGACATCACACAATTTCCATAGGGCTTTTGCTTGAAATTTGATGGAATATCTTGTGCCTCCAAGTTAATTACCCGACGCACTCACGTGCCCTCAATATGTCAGGCTTTCAAGAGTGTTTGAGCGGGGTAAGAAATACGCGCCCAAATGTCACCTCACTTAGTTAAATAGAATTCTAGTTTCCTAGCGCCTTTACTCGACATTTCGTCTAAACCTTCAATAAGGTTACCTTCACAATGGCTTATTGGCATCAAGTAACCTGCTCTGAGCCAAGGATTGTCATCGGCAGCAATACCCCACGCTGCGAAGCCTGCAATAGCGCCCCAGATATACAAAGCTACATCGACCAGCAAAAAACAACTAATCCATTTGAGCTGCCGCCACCTGATCAACCTCTAGGCAAACTCAATCTCCACTGGCCAAGTTCAGTCAAATATACACGCGAGTCGATCGATGCCGGATCGCGTGAGGGAACTCACCCTTCAGGATTACAAAAGCCAGATGATCTTGGAAAGGAAGACAATAAAAAGGTCTTCCAGTCTCGCATCTATACTTCGAGATTGCGAGAAGACGAGTTTAGATGACTATATGTGACTCCATCGACAAACGACACCCCTCTCCACGCCGAACTAGTCGTTCATCAGGATGGGAGATCTCCTCAGTACGAGGCTACATCTTATACCTGGGCCGGCGAGGATGGAGACAACTCACAGTGCAAACCAGTGTACATTGGTCGTTATTGAGATATTGTTCTTCAGACACGAAATTGCTGGTCCATGCTTCAATCCCTGCGTCTTCCTATTGGCACTCGAGTTGTCTGGGTTGATGCTCTCTGCATCAATCAGGATGACATTCAAGAAAGGGACTCACAAGTAACAAAGATGTCCCAGATGTACACCAATTGCTCTCGAGTCATGGTATATCTTGGCCCAGATCTAGCCACAGTGTCTTCAGCTCGTTATCCAGCTCAGCAAGAGCTGCGACTTCGCAGTACCAAAGGATTGATTGGCATGGAACCCGACTATCTTTATAGTCTTCTCCGAAGACGCTACTTCAGTCGCATTTGGGTCATTCAGGAACTTGTGTTGGCTAGAAGAGTGGCTTTCCAGATTGGTGATTCAGAATATTGGATGGAGTCTGATACGATGAACTCACTCGAGGCCAACGAAGGCTGGGATTGGGGCTTGACTGTCGCTCCATGGCTCCGAAATGTCGGCCGAAGGAGGCTAGAGGAAACCGATGTCTTTCATATCCTGCGAGCAGCACACAAATGTCAGTGCGCTGATCCTCGCGACAGGGTCTTTGGCATTTTATCGCTACTCAGCAACCAGTCTTCCGGCTCGGTGTTGCGTGCAGATTATACCCTGTCATTTCGAGAGATGATGATAGGATTCTTTGCACATAGGCTACTCATCGTGAAGGATCTGGACGTCTTGCGCTTCGCGGCAGGTTCAGGCAGCTCTCCTGGGAACCTATCCTGGATGCCTGATCTTGAGCTATCCAATTACAACACCTCTGAACACGGATATCAAGGTTTGGCCTACGTTTTCAAGAATTGGAAGAGTGTACCGCGCAACGCAAAACTATCAGCAGGCTGCTACAAGATCGATGGTCAAGAGACATTCAAACACCTATGGAAGCCGTGGCATTCCGGCGCCACGGTTGATGCATCCAACGGGACATTATCCATTGAACTTATTCATCTATTTGAATTCAAATCTTCTCCTCAAAGGATGAAGGATGTTGATACCACCCGCAAGCTGCACCTCTTTACACTCTCCGGTTGCTACTCTGATTTGCTATTATCATCAACTCTCCCGCTCGACAAAATGATTGTTCCTGTTCGAGATCATCTTTTCTGCTTGGATGAAGGAAATGACTCTTTGCTCTTTCTTATATTATCCTTTGACAATGCCAAGAAGGCATACAAGCTCATGGGGATCTGCCGCGATGTCTTGCTCCAAAAGCTTGAATACTCCCACGATATATATCAAATGCCTGTATTTGATCAATTTGACAATAGGCTAGGTTTGCGCAACTTCCTCTACAAACTCAACGATGAGCTTCTAGTCATGGGTACCATGAATCCAGACTCGACTATGATGACTGACAATCTGCCGTTACCCAGACTACAAACAACAAGGCTCATGAGTAGATCTTCATTATTAGCATATTCTTTATTTAATTCATGGATGACGGCATCTCGGGTGTTGCGCGAACGCGTGGTCTCGAGGCTATACAGCTCTTGGCAGTCCAATCGGTGGAGAATAGGGCATTTAGTGAGGAAGCATTGCTCCCAGACTTTGATCTGCAAAAACGTTTGTTAAGCTTGTGTTTGATGTTTATTTTAGTTTGTCTGTGCAACTGTGCGACATACTCGTGGAACCCTTTGAGCTTTAGTGCACACCCTTTAAAATAAATAACTGACTATGTGCTAATAGTTAAGCTTAAAGATTACTGTTCGGTACTTGTTCTTGGTAGCGAGTTGCCCTACAATTTAAGTATCATGAGAAGCGGCACGGGAGGTTCGGATAAAGATCGAAAGGGTCAAAGCGATAGAGTTCCGATGAAATGCAGCCCAAAACCTTCAGAATGCCAACCGAAACCCAGAGCAGGCTTATTGACCAATCAGTGGCCAACAAAGCTGGTGCTTACTTTGTGCAGCGCGTTAAACCCTTCTAAAGCCGCCCACCCACTGAAAAGCATTTGTTCTTACAGGGGACTGCAGCCATTATTCGCATTGCGCGTATTTGTTCACATAGACGACATTCCACGATGGATTGTCCATTTTCTAAAGGTCTGAGCGCACGGATTTGGTAAATGACTCACGGCAAATCCAACCACCGATGTCCCGTTCCCATCAACGGAAACTCCGCGGACATTTGAACCAGATCATGCGGAACACGGGCTTTGCGTGTGGATCAGTGGATACCTTCTGTTTTGAGTCGGCACTCGGCTTGCTTCTGGAGAGCGACTACTACCCGCACTGATAATGCCTCAGTATCTATTGGCTGTGCCGTCAAGGCGGACACTCCCGATGTTGCATTGCGATGGAGATGAGCCGGAAAGACCAAAGATCGTCATTGGCATGCGTGTGGTCTGGCTTGGGGGTAATTTGACCGTTGGATACGATATCCGTAAATTCTTTTAAATGTTTCGTAAATCTCTTTCATTTGATGTTTTTAGACAAATGTCTTGGGGAAATTTAACGTTTCAACCCCTTTTCAACCTGATTCAACCGTCTTTCCTTGCTCTCTCTCACCCAGCTAACCCGTCAGGATGGGTATCCTCCATGCTGAGCTCTTGGATGAGCTATCCTTTGGTACCAAAGTGACTATATTGCCTGCACTAGTAGTAAGTCACGATCGACCCCTATACCGATTTCACTTCTCATGTTTCTAGTCTCTCTATCTCTTCATTAGCGCCGTGTACTATGCCTTCTTCCACCCGCTCGCCAAGGTCCCTGGACCAAAGCTATACGCCATTACTCAGATCCCCTACTTCTATCACATTACCCGGGGCGACTGGGTAGCGACTCTCTCCAAATTTCACGACCAATACGGACCTGCCGTCAGATTCGCCCCCAACGATGTTTCCTTCATCACCGCCGATGCCGTCAAGACTATCTATGGTCACAAAACAGCCGGAGGCCAAGAGTTTATGAAGGATCTACGAATGTACAGACAAGGCCGACCCGTCTCGAATATCATCAGTTCCAATCATGAAGACCATAAGCGCATGCGTCGCCTGCTCTCGCATGCATTCTCCATGAAGGCCCTACGCAATCAAGAGGACATTGTCAACCATTACGTGGATAAGTTCATTTCACGTCTTACCGATCGAGCTCGCCAAGGTATTGATATCGATATGGTAGCATGGTACAACTTTGCAACGTTCGATCTGATCGGCCATCTGGCTCTTGGTCAGCCATTCGGATGCCTTGAGACTGGCGAATATCACCCATGGGTCAAGGTTCTTTTCACTGGGATCAAGACTGTCTCTTTCACGCAAATCATCGCCCGTTTAGGTCTTCAGAAATGGTATCCCTATTTTATTCCGGCAAAGTATAACAAGGCAAATACGACCCATTGGCAATTCACGGAGCATACGGCACTTGCTCGCCTGGAAGCCAACGACACCAAGAGCCAAGACTTTATGTCCTATATCCTTCGCCATAACGACGAGAAGGGCATGTCCAAGGCCGAAATCATCGAAAACGCGAGTCTTCTCATCCTAGCTGGTAGCGAAACAACAGCCACGCTTCTAAGCGGAACAACGTATCATCTTCTGAAAAACCCTGATAAGCTCAACAAGTTGGTTGACGAGATCCGCTCCACGTTCAGTTCCGAGGAGGAGATCACGCTTACTCGAGTCGACCAGCTCAAGTATTTATTGGCTGTGTTCAGTGAAGCTTTCCGCATGTGTAAGTTCACCTTTGACACTTTATGGCGTAAATGCCCATCGCTAAATCTGTGCTGATTGTTGCTTTAGATCCACCTGTAGCTAGCGCTCTTGCCAGAATTGTACCGGCTGGTGGTGAGTTCATAGACGGTTATTGGATCCCGGAGAATGTAAGACATATAACAGTTCCTCCCTTGTAGCCTTACCGGATGGTCTCTAACCACACAGTCTTAGACTGCGGTTTCAGTCCCTCATCTGCCTGCCTATGAATCAGCGTACAACTTCAAGGATCCTAAGCAATTTGTCCCAGAACGCTGGTTAGATGATCCCAAGTATGCCAACGACAACAAGGCCGTCCTCAATCCATTTTCTGCTGGACCTCGAGATTGTATTGGAAAGAAGTAAGTCAATCCACTCCAGATTACAGCACAGTATGGAGAACTAAACTATGAATTAGCCTTGCTTATACCGAGATGAGAATCTTGTTGACTCGGCTTCTCTGGAAGTTTGACCTCGAGCTCCTCCCAGAGAGCAGTGACTGGGCTAACCAGAAGATCTTCTTGCTTTGGGAGAAGCCTGGAATGTCTGTCAGACTGACAGAAGTTGTTCGAGAGAAGACTGGGGTGGATCAAAACTGGTTGGCTGAAAGTGAATCTATATTGCCATGGCTGGAAGCAGCATGAGGTTGGGAAACTGGCAGGATGGGAAATATCAAAAGTCAGGGTTTGAAATCATCATGGTTCAAAATTGTATTATTTTCAATGGTCTCTCTTTCAAAAACCACCCCATGATGCACAACTTGGCCAAGAGTACTAGTCTTTGATCTGCCCCTCGTGACCGCCTGATCTCTGTCGCCACAATACGCACCGAGGTTAAGCTAGACTTCATCCCCTCTACACAACTAATATCAATTTTTTTTCCGAACATCCATGTCATACAACCAATTCCCCAATCGCAGACGCGTAATCCAAGCATGCGTAAACTGTCGTATGCGCAAGACACGATGTGACGCTGCCCAGCCCAGGTGCGGCCTTTGCACCTCGCAGAATGTCGATTGTGTTTACCGAGACGCCAGACAACCGAAAATTGACTATAATACTCAAGTTCTTCTAGAACGAATGCAACTCCTCGAAGATAGACTTTTGGCATCCAACTCATCTCAAGCAGTTGCACACCAGAGTTCGCCCATAGGCCACCAAGATCCAGAGCGACAGCCAAACAACCCTGACTCAAATACAAGGACCCATGAAGACGTTTTTGAAGTGCAAATACCTCTATCACATACAGCCAACGCAAACCATGTCTTCTCGTGGAATCTTGTACAGGAGCTCCTATCAGAGACTAGCCAAAATCACGAAGATTTTCAAATGTATGAAGACGCCACAGAAGTGTTTTTTCAACAGCGACAAAGCAGTATCCATCCTTCAACTACATCACGACCTCCTCTCTCATGGAGGCTTTACGACGACCCGTACGTGTTCACTGTATCGCAGCTGCGCGACTTGGTCAATCTCTATTTTACGCAAGTCAACATTTTCTTTCCCCTGTTATGTAAGAGTGATATCCTGGACATCTTGGACAAAGTCACAGCGACGGAAGTATATAAGGATGATCAAGTCGAGGCTGTCGAAATGCCCCAATACGGTCTACTTCTCGTCGTTCTTTGTTTGGCAGTTCTGAGTTCAAGTGGTCAATCAAACATCCGCTTTGATAACCACCCCGGAAACTCTCAACTCACACCGGGAGGCTCAAACACACAGGATAGACAGCTGAGATATCATCTATGGGACAAGACGAGGCTTGTATTGGGATATATCTCGACGGATATATCATTGGCAGCTGCTCAAAGCAGTATGCTGGCTAGGTGAGCTTCTATCCCACGCTTGCAACTATTGTCTAATCGTCAAGTATATATATGGGTGCCTCTGGAATGGTAGCTGAAGCTTTTCATTGGGCACATGCTACGGCTGTCAAGTGTGAAAGCATGGCTCGCACGTTCGCAAAGAACGGAACCATCCCAGATGCGTTTCGCCGCCTGTACTGGATATCCTTCATATATGAATGCGATTTTATATCTGAGATATCCATCATCTCACCCTCCGGTATAGCGAGATATGAAGATAAAATCCCATATCCTGCTTTCACCACCGAGAACCACCCAATCTCTCCTTCTCGGCCCGAGTCATCAGATCGAATTCAAGAAGAGTTGGTGGCCTTCCAAATCACAACCAACTCAGCTATCAGAAGATTCTTGAACACGGTGAATAGTGTCGTCTACGATGACAAGGAACAATTCCGGACGAGACGATCGAACTATGCATCTTGGTTACTTCGGATCGCAGAAGATCTCCGTTCACATCATGCTGCTATCTACCACAACCTACCTGAGTTTCTCTTGACTAGCTCCTCACAAGATATTCCCATGACAGGTGCCGACTCGAGCTCTCCTGCAAGTCTTCAGTCACCGACAGCACGTATCCAGGGCATTGCAGTCGGGAATAATTCTTGGAATATTCTCAGACTGAAGGGACGATACTATGCGGGTCAGTACATAATTCACAGGCCTTTTATAGAGTTTATCGTTCTCAATATTGAGAACTTCGAAAGTCATCCGTGCAAGGATGCAGTTCTGAAACGATCCAAATCTTGTTTCGATGGTTGTATGGGATTCATCAAGGTCTTTGATGTCGAACCGGTGAACAGCTTGACTTGTTTGTTCCCAACTGGCATGGTGTAAGTCAGACCTACCTATATTAGCCCGAAGATTACTGACGACAGCTTCTCTGGCAGCACCTTTACGATGACCATCATCCTCATGGTTGCAACAATGTTCCCAGTCTTCCACGATCTGTTACCTGAGGATGTGGAAGAAGGTATCTTGACTGGAAAACGTAACATGGTCCGATTTGGCCAAAGTGTGGCAGAATTCGCGTGGCATATCGCCGTGTTGGAAAGACTTGATGTGGCCAGGCGGAATAGAATCGTAAGACGAAGTGCATAAGAAAGCATCTAGTTAATTTATCGCATAAAGAGAAAGGCGTAATTACATAATTAGATCAACCAAATGAGTGTTACCAAGGGCGTATGACAAGAGGTATTTACCTTTTACGAGAAATGGTTGACATATAATAAGAGCTGGGCAGTCGTATCTACTCTGTACGTCCAAATACTAGAAGCCTTATTTATGCAAATCTTTTGTATTTCGGAAAGAATGATATGAAACTAGGTTCTGTTACATTTATGTTTGTATATTTGTTGGTTTTTGATACAAGACTAAGCTGCAACTGGCACTCCTTGAGCCTGTTGCTGCTGTTTCTTCAGCTCAGCCTTCTGCTTCTCCTCCGGCGATAGTTCAAAGATTCCAACCCCCGACACAGAAGCATCTTTAGAAACAGCATCGCCGGGAGTATGCTCTGCTTCAATTACCTTGCCTTCCAATCTCTTATCCCCCGCTTTCATCGGTGCATATGTCTTTAGTAACTCATTCAACCTTTCTCTCTGCATGCAGTTCTCGTACTTCCAACTAGCTGCAAGTTCATCCAACTCCTCAAATGACTTATCCTTGAAGTAGTCTGCCCACTCCGGGATCATGTACTCAGCAAGCGTGATTCCTCTAATGCCGCGGAAGACGTGCATGTGCATGCGCCATTGCCAGGGATACTTCTTGGAGTATCGTGCTGGGACATTGTCTTCGAACCATTTGTGCAATGGGCCGAAGAGACCCTCTTGGAGATGTGCGTCATCGTAGGCCCAAGAGTCCACGGCAAGATCTCTCTTCTTCTTGATAATTGGGCCGAGAAGTTTGAGCCATGGCGAGTCGGGAGAAACGTGTGTCATGCCCATAACATTGACATCCTTGTAAGACCAAATAGACCAAGCTAAGAAAGAAATCAGATTCGTTGATCAATAAAGTCTCCCGGTGACCTACCAATACCCTCGGAAGTATATATAGCCATTTGTCGGTCAAGCATATTGTATCTCTCTTCGTTCTGCACCTCCCAGTCGGGGTTGTACTCTTTTCGTTCGTAAATAGGTCCGAATTCACCATTCCATATGGGCACGTTGTGCTTCTTCATGAACTCGACCTTGCGGTCATACATCCTTCGAATGTAGCTTTCCTGCTCCTTCGTGCCTTGGAATCGGCCAATTCGATTGGGAAATCCAAACCCACAGTAGTCGTGAATGGCGTATACCGAGTTCTCCCAGACTCTGTCGAAGCCTGTAAAGTCCATGCTAAAGCTGTATTAACGCAGCTGTCAGTATCTCATCGCTATCCCAGACTTCAGATGCAAAGGGCCTTACGTATTGCCTTCCAAAAATAGAATATGGTCGGGATCTATGTTTCGGATTGCTGGCACAATACGATCGTAGAATGCCAACAAACGTGTCCATTCAGAATCGGCAGGCTCGTTCATAGGGTTGTAGCCAGCAACCCAAGGATTCCCTTTATATCGTCGGGCAATATGTTCCCAGAGGTTGATCGCTCTGTCTTGGAAGTGCTTGTGGTCCCAAAAGGCGGCGTATCCGGTGGGATTATCAGAGTGCCAGTCTTGGTTTTGTCCGCCTGGCAGCGCGTGGAGGTCGAGGATGGTGTAGATGCCGTATTTGGCACACTGTTATTTCCTGTTAGCATCTGGGGCGGGGGTTGAGAGTTAACATAGATAACTTACAAGATTTATGACTCTGTCAACGTGTTTGAAGCCCTCTTCCTTGATAACAAAAGGGTTCATGTCATCTTCGAAATGTCTGTAGTTAAGGCATAACCGCAAACAGTTGAAGTTTAGAGATGTAAGGAACTCAGCGTCCTTTTCGCCAAAGAAGTATTCAAGGAATTTATCGAAGAAGAAATCAGACTTTTCTTGGCCTAGGACCTTGAGAAGTGCTGCTCTGATCTGATGCTCTCGTCCGGGGAAACCGTTCATGAAATTCTCCATAAGCATCCAGCCGCCCAGGGCCGTCTATTCCGAGTTAGCTAATGTTGTGATGTCTTTTTGCGCAATGGGTGGCTTACACCTCGCAGGAGAACTGCATTTCCGTTTGCGTCGACAATGCGATCACAGTCGGTCCTCAAAATTCCCGAAGTCATGATTTCAATAGTTGGTCAAGTGTAGCCAGGAAGCAGTACAGACAAATGGATGTAGGTTGGGCATGCAGAGCCAACTCCTAAATACCTCATGACATATCCTTTCCCTAAACCATCTCACTCCATACATGTCATGATCATGCCAATGATATTGGGGTATGAGGAACGTCGGGCTGCCGAGGATAAAGGTGACGCTGTCGGGGGAGTGAATTCCTTGCCCCGATAAAGCTGGGATCTAGGGTAGCCAATGACAACTCTTCGGGGCAGCTAAATACTAGCCCCGATTATCCGATGTGGAGCATGACTCGTGAGATTTGTAGGGGCTATGATTTAGCTCCCCCGAGAGGCTGTCATTCGCCAATTCAGCCAATTTATCTCCACAAGTTCGTATTCATGACTCTGTTTTAGTCTTACATTGCCAAGACTAGAGATTTGAGCAGTTGCCCGATGAGTTTACCGTTCCATGACCCGAAAAATAACGATATTCATGGCCTGTTTGCGGAGTCCCCAGAATCATTGCTTAACCCCGCAAACTTTAGCTGCAACGCTATCGAATTCATGGAGTGATGACCCAAGCTCACGGGTTCTAGCCAGGTTGGGGTACGGCACGCGCTATAGGCAAAACAGAATTTCTTCATCCGGGTCTTCATGAGAAGAGATACATATATAAGCTGATTCCCTGCTCGGTATCATCGTCTTCCCTTCAGATACCATTTCAGACAGTACTCCGATCTCTCTTGGTTGTCTCCCAGCACAATGAATGTTCTTCGCAATCGTCTCCCGGCGCCCAAGCAGGACTTGCTTGCAAAGCAGGCCCGTAAGCAGGGTACCACAGACTCGGCCTACAAGCCTTCGCGAATCTCTGAGCTTTCTAAGGAGTCTCCAAGTTGGTACAAATCAGCCGCCCGACGACACCTCTATTTTCTCCTCTTCCCGGCATGTGTTGTGTCATATGCAACCTCTGGGTAATACTCCAACTTCATACCTGGTGCCCCTTGTGCTAATGAGAATCAAGTTATGATGGTTCGATGATGAACTCCCTTCAGACTGTCTCCTATTGGGACGATTTCTTCGATAATCCTCGAGGATCTCAACTCGGACTGATGAGCGCCATTATGGCGTTAGGTAGCATTTGCTCCACGCCCATCGCACCTTGGGTCGCTGATAGGTTTGGTCGACGATGGGGAATCACTACAGGAAGCATCATCATGATTGCTGGTGCCATCATGCAGTGTGAGAGTACCAACTTCGCCATGTTTGTCATCAGCCGATTCATCCTGGGCTTTGGACTATCTTTTGCCACGACTGCATCTCCGAGTATGGTCAGCGAGCTTTCTCATCCCAAGGATAGAGTTACAATTACTGCTATCTGCAATACCTGGTACGTAATCTCTCCTTCTAAGCTTATTAACTGTGCTGACTGACTTTGCAAGTTGGTTCTTAGGCTCTATTGCCGCTGCTTGGATTACCTACGGCACTCGTACGATTCCTAGCACGTGGTCATGGAGAATTCCCTCCCTGCTTCAAATGGCTCCTAGTATCGTCCAGCTCTCGACCGTCTGGTTTCTCCCCGAGTCCCCTCGATGGCTCATCTCGAACGACCGAAGCGAAGAAGCTCTCGAAGCGTTAACAAAATACCACGGCGAGGGCGTTCAAACTGAATTGGTGGAGCTGGAGTACGAGGAGATTCGAGCAGCAATTGAGCAGGAGAAGCGTAAGTAATTGGCTGGGATTTTAGGGGAGGCTTTACTAACAGCTTTTAGTGTCTGGTCAAACTACTTGGAGGTCAATGGTCAGTACCAAAGGTAACCGTTACAGGATGTTCCTGGTCATCTGCATGGGTCTGATGTCTCAATGGTCTGGCAACGGCTTGATCTCGTACTGTAAGGACACACCTGAACAATTAAATGCCACTGAACAAGCCAGCTGACTTGTTTCCCTTCAGATCTATCTCGTGTCATGGATACTGTGGGTATCACAAACAAGAAAACACAAGCCCTTGTCAACGGCCTCATCAATATCTGGAACTGGGCTCTTGCTCTTACCAGCGCCTTTTTCGTTGATCGCGTCGGCCGCCGTCCACTATTCCGAATCTCCACGATTGGTATGCTCCTGGTCTTTACAGGATGGACCATTGCTTCTGAGCGATTTGCTGCAACAGAGGCCAAGTCGGCGGGCGTTGCAGTCATGGCGCTCATCTTCGTGTATGAGATCTTCTACTGCATCGCCTTCTCACCACTTCCTGTGGCATACTCGGTCGAAGTGCTACCATACTCCATCCGAGCCAAGGGAATGGGCGTCTACGTTCTCGCGACAAAGTGTGCTGTTTTTGTCAACCAGTACGTCAACCCAGTTGGTTTGGAGAACATTGGCTGGAAATATTACCTCGTTTATGTGGCCGTCCTTATTGTTGAGAGTTTTATCGCATACGGCTGGTTTCTTGAGACGAAGGGAAAGGCCTTGGAGGAGATCGCTGTTATTTTTGACGGGGAGGCTGCGGATGTTACTGTTGATGAGACTGCCAAGTCCAAGGTCTTTACAACGGATATGCCCACGGCCTTTGAGCAGGAGAATGTCGACCGCAAGGTCTAGACACGACCAGACTTATGAGGTCTTTGTTATTAGTGCAAAGAAGAGAGTTGGTTTCGTTTTATTTAGTTGTAATTGCTTGGTTGTTGAGATTTTGCCAGCCGAACAGACGGAACGATAGCACCAGTTCAGTGGTTTATTAATACCATGATATGAGTTGTGCGAGAGAATGCGCCAGCTAGGATATTTGCCAAAGCTCTTCAAACTTTCAAGATAAACTTCTCACCACTCGCTCCAGCCTTGAGAGTATCCAGCATTTTTTGTGCCGCTTTCAATCCCCCTTCAATAACATGAGGCTTCGGCGCAGGCTTCACTCTCCCCTCGCTAAGTGCTTCCTGCAACCATCCGCTGAAAAGCCAACGTGCAATATCCGGATATTGTGTAATGAATCTAGAACAATCAGTATGGTGGACTGCGACTCTTTCGGGTACAGGATTTCCTTCAGGCCATGGCATCAGTGTGCTGATTCCAGCCCCTGCTGTAGACTCAGCGACGTTAAGTATCTCCGTAACTGAATCAAAAGAACTCCCCTCAGACCTGGCGTCAAGAACACCACGGATTTTCAGCCCTGCAGTTTTGATAGCACGGCTTATCTTCTGCGCGACTTGTGGGTCATGGTAGTCCCACGCATCCGTTGCACCCAGCATCTTCAGCCATTCGTGATGCTTTGGACTTGCTGTAACGTAAACAGGCCACCCCAACGCATGGGCAACCTGAACTGCAGACACACCAACCGCCGAAGCTCCGCTCCAAACCACAATAGCACCGAGTTCATTGCTAGATTTCTCCCGCATTGGAAGCTCAAGACTTGCGAAGAGAGCTATGGATGCAGTCATCATTCCAACAGGAAGGACAGCACCTTCTTCAAATGACAGGTTGTTAGGTAAGTGAGCTGTCGCCATTTCATCCAGAACCGTGTAAGTCTGGAATGCTGCCTTGTAGCTATTTGCCTGGAGGACACCTTGTGCAAACGCCATGACGCGGTCCCCAGGTTTGAAGCGAGTTACACCATGGCCTACTGATGCAACGACGCCTGAAAGATCACTGCCAAGGACAGCAGGAAACTCGTTGAATAGTCCAAAGGCTTGTATTTTCCAGTCTGATGGATTCGCAGCGACCACTTCATTGCGTACCAGCAGCTCGCCTTCACCAGGCGTGGGAACAGGGCGTTCGTCAATAGTAAAAGGAGCTTGCCTGGCGGGCATTATGGCAGCAACGTTGGGATCAGTGGATGGAGTCATATTGGGCTAGCAGTTATAAGTATGGTAGGAGATTGAAGTGAGATGATGATAGAAAGCGAGGTTGGTGAAGTGCAATAAACTGAAAACGTGATATCGGTGATAACACCAGCTTGTCAAAAGTGTTGGAGCGTGTATGAAGCACTGTTATATATGGGAAAAATACGAACACGGACCTAAGACTGACTTACAGAACAATGGACCTTTTTGCTCTCCTTACTTGTTGATCCAGCTAAAGTGACTGTAAGTATTCTTCCGAATTACAAAGCATGATTGAACACTTGATCTAAACTAAGCATGATTGGCTCTTGTACTTTGATGAGCAAGAATTCGCGAAAGTGGATCTTTGAGCAAACCCATGTGCTTGTCATAAACTCCCTATGAGGCTAAAGCTTGACAAGCCCCGGATACTAGCCCAATCTCTCAGTTTAGTAAAAGGAAAGCACCATTTCAGATGATAGAGATATTAGAGCCCTCGAAGGGAAATTTGTTTCATCATTTTGTCTATATAAACGGAGGCATCCATGGACAGGTTTGAATGACGGTGCGTATCATGGTGTCATAACTCAATAAACCGTCAGAATCAAGATCGTTGTAGTTCCATCGCATCTCAATCAGTCCCTCAACAAGGGCCATATGGTTTGTTTTTGATCCATTTTGCGTTCGGTGGATGATATTGAGTACGGCAGTCCTTTGCTCATCTGTTTGCGTCTCACCGGCTATAATAAATAGAGGCCAAGGTAAATCACACGTTTCCATCTTGGCAAGGATATCAATGCCTTGCGTGACCAAAGTTTGATGTGATGCCTCTGCTCCATGATAACCCACAGCAGAACGGTTGATCCACAGTAGTGTGGCAAGGCAGTGTAGCGTCGTGACAGCTTGCATCCAAGATGCAGTTCCACAGGTCATATGCGGGTCTAGTGGTTCCAGTATTTTAGACCGAAGCTGGCCTTCTAGACCCAAGAGTTCTTTTTGCCAGGTCGAGTTCGACGTTTCTTTGGATTTGACCACATTGAATACATTCCAAATCGTTTCTAAGATATCTGGGTCACAGCCTGTAATATCCGTCTGGTGAAACTATGTCAGTGAAAGATAGATTTGGTGTTGGAAATTTACTCACCTCTGACTCGTATAGTTCGGGGCGCTTCTTGAAATTGATGGATGCTCTCTGGCGGCAAATGGGTATGTCAGTCTCACTTGTCCAATAGAGTCGACTGAACTCGATGATAGTCTCATGATAAAGAACCCAGTCAAATATTATATCATAACCTTGAGATAAAGTTCGTCGTTTTGATGAAGACTGAATGATATACTTGACGCCATTGAGGTAAATAGCCCATGCTCGAGGGGACGACATATGGAGTGTCTGGAGAGTTAGTAATGGTTCGACAGAACGTCTGGATAGCTACTGACTTCATAAAGATATAATAGCATGCTCGCAACGATATTACCTATAATGACAGAATCTGAGCTACCCAAACTCAATGATTCTCTAGTCATAGTAATCGCCTTGGCTTTGAAACTGATTGCTCTTGCTTCGCCTGAAACATGCAAGGCGGAAATGGCAAGAAGAGCGTTTAAAACCGAGGTGGATGATGCTGACGAATCCTTGAGTCCGATCTGAAGAAGCAGTTGTGCCAAGGATCCGAGTGGGTTCAAGAAGAAATAACCCGAATTTTGAAGATCTGATCTTTTAGTAGGTTATCTAGTGGATTGCTTATTTCCAAAGAAATGGAAAAAGAGAACATACAATAATGAAGAAGATTTGCATCGTCTCTGTCCACTAGCAAAAGTGGAATAGACTTGGGAATCTGATTGTGGAGAAGCTCCTGTCGCATCGTTCCTGTGAATAGAGAACCAGTAAGATTGACGGACTAAGACGAGGATGAAGATGACAAGGGAATTCGGGCTGACATACTAGCATCGCTCGAAAAGGCATTATACCAGGAAGCGACATGCCATTGCGACATGTTAACAAATAGCGTTTGGTCAACAGACTCATCTTCCAATTCATTGGGCTTTTCGTATGGCCATGAGCAAGGTGTTGACAGGGCTCTTTTTCCATCGCCGTCCTTGGGCCAAGACAGCCTGAGACCGTAACCTTGACACTTCCGTCCTGCCAGTCTACAGTTGGCACATGTGGGAACTCGGCGGTCGCATCGAATCCGACGATCTGGACTGTCAGCATGTGATTGCTTGTTCATTGGGTCCTCATGATCTGACATACCTCTGCAAGTCCCGCAAGACCTTTTGGGCTTGGACCTAGACAACTGATCCATATCACACCTACACTGATATTAAGTCTGGATTACAGATGCTGTTGTGAGGTCAAGTTGTGCGAATTATTACAAATCCAACAAATGATTACGTTTTGTTATCAGCCTGTAGACAACCCCACTTTGCTGTCTCCCTCTCTCGCTAATAGTTGCTCTCTCTTTTGGATAGACGAATCATGTCGAATACCGGGAATGATCCACACAGGTACCCATATTACTTGGGTGGTCTAGTTCACATGATAGGCCATGATCTTCTAGTTTATTTCATTATGTTACCTCGCTAAATAACGGAGTTCAATATCGCTTCCTGAATCCAAGGGATCAACATACTCATTGACCCTTGTTCTTGGTATAGCCCTTTCGAGCAAGTCGCCATCTATCTTCGTCGACTTCAAAATCCAGAGACCCCATTTCTCCCGTACTAAATCTCTTAGAACGCCCCGACTTGTCGTGAAGAAGATTAATGCGTTCCAAAGACCCTGCAGCGGCATAACGGTCACAATGGCAACCTGGTATGAGTACGGAACTTCACGGCCAAGAAGCCCAAGAACGCGATTGATACTTGCCGGTACCCACGTCACGAGAACACTAAGCGTGAATATGAATGTTGTGAATAGGTATGCTCGCTTGATGGGGTCTCTAAGCCAAAACTTGGCCGTGCGTCTTGATTTGACGAGTTGATTGTTTTGTTGGTCTAGCATAGATATTGACTGGTGTATGCTCTTTGTATTGCTCGTAGTCGACTCTAAGGTTCGCGGCGTTGGGCTCGGAGGGATCGGTTCTGTATTTGTAGTCTCAGGGGCTATTTTATGAGCAACAGGGACGGCAGCAACGGCAATATTCTCTGATTCCTGGATATAAATGCCCGTGTTCGTTTGTGTTAGCTATTGCGCGTCAGTTCATGATTTACCAATTCAGGGAGAGTGCTATTGTACTGTGTGGTTATCAACAACTGAATTCTCAATACGCGAGTTTGAGATATTCCGAGCTTCATTTCTGGCACGAAAGAGGCGGAAGCCGACCATGGTGTTCAAAATGATTGACGTGGCGATGCAGACCCATACGAAGAAGTAAGAAGTGAAAAGTCGTATGCTAGCCCATTCCTCTCGAATCCAACACCAGCTCTGGCAATATATCAGTAGTTGGCATCTCTAGGACCAAGTTGACTGGTAACTTACAGTTGTCGCTCCATAGACGGGACCACGGGCTGGAGTAGAAATGAAGAACAGGCTAAATCCTGAGATGAATGGTCCCCCGAAGCAAATGATGGAGTAGAGTCGTTTATTAAAGGTATGCGGATTCGAGTGGAAGAAGACAATCCTAAAAGTATTCACCGACATGCCGAGAGACCACCACGCGTCAGACTGCATGAATCTATATTTATAGGTTAGTATAAATGCTGGGTAGTTACCAACATCCCAGAGTGTTACTTACACGTGCACCAGAAAGCTCTGGGCCCTGCAAAGTGCCGAGTTTTGGCCATGGGCCAATCCATCCCGAGAAATAACGGTCCCTATACTCGCACCCAAATTCGCAATACTCGCAAACATGATAAACGTATTTCGAGGATTGCGAAGCCGCGGTATGCTTCCGTACGTTACAAAGATGAGCAGGACGGACACGAGGCTGATAGAAGAGAATACCCTCTCCAGCAACGCAAGCAGTCCCAGTTGAGAGTCGGAAAACATTTCGGAGGAGACATTCGAGTATTGATGCGTTGCAGTCGACTGGGAACCGGCCCATCTCTTGCAGCGGCAGTTTGCGGAGGGATAGAAACCTGGGGAAATGGGACTGCCAGGTTTTAGGATTTTCATCCCCTTAACGACGTAATCCTGGTGGCTTGAAAGATTGCCCATCTTTGGTCTGAAGGATCAGCCCCCCAGGAAACTGTTTGGAGATGGATGCTTACTATGATCCCTCTAGGGCTATCCATTGGCTCCGCGTAAAGCCACAATTGCATTCCGCCAATGCTGACATTTCGGTGACGACTAGGCTGCCTATCACCGGCCTTCCATTCTAACCATGTTAGGCATGTCGTCTCTGTTCCTTGCCGTTATATGCGCAGGTGAAACCATTACGCAGCTTGACTTCTGTCTCTGTCGAGTCTGGGCTTCAAAGTTTAAACCTTCGGTCAAAGACTGGGGCAGGTCCAACCGTACGCTAATTGAAGTTGGTGTTGACTGCAGACCCCACCTCATATTTAGATTGGTGATCGGATCGAAGTAAAAGCCAAAATACAGGGGATTTACCCCTGTCGAGACCTGAGTCGTGGAGATGAGGCGACTGTACATGTGTAAAACGATATACTGGTATTAGAACGCAGCTCCTGGAGTACCTATTAAGGGAATTGATTATCGACCCAAAAGCTTGCCATTTCGTCCTTAACTAAGTAGTGCGGGATTTTGTTATCTTATTAACGACCCAATAAATCCTAATGTGCGTATTTCGCATTTTCAGACTTCCGGGCTCTATCCTGTTTGAGGAGTTAAGTTTTGATATACATGGAGGGCAAACTAGTAAGAATAAACAGAAAACTCTTAAGTATTACTAAAAAGACTTATTGTAATTATTTTATTACTTCTTTCTGCCAGGGATAGTGCCAATCAGACACCACCCCACCGAAATCGCATAAATTCTGATCCATGGTAATCCTATCAATAGGTAGGTCAGAGATGCAAACCAGATACCCGAATATTCAGCAAAATATATCACCAAATCAAGGTGCTCCATTCACACTAACAACTGTGTAATCATGAGTGGGACTAACAGCTCTCGCTATAGGGATCGTCTGCAAGTAACCCTTCTGGCTCCTGCAAAGATACTACGGTATCTACACAGTTGTGCGTGACACTGGAGCTCATGATGTTGCAACTGTAAACATTATATGTGATTTAAACTACCGAAGCTCATAGTAAAATCAAGGCCGTATTTAGTCTTGGCCAATATTAATTCATGATATCTGATTAAGCTTGGCTCACATACATGTTTCATGTTCAACAATCTGGGTGCATGAGATGACAAAATAAGACTTGAACATCGCCCTCGGTGTAAAATCAAAGATCGATCTCAGATAAGAAAAGCAGACCCAAAATCAATCAGTAGTGAGGGAACGAAGACATGAAAGCATCTCTCAACTCAAAAGGACCCTCTGACGGACGAGGTAAGTTCTTAGACACATCCTGATTAACAATCGCAACAATGAGTGTGCTCTCCTTGGCCTTTATGAAGGCCTGAACCATACCCTCGGCACTGTCCACAAAGAACTTCTGCTTGTAGGGTAGACTTCCCGCCAGTGAGAGCAGGTTACTCGTGCTGATTGGATTAGGTTGGTCTCCGGTAGAATAATGAGTGCCACTGTGTATCACCACATGGATCAACTTGTGTGATGCTTGGGCGGCCAGCACAGCAACGTTGCCTAGGTGCATCAAGAAGGAACCGTCCCCTTCTACACAGATAACACGACCCTTATGCGGGCCCATAGCGACACCAAAGGCGAGGGGATATGTGTTTCCCATAGCACCGATCGACAAAAACGAACGAGACATATCCTCATGCCTCTCCTTGCGGACCATGTAGATCTCGCGGGAGATTTCACCAACAGAGGATACAGTGACATCTGATGGATAAAGCCGCTTGAGAACAATGCGGACAGCGTGGCCGCGTGATAATGTAAGACCACTTCGAGATGATCGCCAGTCTGTTGGTCTGGTTGTGTTTTTTGCGACATTTGTAAGAGTCGGTTGCCAGACTTCAACATCATAGCCACGTTCAGGGATGTAAGAGGTGAACCTATTGCTTGGAACAATAAGAGCAACAGGTGTATGGCGCTCCTTGGCGATTCTGACGAGCCGTCCGACAGCATTTGTAGCTTCTTCAAGCGTCTCCGGCATCATCTCATAGGGGAACTCTCCAGCTTTGAGAGTTTCCAAGGTACGGGGACCTCTCAACGGGTACTCTGCCTTGTCATGCTCGACTCTCTTTCCTCCCTGGCCGATCATGAGAAGCATTGGAATTCCAAACACCTCCTTAGCAGCGAGGGACTGAAGGGGATTGAGGGCCTCTGAAAGGCCCGAGTCGGGCATATATGCCACTGCGAGCTCCTGAGCGGAGAGGTAGTAGCCAGCAGCCAAGCCGATGGCAGCGCCTTCGGTTGCTGTGACTATCTGCTCTGGGGATCTTTTGGTGGCAATTAGATATGAGTGAAATCCTCCCAAGCAGGCTTCGGCGACACCATAAGCATGAGTGATGTCATTGCCGACAAGTGCTTCCTCATAAAAGAGTTGAGGATCAAGAGTAGTCATTGTAATAGCTGGCATGATGATTAAAAAGCTATAGAACTTTTGAAGATGATATGGGGAACATTCAATTTGGTAGAAGGTTCCAAGTTTACATGTATGATTAAAGTGTGAACTAGATATTTTGAACAAGTGCATGCGGTACCCTCCATTATTATAACCTTGGGAGTGTGTCTTCACATTCCAATGTCACACCACGTTTAGGGATCGGAGATCGGGATTAGTGCGGGCCTTGGCTTATTCGAGCACTCCCGACGGCTCCGATGCGGGGTTTCTCGAGACGTTACCGAATACCGAAGCCTGCAGTCTCGAGTGGTGTTATAGTGTTCGAGACTCGTGACAGATCACCTTGAAAAGCTTAGGTATATGGATTTCCCCGGTGGATCGACTGATTCTTGCCTTGTTTGGGCCTTCTGATGACATCGAAAAACCAACATATTGCTTCCAGAACCACAGCTCGGGCAACCAAGTAAATAAATCACGCCAATTGGGACGGTGGAAATATTGTATATAGAAATATAACTCGTTCGCTTCAAAAATGTGCACACATTTCTCAAACATGTGCTCATTAATGGGACCACGTACTGTCAATGAACATGACGGTTGCATTGCATCCAAGTGATGAGACTTTGAAGTAAAAGAAACGCGGGGTAGCGGCATATTGAAGTGGTGTTTCCCTTCCCGGTTAAGACATGTGTCGTCTGACTTTGGGGATCTCATGTTTGTGGCGGCCTACCCCGACTTCTTCCTTTGAAGTAAGAGGGGCAGCTGTCCGTTCCCCAGACTCAACTCAAGTGGAGCTTGAATGCATGTCTCGTGTCAGTCTGACAAACATTTGTGCCATTGGTTCAGATATATTGACCACGAACTATTCTATGCTTTATTGACCTAGGTCCTACCAGCTCTTAATCACTTGACATAAAATTCGAACTTTCAGCTGACCATACTCAAAGATATAACACACGGCAAGTCATGCTGCCTATAGATTGAGCGGTGTAACTATATTCCTGATACTATATACATGAATTAACCCAGCATCTGCATATCCTCCGCATACCTAGTTCAAAATACCCTACATATTCCTCACTCAGTCCACCCGCAAGAAAAGGTACTTCCCGTCACCGGTGCTAGGTTGAACCAACACTTGGTGTATTGCAAAGGGTTCTCCACGTTCAAGTCATCCATGCTGGGAACATCAGCGTTTGGAATTGTGCACTCTTCGGGTTTGTCCCCAAAGGGGTCGTGACACTTGTCCTTGTTGTCGATAATATACTTGACACAGTCGTAATTGTTCCTGAGGGCGGCTTCGTAGTCTAGGACGTAACCCTGGAACTTCTTGAGGTCGTCTCCGCCGAACCAATGCACCTGGGTGCTGACCGAGGGCACTGAGTTTTGCCTAGAGCCGAAGCAGATGCAGCGCTGGAGGGTGTCAGATCATGTGAACTCACAGAGTTGAGGTATTTTCTTACATTGTCATTCCAAAGGCAGCCCTCCAACTTGTCCCTGCAGATTTCTTCAGACATATCCACTCTTACAGAGATGCTTCCAACACCATCATGACCCTATACAAAGGTCAGTTCCTATTCAGCTACAAAGATGCATCAAAAGCTTACCTTGAAACACTTTGTATCTTCCTATGTTGGTGAAGAAATATGTTAGAGACTTTCATACTTTCACACGACCACAGCATGTGTGCTACTTACATCGCTGACCATGAGGAAGAAGTCGGCCGCGTTTCCGGACTTCATCGCCTTCACAACTGCGAACTCGTCCTATCTTTCGTTAGCGAACATTTTGCGGCTTGATAGGGAGTTATTAAAACGCATGAACATACCCATTTCTTTTGGACCTTGGAAATATACTCCTTGACTCCGGCATTCACAATCTTATTGCTGAGCCAATTGGCATCACCGAAGAACGAGGACACCCACTGATTCGCGTCTATGCCAATATCACCGGGCGTCTCACCACGGAAGAGGTGTTCGATAAAGCCCTTGGTTGACTTCATGACCTTGTCGAACATGTCGCCATACGCACTCTCCAGTTTGTCGTTGAGAGTTTCAGGCGACACCTGGTCTTGCCAGCTCGTGCCTGCAGACATGGAGGCGAAAATACCTGCAAAGGCCGTTGTGGTGCCAGCAATCATAGGGTTGACGACCCCGAAGCCAGCCACTGAGGTAAGAATACCAACGAGCATGTTGAGGAAATCGCCGTTGTCACTTTCGGGCGGAGTGCCGTAATCAGCAACGATTTGCTTGATGCCCGAGGAAAGCTCCCGGACAGCTTGCTCCACAGTCTCCATCCAGATCTTCATAAAAGCCTGGAAGACATTGCTCATCTGAATGTGCATGTAGAACGACTCAGGCGGGTTGTATGTATCACAACTTTTAGTTCCAGGCCCAGCACAGTTGCCCGCGATGAACTCGGTGCAATCAATGGTCGAACCGCCTTGTTTGCCATCAGCCAATACTTGCTTGAAGAACTTGTTTGACCAGTCCTCAGCTCCTTGGTCATTGATGAACTTGTTCCACCAGTCGGCAGCACCACTCTCTTTCCAGGCACCACGAACTGTGTCGATATCCTGTGAGTCAAACTGGTAACCACAGATATCGTCGGGACTTTTGCCATTGTCTGAGCCTTTGTTAACGACAGTGATGTTATTGTCCGCTCTGCGGATGGCTTTCCGGTTGCTGAAAGCCTCACGGGCATCTGGGAATGAATTTGGGGGGATGATGCTACCCAGCGCCAGGGGGACTAGTAGCCCACATTGGAGCAGAGTATGAAGAGCTACCATGTTGACAGTTGTATTGCCTGCTCGATTGATCAAGAAAAATGAGAAGAAACTGTTACTCGGCCGACTCTGTGCACTCGAAAGTACCTCATTTTATAGATATCTCGACATTCTCCCACACGGACGAGAAAGCATCTTCGGCAGTCGGAATTCCGAGCCAAGACGGTAGGATGGACCTTGAAACATTGATCAACCCACTGAGATGACGGCAGGAACAGTATGGCGTGGCTCTTGACCAAAGTAAATGTTCCTCTGCCGATCTGCAACGCTAGGGATTATGGTTAATTTGGTCCTTCTGTGGACCTGTCTCCACGCTCGGCAAGTCGGCAGTAACCCGCTCGATGAGAATGAGATTAGAGAGGCCTTGGTACAGCACCTAATCTTAGAGTCAACCATGTGAAGGATTTCTAGTTCCATGCCTTTCTCCATGTGTTTTAGAGCTCTAGGGGCTCGGAGTGCTATTATATCTCACCGCACTATTTTGTTATTGAAGCTTTTAGTCGGCTGCTATGTTGTTTTCTATTTGATGTGTATTTGACTGTGAAAATGGTCCATGCAAACTTCGATTACTTTCGAAAAATTGCAGAACAAGAAAACGCAAGTCTCTCGTCCTACGAGGGAGTTGGAAATGAGGAAATGGAAATCTCTGGGAATTACGCCAATATAAGCTCACTAATACTCCTATCCTACGCGTAGTTATAATTTACAAACTTGTGGTTTGGTTGAATCCTAATACTACGTAGTAGTATCTGTTCGGATCACGTTTTCCGCAATCACCAACTTGGTTCTTGACCCTTGAGGACTGAAGGATCGTAGATATTCCCATTTTAAGGCCGGGCCACTTGACGGCATAGGAGGATACAGGGGTATATACAAACGGAATTCCGTTCTTAAGTCAAAAGAGAATTCAGCTCGCTTGGTGGCCTGACAAAAGCATATTAAAGATCCTTTGCCAAGGCTAAGCATTGCCATATCGGTAACAAGTCAATCTTACCTGCATTGCTGACTGGCTCATTTACCCTTAATAATTTGAGATTCGTTAGAGATCACACGGAGAATTGATATTAGCGCACTCTAGAGGATCTTGCCAAGGCCGGTCGGCAATGAAGGGCCGTGAGGATTGCTGCGCCTCAAACGGCACAAGACAAGCAACAATTTACTTGCCAGCAGTACCTAGAGAAGGTAGAGATTCAATGAATTTACCTTCTAAGGCTGTGCACCAACCCGCTGCAAATCAGGATGGTTCAATGAGATTTGGCCTAGCCCAAGTACCTTACTTAACTCGCATATCCAGTTCTCTACATGCTACTGTTCAGAATCAATTTACATCAGTATTCATACTCCTCTATCCAGTGCTATTTCGTAAGATACTAAGAAGCCTTTGTCTATCAAACGGATTGGTTTGACTAGCATATAGAACAAACTTGATGGTCAAGGAGGTCACAGAATTAATGTTCGACTTCTTGCGGCTGGCAGGCAAATCCTTAAGTATTCCGAATCAAACGCTCAAAGCTTTTTAAGGCAGTACAAGGCTCAAATGCAAGTAGCTAGTCCTGCTCACAGATGGATAACTTGATTTACCTCGAAGTTAAGGAAACCTGGTACTCGAGCAATCTCTTGTAGCTCAGGAAGTGAATACTAATAGAAAAGGGTTGTATTTCCTGTCTGTTGCGATGCCAAAACATATTCCATGCAATTTACAGTGATGTCAGCATTAGATCTCAGAGATGCAAGTCTCGCCAGAAATGGTGAATAATATCATATGACTGGGTTAGAACTTTGGTAGTTGGTTATCGTAAATTGCCCTGCGAGCCGGCGGCGGAGCAACCATAAGTCCTCATCACATCATGTTTTGCCTATTGTCTCGGCTATCTCGGCATTTTCCAACCAGGCGATATCAAGGTAGCGGACGGTTCTAGAGGAGAACATGCAAGCTGAATAAGCGAATTAAACAGATCATAACCATACTGGGAGTGAAGGGCGTTATTGACATTTCGAGATAGCATCATAGACTGGTCACTGCACAGGTATCGATCCCCTCCGTCTCATCGATTACACTGGTAAGCCTGCCTTTGCAAAACCTCACGTGGACTTTTCACGTCTGATTTATCCATACTCTGAATTTAAGCGACTCAGCGGCTGATCTTCAACAATTTTCTTTTATCTTAGTTATTACTCATACCATTCAGAAGCCAACCAGTAAGATGACCAATTGGAACGACGCCGAGTACACTCTCTACTCATCCCCATTCTCCCTCTATTCAATGATGGCCCGCCATACAATTCAACTTGGCCCAACGACCCATGGCGCAATGCCACCAAAGAGCATCATTCTGCACTTCATCAATCACAAAGCCAACGAAAACCTCAATGAGAATTACCTTATCAACGTCAACCTAAAGGGCCAGATTCCTGCCATGACTGGCAACCTTCTGAAAACTCCGCTTACTGAGAGTCGTTCCATTTCGCTCCATATGGCAGAGAAACATTATCGAGCTATGATACCGGCGAAATACGAAACTGCAGTCCGACATCTCTTCGAACGACTGCATTCTATTTATGGCCTGTCAATTAGCAACAAGAATCCAACGCCAGATATGACCAAGCGCAACCCTTCACCGGTGGAAAAGATTCTTGACAGAACTGATATCAGCCCGGAATATCGCCAGGTTCTTGAAGCCAAGCTCGCATTGTCGGTTGCATCCCTAATTTGAAATACTTAATGCTCTTACTGACACGGTCTTTTAATCAGTCATGACAAACACAACGGGGTAGCCTTTCAGCCTGATATCGTAGCTAAGAATCGGGCAGAACTCAAGGGCATCTTTGAAGAGGTTGTTGATTGTAGGAAGGAAAGTGGATCTTTTGGGAATCATGATGAATGGACCTTTGGCTCTGAGGTAGGACCGACTATTCTCGACAGTCACCTTCTTCCTTTTGTGCTTCGCTGCATTGAGGTAGGTAGTCCTGAACTTGTTCCGGAAGAGTTACAACGCTGGGCTGAGTCCAAGTCGAAAAGCTCGTCGTGGCAGAAGGTTATGCATGGAAGGCCGACGACATATCATCCATCAATGGGCCCTGTTGCGGATATGGTTGATATGATGTCACTCTAGAGTTTGCAAACTTTCGGTCACTTCGAATTTGAATTCTGGAGGAAGGAATAACTAGAAGATTTTGATATAAATCTAGCTATCTAGATTTCCCTCTATATGTAATACTTATATATGAGTGAGCTGATATGCGTAATACTTCCTATTTAATGATACTTCATGGATCTTTGCATCTAACAGTCTACAAACAAAGCAAACAAAGCAGGATCCAACATTAACACAATTGCCATCTATCTGGCAGAGCATGAAGAAGCTAAGGCCCCTGCTAGTAATTCAATCAATAAAAGTTCCCTGGCTATTTATCGCGGGTTCAGCTGGACGCCACACAATGCTACGCTCACGCATTGATTGGCTAAGAAGCTTATCTAGGACTTGCCAACATCACCAATCTCTATCCAAGGCGTTAAATAGTTTTAGCCACATTGGGGCTATTCCGCCTGCCTTGGCTTGTCTCGAACGTAGGCTTTTAAGCGAAGGCTGAGCCAACTAACTATTTAATACATCGCCTGATCTCTGCAGGTGAGACAGTCAGGAAATAACATAAAGAAACGCAACCCCACCCTCAGAGTCCCTCAGAGACAATGAATCAGATAAAAACAATGTCTCAGGACCAGGAAGCTATATCTCGACCCTGTAACCCTCCTGAGGGTTATGAGGTTCTTGACACAACATTCCAACAACCGAATGATGCAAAAAGGATGCGCCATCTGAGCCGTCTCGACACAAATGCCATCTTGGTCATGGTAGGCGGCGTTTTGCTACTTCTTATTTGTCGCGTTTCTCTGCTTCTTATGGTTCGGCAACGAGAGCAATAATGTCTGGTACCAAATTATTACCACGGGTTGGCTGACTCGTTCCATCACCATCACGTCTCTTGTGCTGCGATGGGCGGTAGCTGCGCAAGCTGCTGTAATGACATCCATGGCTGCTGCCTTAATGCTTCAGCTGTCAGAAACGCCTTTACCGAAAGCCGCCGCTGTTTCGCTGGTCGTTAGCTCCAATAGAGGTCCGCATGAACTTCTCACTCGCCTACCTCACACCTTGGGTCGACAGAGTTGGCTGTTCTGGCTGGCTGTGCTGCTTATGACATGCACAACAACTTTGCTACAGTTTACGTCGACAGCGCTTTTGTCGGATATTGGCAAAGGGACCATCATTGATCACAAAGCCCTCAACATGTCATTTGGCCTCGATTATTATCTGGCCAGCACGTTTACCAGTGATGTGGGTTATCTTGGAGCGAGGCCGGTCAGCTGCCCTATCTTTGCTGAGTACGCAGAGCCTGTGCCCACGCGCGACGGTGTTACAGACACGGGATTGTCGATGCGTGCTTTCCTGCCGATGGATCGACAATCCGACCGTGAGGCTGCAGTCAGCTATAGTGGCATGGCGACTGTATCGGACACAAGAGTCGTATGTAACCATCCTTCTCAAACCTCAAGGTCCACCCTTTTTCAGACAACTCCTTTGCAGACGACCTTTGGATTGGGGGATCTGTCTGGACGGAAATGGTGGTGCCGAGAATGAAAACTTGGTCGGGGGTAAATGGACGTGTCCATCCCTCTCATTTCAACGGTTCCTTCGATGTCCCGCAAGCTTACGGCGACGCGGGCCTCCGGGATCCCATCAAACTCTGCAATGTTCCTTTCATCGGCCACGATGGCTCACGCGACACCGGACTGGTCTCAGAGATGTTCCCTATTTCATCGGATGTCAAACAACCCCTTCCCATGGGGCCTATGTATCTTGTGATCAATACTACAGGCGAAGAAGACCACTGGTTCGGTCCCAATAACTATGAAAGTGAGCTCAAGATTGAAAATGTGCTTATCGACAGCACCGTATGGACCACACTACAGACCGAAAAGATTGGCCTGTCATTCCGCATGACGCTTTGCTCGTTCGCCCCGCACGTCCAAGATTTGAATATCACGGCTAAGCGGCCACAGGGTGCTGCTGAGGCAACAACACGCTGGCTAGCTTCGTCATACACATACGACACGAAGGCCATCCAGGTACAACTAGGAGCTACTAAGCATCTTCTACCGAACATCAACCGTGGAATCTTCGATCTTGCAAAGAAGGATTCATGGCTCATGCCACAAAATCCGAACAAGGGTGAAGGGGGCGTTGTGCCTGGCCCGCTTCAAACCACAGAACCAGTTGCCATCAGATGCAGCGCCTTCGACGGCTTACCAGGCGCGATTCAAGCCGGTAACTGCACTGAGTGGGATGATACGAATGGTTTCGTGCCCAACCCGCCCGGCTTCGACAAAGGCGACAATAGTAGTAAGGCCCACGGCACTACACTGCGTCGCTTCCATGCCGCCCTGTTCAAGGCCACCATGGAAGACACGGGCAGTGCAGCCTGGGCGATTCAAGGACTTATCACGACCCTCTTTGGGATGTCATACTACGACTACATATTCCAGTTCGATGTGCCATCGCCAACAGACTTGGAGATTGAGCGAACTGTCACACGGCCTACATCATTCAAGTTCTTGGCGATTGTCTTGGCACTATTGGCTTTGCACATGATCCTGATGATATCTGCAACCTTGTGGTTCCTACGCTATGCGAAAGATGTTTTCATAGGCGGCTCTTGGGCAGCGGTTGCGCGTGTATTGGGCCCAGCCACAAATGCATGGGTAGTAGAGGCAGGTGCAATATCTGATGCGGATGTAAGTAAAAGCTTGGATAATATGGGTCAGCGGGATGTCTTGGTTGGATTGATGCGGTCTGGGAATAAAGTCCGCTTAACGAAGAGAATTTGAACTCAGAATCCAGATGAATAGTTGGAGGTTTGTAGCAGCACCTTTCCAGTGTCTCCAAGCCTGAAATAAGCAGGAGGAAATAGCTGCAACCTTCTCACATGCCCGTAGCCAATCAACATCGTGTGCTAATATTCATAAGTTTCAGAGAAAGTCTCGTAAGCTGATGGTAGAGGAACATCCAATTGTCGGGCCCTGTCTGGAGCATACATATCTGCTTTCTAACAGATGGAAGAATGGTTAATCGCTGGCTTCACAATGGATCTGGACAACCTACTTTATCCGCCTTGACATCCGGCGTTCGCATGAAGACAGCCTTCCCGTCCTTGCCAAAGTATGCCAAATCCTATGTACTCTTTCAGCCTCAGTCACATGGAACGGGTGTTCTCTTACCTTGTCAAAGGCTACTTGGTTCTTCTTGGCAAACGTGATCCAATTCTCACTAAAGGGGGCACGAGTCACTTCAAGACAGCGGAAGTGCCAGATCTTCCATTCGCCATCTTGTTTTAGAAAGTCCAAGGCGTAGTGACACCAGACCCAGTGAGTCCAAACCCTCTTTCCATCGACATTCTTATCTTCAGGCTCGTACAAGAACTCGGGCATGGCTCCAACGTTACTGGGATCGGATAGACCGCTTTCAACTCCTGCCATTAACCAGAAGCCTTTGGCCGTCTCACCATCCCCGGCGACCTCAATCAGTGGAGTAGTAGTCTCATGCAGGATTAACTTTCCCGGTGGGGATGGTCGGCCGCTGTGATAAGCCATGACGCTGTCGTAGTCTGTGTATACACCAACATTGGTGTATTGTGCATGTATTCCAGGGGTGCCTCGCTTGACCCACAGGGCTTTGATCTGCTCGTCTTGAAAGACATTGTGCAGGTGCATGTACTTGCTGAATAGGTTCTCAACAGCTCCTCGGTCGTAAGCCTGTATCACGTAAACAAGCTGGATTTAAAGGATTGGTACTTTCAGTCGCTTACCCTTTGGGCTAGCCTCTCTGCTGCGACTACTCTGGCTTCGAGGGCGGAAATAGAGTCTAGTGACCCCATGTCGTCGTCAGTAGAAGTACAAGAGGTAGAAGCTGTTGGCAAGATTTCTAATTATCTTTTATGTTTTCCTCTCTTGGAGTGAGATTCGATGAGAAGACGCTTTTGACTTCATATACCTACTCCATACCTCCATTCTTCCCGAACCGACAGGCCCATCAGAAAGTATTCTCGCTCTTGGATGTAACTCGTGGAATTCAGACGTAGCATGTAATCTCTATAGTAACCTCTAACAAGAATAATCCTCTGACCTCCTGTCCGTGATGGCGAAGGCTTCTGTGTTTCGATGTTTTGACAACCCATCAAGTCCGAACCTCAATAAATTAGCAAAATCACATGTGAAACACCATATCCTTCTCATTACATCTTAAACGGAGAGACGAGATACTATCCTTTGTCATCATTACCATCATCATTACCCCACGTTTAAGTAGCACTACCGTGGTTCGGGTATCGGCTCCACATTCCCGGTCAATCATTCGGTTCGGCCCCTGCTTGCAGTTCGGTATCTATAACTCTCTCTCCAAGAAGCATTGAACAGCCCATTTAAGCTGTCAAATTGTTCCGCCGCTACCAAGTCGATCAGAGCAAGGGTAATAGGGAGGCTTGATACCCCGCATTTGAGCATCGGCTTGTCCACATGGTACCGCTAGTCACAAACCCCAGGTCCATGTTTATATAACGAGCCTGTTTTGCAGTGGCGGCGTAGAAGGTCTTGATCTGTAAATACGCCGCATCTATCTCCCCTGGGACTCGACATATCGAATTAGGCCATGGATGCTGAAAAGACATACTCCGATCACCTGGAAGAGCCTCATCATAAGCCCGATACTTCATCAGGCTATGTAGAAGGCAATGCACTTCTAGTTGATGCACATGGAAACATCAGACGCCTTCCAGTCCCCTCCAACAATCCTAATGACCCTCTCAACTGGAAGCCCTGGAAGAAATGGGCAGTGATAGCAACCTGTTGCTGGTTCTGTAAGAGCAATGCTGCCTCTGTATTAGCCTCCAGATGGCCAAACTAACATATCTAATAGCTGTCATGGGACTGGCGCTGGCTGGTGGCTTGGGAGCCATTCTGTCGGTCTTCTTTCAGCTCTACGGGCCGCAAGGCTATGGTCCATCTGACATCGCATTTCTTTTGACTCTTCCATCTCTTTGCATCGGCCTGGGTGAGTAAACAGCAGTTCTTTCTCAAAAGAGAGGCACTAACACAGCATCAAAAAAGGAAACTTCATTATCCTCCCGGTAGCACTGGCCTATGGCCGACGACCAGTCTTCCTTGTCTCGACAGTGATCCTTCTTGCAGCCACAATAGGTTCAGCTGCTCAGAACAGTTACAACGGCCACCTCGCCAGTCGCGTCATGCAGGGTCTCGCAACTGGTGCTTCAGAATCTCTATTACCACTAATGCTCACCGAGGTTACTTTTCTTCATGAGCGTGGAAGAGTGTTTGGCTTGTATTGGACTGTTCAGAACGTCCTCAGCAGTCTGATGAATCTTACCAGTAGCTACGAGACTGCATCTCTTGGCTGGAGATGGTACTACTGGGTCTTCGCCATACTGGTCGGCGTTGGCTTGGTTCTGGCTTGTCTGTTTGGGTTTGAAACTCGTTTCCAAAGACCAGTTGTGAGTCTTGATGGACGAGCTGTCCTGACGGATGACTTTGGGGTCACTCATATTGTTCCTGACAGCGAAGCTCAAGAGTATCTGGAGCGACATGGCATCGAGAGTCAACCAGGTGATGGCATGGATGTGCCACCAAAAACTTATGCTCAACTATTAAAGCCTTGGGGCAGCTCGCATAAAACCCCCGGAAAGGTCATCCTGCTTTCTCTGCTTCGAATGGCACAAAGTATGACTTCTCCTGCCATTCTCTTTACTGCTCTCGCCAGCTCTATCACCCTCGCTTGTGTGGTGGATGTGTCACTCACATACGACGCTGTCCTTCAGAAGTACGGCTGGAATCCCAAGGACATTGGACTCATCAATATCGGTGGTATCATTGGCGGTTTGCTCGGTGCTGCATACTGCACCTTGGTTGGTGAGCCTTTTGTCATGTGGATGGCCAAACGAAACCATGGCATTCACAAGCCCGAGCATAGGCTGATCATCTTGGTCCCCGTGGCTATACTTGGTTTCGCAATGTTGATCCTCTATGGATTTATGGCAACATCAGCATTTGAGGGTGGTGGCTCATACTGGGGGATCTTGGTTAGTTGGACGCTCTTCCAGGTGACATTTACTAGTGTTCTGATTGTCACAACTACATTTGCTGCCGAGGCCAGTCCAAAGCATCCAGGACCAGCCCTGGTTATGGTTATCGGCACCAAGAACATTGTCTCGTTTGGTGTAGCATACGGATTGACGGATATGGTAGAGCACGGAGGATATACATGGACTTTTGGGGTGTTGGCTGGGATCTTTGGGGCGGTGTTTGTTCTGGGAATCCCTATCTACATGCTGAACCCGAAATGGAGGAAATATGTTACACAAGCTGAGGAGAGGAAGGGCATTACTACAACAGATTAAAGAAGAGGGGATGCTTGCCGAGAAGAAGAAACCGAAAATTAAGCTTTTGGGCTTGGCGCAAGCTTCTTAGACTCATTATAATCTCAAATATCAAACTTCATTTCACTAGGCCACGATAGTCGTGCTATTCAGAATCCGCAGCTGAGATATCGAGCCAGGTATGTAGCCCATACTTATTTCTTTCTACGGAATAAATTCTGAAAACAATCCAATGGCATATAAACATTCTTCCTGTCTGTTGACACTTGCATTGTAATATAGCTGTGTATGTTAGAAGCTGTACAATCCATGCTAAGAAAGATACATACCTGAGTGGTATATATACCTGTTATAGTTGAACTTTCAACGGTGATGAGATCCTTTTCCACACTAAGCTCTCCGCCTGCATCGTAAAGCGTGGCTTTGCAAGGAAACATTCTTCCTCGATTGGTGAAAAACTATTATGTCAGTTAGTTTCACATATGGTTTGAACATGAACATACCCAGATGGAATCAAGGCCATCTCCTTCGTACTCAGGGTTTGTCTCCTTGATATATATGTCATCGTGGACGGTCACACCTAAATGGGTGATAATTTCTCCCCCGGCACCGTCAATAGAGAAGTCTGAGACTTGGCAACCTGGTGGGTTGACACCTAAGTGACGAGAACCTTCTGGGATAGTTCTATCACTGTAATGGAACTCCATTCCTAGAATCTTAAGGTCGAAGTATACTGACAATCCAGTCAAAGACTTTAGATAAATCCCGCCTGGACCCCCAAACATAGTGCAACTGAGTGGCATATTATCCGTCTTGGCGGTAATTGGTGCCGTAAAAGACTCCTCATTGAAGTGGAGTGATGCGGGTGGATAGTCTGGATACCAGCAGGCCAAGTCCCTCAAGTTGTTTTCTTCAGGTTGAGTTAAGGGAAGATGTGTTGCGGTTCCCAGGCTGATCATCTTCCAATCCTATGGCCAGTTTAGCCATGTTCAATGGTAGTAGGTCGCATATCACTCACGTCGAATTCGGCTCTGATAGCAGCTATCTGGGAAGAAAAGACAAGACGCTTCGTCTTGGGAGCATTCTCCGTGCCAGCCCATTGCGAACTTCTGCCACTGCTAAAAATGCAGCAAGCACCTTGAATACCCATCTTACCGACACCCAATTCCAATCCATGCAAGTCCTGTGCATCTATAATAACCTCATTATCCGTCATATAACCCAGCTGTGAGACTTGATTGTCGCGGTAAATGACTCTGATTCCAGCGATGTATGTGATATGCCCGATTGAAGCTGTTGCAAAGGCTAGTTTCAGGATTGACCCAGGGGGGATCAAACAAGCTGGCTCGGAGTTGATCTTGACGTATTTGCCCACCCGGTGTCGATCCATCCACCGATGGCTTTGGTTGGTCATTACATCTCTCCATTCAAAATCATTCGAGCTATTTCCTTCATCCTGTTGTTGCTGCTCGGCCAGTCTCTGGATCCGGTTTATCAGGCCCCATATCCGCTTCCTATTTTGCATTCGAAATGTGCGGTTACGTCCATTAGTCTGGTTATAAATATATCTCCAGTCACAAGACTTTGGCCAATCAGTTGCCTCAAATAGCCAGCTGCGATCACCTTCTGGGGTAAACCTTGACGCCCAGAACGTTTGGCTGTTGAATATACAGTAGAATGCAGCTGAAGTTAGGCGTGCATTGAGGGCATCCCTTGTCGGTAGGTAAGTAGCGATTTCAATGATGATTTCTGCAGGAAGTCTGTTGAGACAATCCAAGGTTCTACCGATAGTTCGTGAGCCCCTTGGCAATTCGGCCGTTTTGGAGGGCAGGGTCTCAATCTCTAGTATCAAGTAAGGATGGTGTGATGGAATGAAGTATTCTGACGATGGCTCATCTACTTCCGCCACCGTATCCTTCCAGGGATATCGATCCGGTTCGGCATAATTTAGGTCATACGTAACACTATATTTCATATGACCAGCTTTGGAAGGGAGTGGCAGTACATTGCAGACCTTGATAAGATCTGCTAAGGGTGGAGGGAAAGGGTGATATGCTTTCTCGATAAGTCCCCAGCATGCCTCATGAAAAATGAATTCTGCAAAGTCATTTCCTGGTGTTGGTTCACGTATCACGCCTTCGTCAGACCATCTTTCGTCATAGCCGAGAGGGGCCTGAATGCAATCATCTCCAGGATGGACATTAGCAACCCCAGTGACTCCCATGTCGCCATCCTCGCTTTCATATACTCGGATGCATCAGCATTATAGTTATGGAAGTTGGAGGAGTGAACCTACAGACACGGTACTGACTGCGCCAAGGCATGGGGTTTGAGTAGGGCTCTGGGTCGATACCATTGTTGGTCCATGGAAGTAACCCACAAACAACGCAAACATCATCATCCTCCATAATGATCGAAAGAGGCGGTATTTCTGATGTTTTGGAGCCGTTGTGAGTGTATACGGGATGGTTCAAAAGAAATGAGAGAATTTTGCACACGTACGTAGTATGTCAGACACCAGGCCTTTTAGGGCTAGACTTTCTCAGGGTAGCCAAGTTGACTACTCTGTGACCCATATAATTCTATGATGCATAGGTTGCCCCATCTTATATACAACAGTAAATCGTATCGTATTCAGGAAATCGCATAAATAAATAAATAAAACAAGAATCCAGCCGTTTGTTGTGCCATCAACCAAAGATTACACCTTTTAGACAAACTCAAGATACTACCAATGCTTAGATCAGTTCCCAAACATACATCTAATCGCTCGGCCAAGCTCCCCTCACTATATCCCAACTCCAATGGATAAATTCCGGGGTTCACCTTCCAGTCGTGGGACGAGGCATAATGATCACCAAGTGACCTGCCTAGACGGGGTATGTTCCTGGCCTGCCGAGCCCGCTTACCCCTCTTCAAGAACTTTTGAAGCGCCCTGAGAAGAAGCCAGTTAGCGGTCAAGATGGAGAGAGGCATGGGTTGAATTAAGCTTAAAATTCTCTCTCGAATCTGACCGTATTCCCATACTTGGTTGCTAGTCTGTTAATGAACATGAGAATGATGCTAATATTTCTCCATCCACATAATCTTGGGCACGCGGACCACGTCTGTAATAACAAAATCAAGATGCATGCGGGGAAAATGCCAAGTGCCCAGCGTCCAGAAGCCAATGCTGAGATGCAGCATGCTTATCTTAACCTTGTTGCGATTTTCCACTAATTAACCAAGGCCCTCCAATCTGCCCGCTTGGCTCTCACTGAAAAGGATCCCTGAGCTTCCCAACAGGGAGTAGCCCACTGGTACCTTTTCACTTGGCATCTGACATGTCGGACGAATCGTTACAAAAACGTCGCTTTGACCGTTCAATGCCAGCCCCTTCTTGCAGGGAAGATGACAGTATGGATATCACGAGGCTTGGTCGCATTGGAATCCCGGGCAACCGGATCCTGCATTGGAGTTCATGGCCTATATATAATGGTGGTCCCCCCAGAAGCTTTTTTTTTCTTCCCAACCAACTTACGAAGTACCTTCATAGAAGTAGTCTTCTCTGCTGGCCCAACTTATCTGAACTTGTAACCCTATAGTGACTCGACCTACACCATGCGTTACACGATCCCTCTTATGGCAGCGCTCGCTGCCTCAGCTACAGCTACCGCCCCTGCTGCAGCTATCGAAAAACGCACCCAGAAGCTCTACACCCTCGAGACTGCTCCCGGTAGGACTGTTGAAGTTACTGAGGATGAAAAGTTCAAGATGATTGATGTATGTTGCTTCGAGCCACATGCCAAGTTGAATGGCAAAGATAACCTTTGAGCCACTTCAAATCACAAGCAACCAAGAGAATAATCACTAACATAGTTTCAGGACCATGTCCACTTCTTTGACATTACCGAGTGGAAGGATCATAGTGCTGCCCCTTCGGCTGCTCGTCTTGCCAGCACACCAGACAAGTTCCCTAGCAAGCTTGCCCACCAGGCTAATGTCGACAAAATTGTTAAGAAGGTCAATATCAAAAACATTGAGAAGCAGCTCAAGAAGTATTCATCGTTCCACAACCGCTACTTCAATTCAGCTTACGGTGTTGAGGCCGCCCAGTGGCTTTACAAGGAGGTGCAAAAAGTCATCAAGAAGAGCAAGCATCCTCTGGCTTCAGTACGTCTTGTTCAGCACCAAGCTTGGTCGCAGCCCTCTATCATTGTCTCCATCCCTGGAAAGGTTCGCCTCAAGACTGTCGTCACTGGTTCTCACCTTGACTCTGTCATTTCTGACGACCGCGGTGCCGGTCGTGCTCCTGGTGCTGACGACAATGGCTCTGCGTCCATCATGCTTCTCAACCTCCTCAGTGCATTCCTCGAGGACCCACGAATTGCCAAGGGCGATCATCTGAATACTGTCGAGTTCCATTGGTACTCTGCTGAGGAGACTGGACTTCTCGGATCCCAAGATATCTTCAATAGCTACTCCCGACTCGGCATTCAAGTCGAGGCTATGCTTAACCAGGATATGGTTGGCTACAAGGGCCGTGATGGAGTTGAGCGCTTCGGTCTTATCACTGATAACACCAGTCCTACCCAGAACGATTTCCTTAAGCTGCTCATCGAGGAATATGCTGATATCCCTTATGAGGAGTCTCAATGTGGATATGCTTGCTCTGACCACGCCTCAGCCAACCGTAACGGATTCCCCGCGTCTTTCCTCTTCGAAACTCCCTTCGGAAATCACAACCCTTACATTCACACTCCCAATGACACGATTGCGAACATTGACTTTGATCACATCATGCAACACGCCAAGGTCACTGTTGGTTTTGTTTATGAGCTTGCCCACCGCAACTTTACCGTCTGAGGGGTTTATGCCAGGGAAAGGGTTAAGCATTCAAACAGTATATAATAAACCACCAATTGATGACAAATTGATCATTGAGTTCATCGTAGTTCGACCGTAATTATCCTTTCTGGACCTATATGAATTTCGACATATAGTATTAACGCTCCCATGAATGGAGTCTGGAGATGAGGGGCTACCATCATGATAAAGTATCGAGTAGCGCACTAAGTTTCACAAGACCATGCGAAGCCAAATATTATAGATATCTCTGCACTGGCTCCGGCTATGAGCTTGGTATTCCATCATCCTTTGCTCATTTTTAATACGCCGTCGGACTCGTATCGCTCCTAGGGATATCTATGACGTACACTATTTCGTCGTCCCGTTTCTTCAAAGACATTCTATCGTCATAAGGCATACAGCCTTTGCATATGACGATATAACATTCTTTCTATTACGTCTTTGATATTATTTTCTGTGCTTACATATATAGTCTTGCTTCTGGAAGATCTCGAAGACCCTCCAGATCTAATACCTTCCAACAGTCTCATTGACTTCCCACGAATATAACGATATTGTAGCTTTGCATTACAGCTATCATGACGGCTTGTAAGTCAAGGCACTTTATAAGATTATAATTGCCCAGAATAGTAATTAACTATCGTTAGACCAGGCAAACAATCAAGACCTCCAAGCCAGTTCCCTGTTTGACGTGTCACACATCACAGCAGTTGTAACAGGCGGTGCAACCGGCATTGGATTGATGATAGCTCAAGCTCTGCAATCCAACGGAGCAAAGGTCTATATCACCGGCCGCCGAAAGGAGGCCCTCGATAGAGCCCAGAAGCTATATAGCACAGGCCCCGGAAGTATCCATGTCCTTTCTGGGGATGTGAGCCAAAAGGTCGAGGCTATTCGTCTGGCGGAAGAGATAGGCCAGAAAGAGCCTGACGGCATTCAACTCCTTGTGAATAATGCTGGTATTGCAAAAGATGATGATACGAAATTCTGTAAGTGGATGAATCATGTTGGAGAAGGTTCATGCTGATTGGACCCATGATGCAGCCTCAGTAGGAGAGCCCGACACAACCAATGCCAAGTCTCTTTCTGAGCACTTTCTCAAGACTGAACCTGAGCAGTGGGCAGAGACCCTAAAGACCAATGTGACAGGACCATACTACATGTCTATGGCCTTCCTTCCACTACTCGCAAAAGGCCGTGACGCCACTCCAGGCTATACATCGCAGATCGTCAACGTTTCGTCCATCTCAGGAGCCATGAAGGGCTCCAGCATGGGCCAACCAGCCTAAGCTACCTCCAAAGCAGCTCTCACGCACCTCAGCCGCATGCTCGCCACTCTAAGCAAAGATATCAAGATCCGAGTTAATGTGATTGCGCCGGGACTGTTTCCTAGTGAGATGACTACGGGAGAATCTGATGAGGGGAACAAGAGCGAAATCAACAAGAAGTTGACCAACCCAGCCGGACGGCCAGGCACAGATACGGATATGGCTGCGACAATTCTGTTCCTCGCTGGAAAGGGTGGCTTGTTTTATAATGGACAGATCGTGTACCCCGACGGTGGTAAGCCTTTTTTTTTTTTCTTCATGCCGCAGCAATGGTCTTATATTAACTGCCGTCTTAGGATCGACCCTTATCAACCCCGCTATCGCTAATTAAACAATGCTTGCTCAGGACCATGACCTGGTAAGGTTACACAAATAGATGGAAATCCTTGCTTAGGTCACTAGATGCATTTCAGGAGATTATGCACAATGCGGATAATTTCAATCTAAATGTTCCCATGCGTTCATCGTCTCAGGTATTTTGAATGATACTGACAGGCTATGATTGGCTAACAGAAGTCAACACAACCACTACTCTCGAGTCAGTTCTGCCGCGTGTGAAGGAAAGTAGAAAAGCCAGCTCGACTGCCCCGTACGGAGTACAATTGGTATTGTTGTTGACTGCATTGCTTATCCGTCTAAGCCGCACAAGGCTGCATCAGGTCATTTGATCCATGTCATGTCCCTACGGACAAGATTGTCACGGATTACCGAGACCTGTCACGGTGTCATCCGCGGAGCTCCGTACGGGCTGGAATCTGCCTTACATCAGCTGATTTTCCTCTTTAATTTCACTGGCCCCAACCCCTGTCGTGACCAAATTGATACCTTGTGCCGCTTGCCGAAATAAATATTGCCTAGGAAACACGTGGTTAGCGCATTAAAGTTATTGGAGCCGTCGTATTTTACATGGCTGAAGGTCCAGGCTAGTGGTTCCAGCGTATAGGAGCCCTGGAATCCAATGCCGCCTCGTATTACTGGTCTCCAGTCGCTGAATAAAACCTATTCCATATCTTAACCGTCTGACTTCTGCCAATTACGTGTCGACCACTAACAGGGAAAATGCCGAAGCCCGTTTGAGGCTAAGCACCCGCTGCGACGCGTGGTTTCCCCTGGACTGGCACTTGCGCAATTAATTAAATGAGCTTATAAGTACATAGTATCCTGCGCCGCATGGAGATCGCAGACGCTGCTCTCACGGCGCGTTTGTCCCCTTTTCAACACAGCAGGGATCTCAGCACCGGACCATGAACCTCCTTGAGAAGCCCCCCCTCCACCGCCTGTGGTCTTATTTTACCAGACCCAAAACACCAGCACATGATGAGGAGGGCCTGTTAGAGCCAGAATGGAAACCTCCAGTTCGTCCAAAATGGGCAAACAATCGTTTCGGGTTGCGGAGATTTAGGAAAGCGACGCTATACCTTATTCTGGTCGACCTGATTGTTATCGCGTTCCTTGTCCATGCTTTTGAGCCTCTTATCACCCTGCTACGTCGGAATGAAGACCTATTTGGCACACAAATCACCCTGGATCACAATGATACTATAGCAACAACACCTCCCTCCAATGAACAAAAAATACCTCGGATTCTGCACCAGACTTGTGCCAACGACACAGTTCCAGAGATATGGGTCTCTTCGCAGCAGAGTTGCATAAAAGAATATGCTGATTTCGAGTACATGGTAGGCTCACTCAAAACCTGTTAACTTATAACAGATGCTCTCCAAAAATCGCACTTGGTTCTGATATTTCCTCTTTCTAGCTGTGGACAGACGAGCGGGCTCGTAGCTTCATCTCCGAGGAGTATCCCTGGTTCCTGGATACCTGGGATACCTACCCTTTCCCCATCCAGCGTGCAGATTCTATCCGGTATCTAATCCTGTATCACTATGGTGGAATATATATGGATATGGATACAGTCTGTAACAAGACCTTTCCATTGCACCAGATTGAGGCCCATAAAGCAGAACACTGGGCTTTGTTCAAATCAACTCTGCCCACCGGCATAACCAACGACTTCATGGTGTCATCTGCAAGACATCCAGCTTTTGCATCAGTCCTCAGAAGGCTGGTGCTTTCTAATACGAGAACTCGCTTCTTGGCTGGAATACTCCCCTATGCTGTCATTATGATATCTACGGGGCCCATGTTCTTGACCCTAGGGGTTAAGAATTATCTGCTTGATCAGCCAGCGTTGCCGTCGCCAAATGTCCTAATTATTGATCCATCGGATCTGGACCCCTATATCGCAGATCTCCAAACTGCGTCTTGGCACAAAGAGGACGCTCGAGTTCTGCTGTGGCTAGGAGACAAACCATGGGCTTGGTTTGGCATGGGGGTTGTAGGACTTGTCGCTGGTTTGTACGTGCTTAATTATGTACTGTTGAGGGTTTTCACGGCCCTTCATCGCAGGCTTTGTTCTTCATGACCTGTCGGTTTAGCTAAATTAATATAATTGATAATACTGCCTCTTTACCGCTGCTGACTTCTGTAGCTATTAAACTCTCGTAAACACGGTTGGCTGAATATGCAACCAACACCTTCGCCACCCATGATGACGACGACTTATGCATGTGTTGGTAACTAAACAGCGATTCCCCAATACGGAGTCCTGCGTCGTGACACTCACCATGAAGAACGTTTAGTGTAGCCAAGGGGAGACTTGTCGGAACTTCCCGCGTAGGGCGCCATTCATGCAGATCATTGGGCTGGCAACCTTGTACGGCCTGCGCGGGCCTCCGTTTCTCAGCTCATCCGCCTATAAATTTATTCTCTTCATAAATACTACGTAAGGCTTCGAACTCTGTTGATATAGATGGCCCTAGAGGAAGGAATGTGTCAATGAGTGATATTTCCTCGTCACACCACTGTTGGAATTCAGGCTTACGGATTCTTTATTAAGATCAGAAGCACTGCTCGGCGGCTCTGACAGCTCCTTGTTGAATCAGATCAATGGTCTACAGAAGTCTCGACCGTTCGGCTAGCTACTGTGGGACACTTAGGCTGAACTTTTACGCAGGGTCCAGTCACAACCCCAGTTCCGCTTAATCGGCACGCGAGAATTCTCGGATCCGATACCGAACTTACTACACCAAACGGGACGCGTCATCAGAATACGGGCTGTCCCATAATATCTGATGTAAAGGGCTTGATGCGATGAACTGTTTCATGTCTTATCTAAGCAGCAACGGAGATGTCGTTTAGCTTGTGGATTGCTGGAAGTCAAAAATGCCACTTAAAGAGACTTGATGGACAGCAGAGACAAATCATGTCCCATTGGTGTACTTGCTCCTTGTTCCCATGCTCTTTTCCGCTCGCAGACAGTAGTGTCTCTGTTGACTCACTGATTGTTGTTTTTCTTTGTCTCTCTTGTCTGTGTTGGTGCACAACACGCCTAATTCAATATGAAGTACTCGACTTACTTCTATATTAAAAGTCTAGCCGGTATTGGGGAGTATGAGTTACTGCCATCTGAAGGAGGCAGCGACTTACCGCAGCACAAACGAAGGCTCTCAGGACCGAGGCGAAGATGCGTGGCGTTTTGGTCTATTGTTCTCTGCGGCACAATACTCATCGTGTAAGCTCTGCCAAGCCAACCTGACCTTGATCAAGCTTCCCTGCTGCGACTGACACTTGGAACAGGGCGCCTTTCTTTGTGATAGTTTCCATCATATTGCCCAAGGCACTTAATGCATACGGGACCTCACGACTTAACCTGCACAGCCGATTCGATCGTCATGGGAATGCAACATACAACGCTGCGGTATGGAGCACAGAACTATCACATCTCGTCTCACCAGTGCCGTGTCACTCCCACAACGATTATTGGAGACCTTACCCCCTCTTTTCGGCCCTTGCTGTGGGTTGTGCGAGTGTCGAGGCAGACGTTTGGCTTAGTCCAGATGGAGAAGAACTCCTCGTCGGTCACGACAAACGGTCCCTTTCCTCGAGCAGGACGTTACGATCGCTTTATGTCGATCCCATGCTGCATATTCTGAACTCTATGAACCGACCGGGATCAAAAGAGGTTTTCAATGCTACAGCTCAAGCACATGGTGTCTTTGCCACCGAACCCTATAGGACATTAGTATTATACATTGATGTGAAGGACAACCCCGAAAAGACATGGCCCTTAGTTCTTCAGCATCTAGCGCCTTTGCGCGAGATGAGATACTTGTCTCGACATGACAGAACCATGAACACGAACCAGACCTTCTGGCCAGGACCAATCACTGTTGTTGGCACGGGAAATATCGCCAGACGCCGCGACGTGAACTATGGCACAGATCTTGAAGAGTGGCTAGAAGGTCACGACGCGTTTCTCGATGCCCCTTTGCATCTACTTACCGAAACTGGATTCATCGAGACCGACGGGGTCTATGCCCCTAGCGAGTTGGAAAACGAATTTTACTCCGCCTCAGCCCCTCTGAATAAGGCCATTGGAAGCGTACGAACGGGCTTCAGCCAGCAACAAATGGCAACGCTTCGAAAGCAGATTCGGATTGCCAAGCAACGAAACCTCAAGTCAAGACTCTGGGGATTACCTGGCTGGCCTATATCCTACAGAGACTACGTGTGGAAAACAATTGTTGATGAGGGTATTGACTTGTTGAATGCAAATGATATTGCCAGTGCGGCGATGAAGCATTGGGAGTCGAACTATATAAGGGAAAATGCATGGATGATGGTGGCCTTATCCTACATGTTTGTTTATACTCTTGGGCTGGCTTGGTACACGAGGAGATTAACAGCCCAAAGAGAATCTCTTGGTCCAGTAAAGGTATAGGGCAATGGCGTAATTATTAGGAGTTTGTTGGCATTGGAAATGATTTATCAGATGCGGATAACATATAAAACAACATCTTCAAGGAGCTTATCCATTCAGACACAAAGCCAGAGCCACGGAAGCTACTTCTAGCCCCGACGTTACATAAGTATGGTACAGACCACAAAGCAATGTATCAACAAATATCCCAGAACCGCCGAGCTCGGACGCAAAAACATGAGTATTCTCCGAGACAGACTTGACTACCCGATCCCGATCCCTCAGCCAGCACCAGGAGAATTGGTATTGTATCGACCATTCGTCATTACTTAAACGCCAAGCAGCAGTTTTCAGGACCCAGAGTAAGCTTGAATGCATTAAAGTGTTAATTGATCTGCGTTAGGATCTGAACCCCTGACCTTCCAGCTCCGACTAATACCCACTTCCTTGCGATCTATCATTTTAGTGCGCAGGCAGCCAGAGTCTTTCGTGGTTCCTTTGCGTATCAGATGACCTATTAGGTCTCATCAAATGTTTTCAGGACAGCATGTCTCTTATATATTACAACTTGTGAGACCTATGTAAGCTATTCATTGCAAATGCAGAGATTGATTAACTGGAAGGAAGATTTGAGAGTACCATGTAGTTTCTTCCTTCCTTCCTTGGGTCCGTGTCCTTCTGCCCCACAGGGCGCAATGACGTAGTATTCTCGCATCCTTCCCATCCTTCCCATCCTTCAACCAGCTAGTCTATCAGCTAAATAAAACTATCCTTTCCAAAACTGGACTTAATCGTCAATTATATAGGGAATAAGTATGAAGGATATATGTTTTTCCTGGCTAGCTAGCTCTTGCATTAACCGATATGGAACTCAAAACAGGTCCACAGCCTCACCCAACATTGGCTTGATCCACAAAGGTCGTGAAATTGGGGTAGCCAAGAGCAATTGTACGTCATTGAATGCTGTTGAGGTTGTTGATCTCTGTAGGCAACATTTTGAGCATCTTGAACATTGGAAAGATCATCATATTGTTTCAATTAGAGACTGGGCCCGAGCAACTCGATGATGTGTATATAAAGGACATGAGTTCCAGGTCGAATCTATTCCCCATCAACCTCTTCAGTCCCATCAAAGCACATTTACACTCTCATACAAAGCCCAATTCAAACCAAAATGTACTCCTCCTTCTTTCGCGTCGCTAGCTTGATGGCCTTCATTGGCTACGCCCAAGCTGATTTCGCTGTTGGCACTTCTGCCACTCAAAGTACGCACACATCTTCTTCAATTTCCAGTCACTGGTATCCGTACTGACCTTTAATAGTGGGAATTGGAGAGATTGTCCCCGACACCGGTGGTGATATCTATGACACTGACGAAGTTGCTGTTTCGTACCCAGGCGGCTGCCTCGACAACGTCCAGCAGTTCGAGGTATGTTAAGACACTCAAAATGCACCAACTGCATTGAAGCTAACCCAACTCCAGTGTGTTTCGGAGAGATGTTTGATTGAAGGCTTCTTCGAGATTCGTGGCCTGAAGACCGAAGATCAATACGGCTTCAACTGGAATGGTGAGGGTTGGGAATTCTCTCAAAACAGTGAGATCCTAGGATTTTGCACCAAGAATACCGATGAGGGTTGCACCAAGACAGGTGTCAACTACTCCCTTGGATTCTTTTCTCATATGCTTTGCACGGGCTCTATTGAGCCTGGCTTTTAGATGGTCTGTCGATTTTAGTGCTTTTACATAATACTATATAGAATTCAATGATTTCACTGCTTAGTTACTCAATTGTCATAGTAATTCCATATTTGGAATCCAACGTCGGAGTAAAAGGCTGTAATGTATGCATTAAGGTGAGATGAGCTGCATTGCCTCGACAATCATCCTCGAAACTAGCAACTTATCTAACATACATCGGCAGAAGCCCCTTACTTGCGGTTGATCTCCATACGCTTCTTGAGACGGAAAGCAATGGCGCGCTTTCGAGCAGTAGCAGACTGAGTGAAAGCGCCAGAGCCTCCAAACGGACCAGCAGCAGCTCCATTGCGGACTCGAACGATACAAACGTTGTTGGCTCCTCCAACCGACCCCTCACAGGTCATTCCCTGAGGCATCTGAACCTTGAGTGGGAAGTCGGTGTTGGTGGCAAGAGAGAGACCCTGGATGCCGAGTCCGGGAACATCTTGGGTCACCTCAGCGCTCTGGAAGGCAGCGGGATCAGTACCACCGGAGCTGGGGTCAATATCGGCTGTCATTGGGCCAGCGCCATCCTGGTTGACCTGAGAAATGTCAGTCGAGTACAATGATTCAGCCTAGAGAGCAGTGCTTACCTGTCTATAAGTCAATGTAACCTCGCCATTGTCCGATGCCGTGGGCAGACCCGAAGTAGCACCACCTCCAGCAGTAGCAGCAACACTGGTTTCTTCAGGTGACTCATTCTTGTCACCGCCGCCTCCACGGCCACCTCCCAAGAGTCCACCCAAGAGGTTACCCAACTGACGTTTCTGTTTTTTGTTGTTTTTGTTGGGCAGGTTGGAGAGGTCATCCTCAACGCCAACGGCAGCAGCAGTACCATTGTTAGTCGGGACATTCGCACCACCGGCACCACCCAAGAAGTTTGAAATCATGACGGAAGCATCAACAGGTCCATTACCCTGAGTCCTGCCCAGAGCACTGGCCTTTCCACTACTAATCTCTCGATCGCGAATGATAGAGGTATCGGCCTGAGAGCCACATCGGTTGCTCGAGCAATCACGCGGAGTTCCGTCCGCAACTGTGGATAGTTAGTAAACTTGTCAGATACGGTCAGATGGGTAAATTCTTACTGCTGAGGCCCGGCATGGAGACACCGTTAGCTCCTTCAACGGAGAGGACTACTCCATGGGCAGATGCCACGGTGAAGAAGGCGGAAATGATAGCCAAAGAGTGCATCTTGAACTTGGTAAAAAATAAGGATTAAACTTAAAGTTGCTGAAACTAAGCCACCAGGGCTAAATTTAGTTTTCTTAGAAGTGAAGTGAAGAGAAGATGAGAGATGCTGTTGTGATTGAGCTGATGTCAAGTTGTCGGACAATCAGAGTTTTATATACAAGCTGTTGATGGACTTGGTCAACCTCCTCGGTTGTCGGCTTAGTATGAGCTCCCGGTGCTGATCATCAACGATCATCGAATCGCATCAAAAGAATCCCAGCATCAGCTTCAGGTCATTGTTTCTGTTTGTCTCAACGATTCACTGCACCGCATTCCAAATGTTCAAGTATCAAGTTGCGCTCATGTTTCGAATTGTTAGTGTTTCGTGTTTCGCTCGGACCCCCTGTGATATGATGTTACACCGCAAGCCCATTCAAGACAGTCATGTGAAACGTCAACTCTGACAGATCGGAGAATTCTTGGCTGTGTTAGTGGATGCGATTGGTCTCTCAGATATCACATGTGTCTAATGTTCTGACAGCAACCTAAACACCAAGCCGCCCTAACCCGTGATTCCTCATTATGTCGGCCGCTGGATATTATTAATAGAATTAATCCCGGAGTTTTGATTGCTTAGCGATTGGATAGACTGATCTTTGTTTGCGAAAACAGAACTTTTTGCGATTATACTATAACTTCGTTTTTTTGACGATGAAACCGGAAACGAAAAATGCAACAAGGCGCAGTTCTTGGCAAGGTAAAGAATGCAGGCGGGGAAGGCTCTGTTCTTGTGAGTAAGACCGTTTTCCTTCTGTATTTTGTCCATTTCCTTTCCTATACCTCTTTTATACGCCTTGTAGTTAAATGTTTGTCTTCTCCGGCTATAGAGAACTGTCTTTCTGGTATGGCGGCATGGCCATAGCTCCAGAGACTAGAAACATAATAGTTTCCGCACATTTGAATCGATAGACTATAAACATTTATGCATTATTTTATGGCTTCTTGAAGCTATTGAGTTTAAAACCCTTGGTGCAAATCCATTTGCAGCTGACTTTTCGGCCGAGTGCCGTGCCAGTCGATCTCAGTCTAGTCTTCACTCCACCAACAAACTGACTGAAACACCCGCTTAGCACCCCGTTTTGGCGACGTTTCACCGACTTCTTTTGAGCTTCAAACCCTATAGTCTCTTTGGTGAGAATAATGACTGGGAAACCTGAGGTTCTGGAGAAAGATGCGATTGCATAGTTACCAAGCGTCAGATCTACTACCCCAAGGCTTTAGTTGTGTCAGACTTCGAATTTTGGTCACAATTGCGAGATCAACTTCATGATTACAACCATTCAATTCATGTGAAGGCTTTGCAAGAATGAAACGTTACAGATGGACAGTATCAAGCCCGAAGGGGATAAGCATGCGAGTTCGCTCAGCTCCCAGTACCATCAACAAGTTCAGCTATGAGACCTGACCCAACAAATTTAGGATAATCGAGAGTTGGTAAGAGAATACAGCAATTTTATTTTAAACACAGACTGATGCCGCTTTGAGCTGGTCAAACCAGTGAACAGCCTTGGCTACAGTCTGTTACATGACAAGAATAAGAAATACTGCCTCGGCTCACGGCCACTTCGCATAATAATAGCCGAAACCTCCACTAAAGGACCTTTATCTACTGCATGTTGATAGGGTCATTGATAGGATCAACACCCTTTGCGGTTCCAATGCGAGCCTCAAACCAGAATCGAAGTCTCTCAACCATACCTCGATCCTCCATGAACCGTGCGAATTCAGCCGGGTTAGTCGCAGTCTCATTGCGAAGATCAGGGAAGCCCTCGGGAGCAGGAATATCGCGACGGACAGACCAAGTACCCATAGCCTTTTGATACTCTGGGCTGAGGATGAAGTTGTGGAGAAGCTTGGCTCCCTCAGGGTGAGGGGCGTCCTTGAGGATGCCAGCACGCTGTGCCCAGGTTACATATTTGCCGTTCTTGGGCTGGGAGAACTTGAATGGTTTGGATTCACCAAAGCCTCCACCAGCAGCAAAGTAGGCAGCTTGAGTATAGTTACTTCCACCTGCAATAGCTCCAGGAGTTGCTGTACCCCGGACCCATCGAGGATTCTGCTTGAGAAGGCCTTCGAACCAAGATGCTCCGTACTGCTGCATACTGCAATCTTTGTTAGCTCTGGTCAAACGTGTAAGAGTTGATGATACTTACATGAGATAGTATGCGAAAAGAACCGCATCATCATCATTTGGATAAGTCAGGACAAGCTTATTCTTGAATTCGGGGCGAAGCCAGTCGGTGTACTCAGAAGGTTCTTTAATTCCACGGAGCTTCTGCGTGTTCCAGGCATTGGTCCAAAAGAAAAGGTAGACACCATACCAGTAAGCCGTGCTATCCTTGAAGGCGTGGTCAATTTGATCAAAACCCTTAGGCGCGTAATTGAGCAAAGCACCCTCTTGTGCCCAACGAGGATAGTCATTCAAGGTCTGGAGGATGACACTGTCGACGTAAACAGACTTTCCAGCGAGCTGTTGGTCCAGCCTGACGTCGTGATACTTGGATAGGTCGACGGTGATGTTGAGCTTCATACCAGGGAAGCGCTTTTCGAAAGCCTGCTTCAGGCCAGCTTGCTGATTAACTGCATCTCCGCCATGCCAGACGGTGACGGTGTCTCCCTCCTTTAGAGCTGCCTTGTAAATTTCATCGAGAGATCGGGTTTCGGTTTCAACTTTGCTGTTGAAGCCGAGAGTTTGTTCGTAGCCCAAGGTAGAGCTAGCCAAGCAAGCAATAGGAAGGAAAGAAGCGCGCATGTTGATGAGGGTTGATAATAGTGTACTAAAAGGAGCTTAAGATATATATGTGCTTATGCTGACTTGTTTTCACGATAGATGCGAGTACAAGTGGAATATATAGTAATTTACAATACTACCTACGTCAGTATCAGGTCGGAAATAGCCGTGCTTACGGCCAAACCGACAATAAAGTTTGTCTGTGAGACTTGGTCCGATCTCGCACGATGATGGATTAGATAACGATTTGTCTCCATTTTATCCAGTTCATCCAATGAGGATCGCCGCTGAGTAACGAAGCGCGCGGATCGGAGAGTAAGTGGGATAAATATTTTGGTCCTTCCTAAAAGATCCAAGTATGACGCGACTTAGTGAGGCGGGTTCACTATAATTGCGACTGAAAGTGAGGCTCAGGTCGCCGCCTTCCTTCACATGATATTTTCACTATTATTGACGAGATGACTTTATGTAATATCTTACCGAGATTGATGTAACAGTATACGAACTGTCCAATCAATCACCAAGTCTTTTAATGCCGGGCATTAACATTTCGACAACAGATCAAGGTCATACGCGGCAAATAATATTGTTTCAGTGAATTCAATTAATCATGGCTATTGATCACTGCCTTTGCATAAATATACTTGGCTGCATACTTATACCGGCAGCAGCTTCAACGTGCTAGACTGCATCTCCGTCGCTTAGGCGAGAGTCTTCTCGCTCTTCTCAATAATATGAGGAGGGTGGGGAATGTCCTTGCGAAGGATATATCGCTTGAAGATGTAAGGCAGCCAAACCTGGGTTTCGTGGGATAGAAATCTCTTGGTGGGAACTGAAAAGACCTCTGTATCTTGCGTTAGCAATGGCACTCAAGTTATTACAACATGGGAACAACTTACGATCCAATTCTTCAAGGGTCATCTGCTTTGTCTCACGCACGAAGCAGAAGATCATAATCCAAGCGATAAAGTTGAGCCCTGCATAGAAGCCAAAGGCTCCGGTGGGGGTCATGACAGTCGTCATTCGAGGGAAGGTCAGGCCAAGAACACCAGCGAATGTGTTGTTGATGCACACAGCCCAAGCCATACCCTGCTCTCGCTGAATGGTGGGGAATACCTCAGCAGAATACTGGAAGGCAACAGGTCCCTCGCCCAGACAGTAGGCAATTGTGAAGAGATAGACGAAGAGAACAACGGGACCAATGTTGGCTGAACGGTTATCGCTGTTGTTCAGAAGAGAGAGGCCACCAGCCAACAGGAAGATGCACATGAAGGGGAAGGTCGCCAGAGTCAAGAATCGTCGTCCCTTGGTATCAATCAGGAAAAGAGTAGGGATAGTGAAGATGACCTGGATAGCGCCATAACCCAGAGAGGCATACAGGGCCTCGTCGTGGGAGTAACCGGCGCGACTGAAGATACTAGAACTGTAAAAGGAGATGATGTTGATGCCGCACATCTGCTGGGCCAACATAACAGTGCTGGCACCGTAGTTGGCTCGTCGAATTCTAGGAACAGCGAAGCAGTCCCAGAGACGAGCAAAGTAGCCAGCGCCGGCATTCTCGCGAAGCTCCTGTTGGTAGATGACGTAGGAGTAGTAGTAATCGCGAGCACCGATGATGGGGTGAGCTCGAAGCTTGGCCATGGAGACGAATCCTTCCGCGAGGCGGCCATGCTTCATCAGCCAACGAGGAGACTCGGGACAGAAGTAAATGCCGACCGCTAGAACAAAGGCAGGGATGAAAGCAGATCCAAGCTCAAGTCGCCAAGCGATTTTAGGCACGTCTTTGACGATGACATTGGCACAGAAACCGAGGAAGATACCTGTCATTGTCAGACTGATGGACTACAAGACAGTGATTATCCAGGAGGAACTTACCAACAACGACCCAAAGCTGCCAGAACATAACGAGAGCACCTCGAATTCGAGCAGGGGCCATCTCAGCGGAATAGATAGGTACAGTAGCATTCTTGGCGCCAATACCAATTCCCATAATAAAACGGATAGCAAAAAGCTCTTGCCAGTTCTTGGCAAAACCAGAGGCGATAGGGGTAGCAACCAAGCAACAGGCTGTAATAAATATCTCTCCACGTCGGCCAAAGTAGTGGTTAAGAGGGTCGACAATGAAAGCACCGCTACAAACATCAATGTCAGCCAAGCAAGGTCAGAGAATGACAGAGGGACATTGTGCTTGCTTACATCAAACCGGCAGTAAGGAAGATGATAGAGTTGATGATACCAACAATCCACTCATCTCGTCCCTCACCATCAATGCCGAATTCCTGAGGGAATGAGAGGTTGGCACCATTGGCACCAGTCTGATCCCAACCCTGAGTAGCAGCACCAACGGCACAGAGACCGATTGAGTACCAGAGCATCTTGGAGCCGTGCCACTTGTGGTCTCTCTCGTAGATGAGAGCAGCGCGTTCGTCCTCGAGAAGGTCGTCGATTGCTTCAAAGTTGTCGGGGTCACGGGCGATCTGGGCGGCTCGGCCGAACATGTCGGCATTCTCAGGCATGCCACTGTTCTCGCAAAAGGCGCGGGCATCGGCGACGACTTCCTCTCGAGATTTGTTCTATAGGATACATGTAAGTAGCTGCGACGAATTGAACAGAGTCAGATATGGCATTGATTACCTGGAGAGGGTTCTCAACAATGTTCAGAGCGACCGAGTGGCGACGACCACCAGCATGCTCTAGAACCTCTGCGCCTCCCTTCTCAGGCGGGGTATCAGCCATCTTGTCATCATAAGATGAGGCGCCGTGGCCTGGGGAGATGTCCTTGTCATCCATAATAAATTACAGGTAGCAAGTGCGTTCAATGCAGGCAGTAACAGAGCAAAGAGAGGAAGATAGACACTGGTGAAACAACAAAAGACATCAAGGAATATTGAGGCTATACTGTGTGTATATATAAGCTTAAATTTAAAGCCGGTAGTTCGCAACCCCCAAGGATCCAACTTGGCAAGCCGAAGCCACCCTCTCTCGCCAAGCCTAGGCAGCAAGTTAAGAGTCTTGGCCGGCATGATATCACCTTGCGCCAAGCACGTTGGAGCTGGGGGGATGTTACTTTGTGGTACTACCCCATGGGAGGATCGACGCGGAGAAACGTGGAACCATTGGTTCTGGGGGCGGGTTAAATTGCAAAGGGCGGGGCGTGGAGACTGTTGCAGTACTTTTGCAACGCTGCTGACGCTGATTCTTACTGGTTTTGTAGATTAATGTATGACAACTAGACTACTTGTACTTGTTGGTCACTACGCACTTAAATCTCATTAATTGTTAAAGTCGTCAAGCTACGATTGTACAATTCGCCCTGTCTGTATCCGTATGAGTATGAGGGATATGTGCAGTCAGATGAAATCAGATGAGATGAGATTCTTCCCCGGCCTCCAAACAGACTGCGGAGAAAAAGTGGCTTTAGGCAACGAAATTCTTGATTTTCTCGTCCTAAACCAAGCTTTTTCCTCAATATCCCCGCTTACCCCACATGCTGTGTTATGCCAAGGATAGCTTCGCTTCATGGGGGAATACTAATAGCGACATTAACCGTCAAGTCTTGGCTCATCCTCAAGAGTCTCCACTCGACACCAACGGCCCAATCATTCACATGTTTATTTCACTGCCTGTTTGGTAGATCAGGAATTTAGTCCGAGCTTTGGGGAAACGAGCGGGCGTCGAGCCAACTGAGGAGAAGAGAAGAATTGAGGCCCAGTGGGACAGTTTGTATGTGAGAAATACGGGTGCCTGCGAGTTGGTCTGGTTGTTTGTTGAAAAGTTTGTCGGCGAATAATATGAAATGATCCGAGTTCGGCTATCTCGGTCCATGTCCATGCCATGTCATGTCATGTTGAATGCTGTCAAGATCAGTTGGTTGATCAGTCTTACCCTGTACATACACACCGTGTTTTCAGTCAATTGACCTGGTACAGTTTGATAAACGTGTCAAGTGCGCTGTCGAAAATAAAGCATTTCCGAGCTAGTCCCGTCAGCAGCATGTTTACGTCGACACATGCAACCTATATAAGCAAGGTCAAGATATGATCGCCGTTGCTGTGTTGATCCGAGTCTCATTCACTTTGACCCCATGGATGGTCTACGGGGTACTCCACCCTGAGATTACAGTGAAACGGTTTTGCATAAACACAAGAATGCATAAGCCAGCCCAACAAGGTATATGAGTAAGCACAATAATGTATAAATGACCCTGGCATGCTCGCAGCATTTCACTATATCAGATTTCAGCAGCCACTCACTAACCAAAAGAACACTAGCCAGACCGCGGCTCAATTGAAGGCCTCATCACTGAAATCAGCCTGCATTTTGAGTTGTGCTTAAGACTTGCTAATAAATTATTAACAATGTTAATATTGACAGGCCAACAACTCGCCGTCATCTCCCAATATTATCTTGTCTGACTTAATCATGTGACACCACTATGATATTTCATCGCGTAACGCGGCCGTCGCGTCTCCCCCTGGCCAACCTGTTATTTGTTCTTCAAGGTTGGGTTGCATCGGAAATACCGACACTCGCTTCCCTGAAACAAGTCCTTGTTTCCGGTCACCTGCCACCATCCGTTCCAGGATTAACTACTCCGTGATACATAGACTGAATGAGATCGAATGGATTGCCCTACTCACACGTGAGACAACGCATGAACTAGAACAGTTTATAGGTCCGTACGTACAAGCAAGAAGCAAGCCACAACTAAAGGGAGACTAATAAGAGAAAGGAAGCCCCAGTAAATCAAAGCCACATAAAAACCAGCTACCAATTCTGGCCAAGCGTCGGCTTTTGCGTAGAATGCCGGACGCTGTACCCTGTGAATCCTGGGCAAGCGCGTGCAATCACACAATGCTGGAATGCCCTTGAGTCGGGCATTCGGTCCTATATATGCTCGGCTTGGCTTTGATCTGCGCCCTTTCTTGCCCTGCTTAGATAGTCGTACAAGCCTCATGCTCGGCAGTCCTGCGAAACCAACAGCCTGACTCATCATGACCTGAGCATCTTCTAACTCAGATTCGAACTCGGAAGGTCAACTTTCTACCCCTTACAGTAGGGTGATAGTCCCCCTCTAGTCTCAAATATGGAGTGCCCAGACTTTAAATATCTGCCTGTGGTCTATTAATTGGCCAACAAGCACTTACGCCCGCCCAGCAAATCGCCAGCCTCAAACAATGGATTCATGTGTCCAATATCATAGCGTATGAGTCTGGTGTAGATGCGTCAGACCGTTATTTAAAGTTCAGGTAGTTGAAGAAAATACCCTGGGCCAGCTGAAGGATATGTATTGACCAAGGCAGTGAACGCCTCGTTGTCTTAAGCCCAGGTACCCGGATTAGCAACCTGGACGTCGATCTGTGCATGGTATTTTCCATTTATCCACCAGAAAGCAGTAATGGTCTAGAATGACTACCATGCTAGATCAACCTAGTTCCAGCTAGCCACAGAATAAGCAAAAAGACAGCCACAGCAACTATGCCACCAGGACGTTCTATGAAATTTACCGGGTAACTTGACCCTCTTTTACGTGGTATTCACTGATTAACTCTTTATCCCCGAAGTTGTTGGACTTGTAAATCCCGCAAAGTCCGATGCGATGAGCGCCCAGATGCTTGCGGAAACTGTGAAAAGAGGGGCATTGTCTGTGGTGGTTATGGCATCAGACTACACTGGGTATCGGACTCTCTGGTTGAGACGAGACAGATCACTGCGACTCATGGGCGAAGAAGATTGAAGCTGGGTAGGTAGAGTGGATGGGAATTCTATGTTTGGAGAAACTAACGTGGTTCAAGATCAGAATCGTCATACCTACGAGTCTAAAGAAATCGATGACTTCCTTTCAACGATAGATCAAAAGGCCGAAACGAGACCGTCGTCCCAATACGGCCCGTTCTCAACCTTCCTCGCAAAGGGCGACAACCGTTCCCCGATCGATGGGCACGCGGCCCTATCGCGATCTTCCTCGTTAGCAACTGCGACTCCACGAGAGCTAAAACATCCGAATTCGGCATCACATATAGGGATTTTACCACCGGATACAAGTCTGGCCTTCTCGCCATTCCTTTCTACGTTCAAGAGTGAACAAGTACGCTCGTATGTCGTTGCTGATAAAGTCTCGGATATCGACCTTGATAGCAGCTCAACAGCGAGGGACAGCCTTGCATACAATGACACGGACCCTTCGGATGACGATACACCTTTGACATTGCTTCGAAAAAGTGGCAGTATCACGCGGGACATCCATACATCTCTCTTTCAAAACCCTGAGATGGACGCCTTATTCTCCCACTACCATGTCCATATCACGAGCCTCATGATACCGGTTGATCATTCGGAAAACCCTTATCGACACTTATACGTATCAACAGCCATTGAAGGGATAATAAGTCGAGGGTCGCATGTAAAGAAATCCCGAGAAATGGTATACAGAGCACTCTATCAGTCACTCCTCGCCTCCGCCGCCTATCACCGATGGTACTGCGACAAGAGGCATACTCAATATCGCGAGATAGGCGCGAGGTACCGGTACCTCGCAATGCAGTCTCTGAAGGATGCCATTGAAGATGCTGCGCCTGAAACAAACTATCAACTTCTGATGATGACTATACTATCTTTTGTCACAATTGGCGTGAGTTCCACCTCCCTCACATTTGATGAGATTACTGACATGTACTAGGTGTTATCTGGGGACGGGGACGACTTCATCATCCACATAAAAGCGGCTTCTCAACTTCGGAACCAACGAAAGACATGGAAACTTCTCAGCCGTGCATCAAGACAACTCAATGAGATAAGTGCATTCCTGACTATGTTGTGTCGAACCGTGAGTTTCCTGCCCAGTCCGGGACCGTGGGTTGGGCACAAAGAGAGACTCATTGAAGTCGAACATAGACTTATAGAGTCAAGTGGCTGTTACGAGTTCGTGTATGGTATCACAACCAGTATTGCGGCAGCCATCAACCAGACATGCCACCTTGCCGAACAGCTGGCTCAGCTTCGTCACAATAAGCATGATATATCTGAAGAAACGTTGAAGGCTTGTGAGGAACTTGGCAATAAGCTGCAGTCCTGGACATTTGAGGGCGAGGAAGTCACGTCAATACCGAGAAGCGATAGGGTTGCCTTTTTGACCCTGACTCACGAGGCAAAGGCTTGGCATGCCGCTGCCCTTATATACTACTACACTCGCATACAAGGTGTCGAGCCAGTTGATCTTGTTCATGAGACAGACCAAGTTCTCAAACACTTGCTTGCTGCCGACGAGGTAAAGTCAAGCCCGCCAATCACGTGGCCTGCATTTATCGCTTCGTGCAATGTCCTCAAAGACAAGCGTTGTGCTTGGAGGAAATGGTGGGAGAACCTGTTGTCTTATAAAGTCGGGAGTATAGAGACGCAATGGGAAATCATCCAGCAGGTTTGGGAAATAGTTGATCAGGCTGAGAAGGATAGGGTGACTATAGACTGGACAGAAGCCTACGAAGGCGTAGGTAGACCCGTGTTGCCAACGTGAGATGAGTTTTTATTCTAATCTATGCGCCGAGGGAATTTGGCCTGGTGATTTTGAGATTGCTCCACGTCTTATAGAGGGAAAAGGAGCTATGCGCCAGCAATTGGCATATATGTCAGCGATGAATTAGATGTATCACGTATATATGCTTCACAAATCAATACAGGAGCTTTTAAAAATAGTACTTTGTCTCGAACAGTATGCGTCTAGTCTAGTTGTCTAAACAAGCTGACACTAGCTTGAGATGATGTTGCTGATTGTTTCCTGATCATAATTCGACCCACACAAAAGAATAACACTGGTTTGTCCAGCGACTTTCGAGGCGACCTTGTTGAAGCCAGCAAGAGCCAAAGCTGCAGATCCTTCAACAATCATACTCTCCGACCAAGCCAGAGTCTTCAATGCTTCCTTGATTTCGTTCTCGTCGCATTCGATAACCTCATCCACGACTTCTTTTGCCAGTCCAAGAGTAATGGAATCTTCGTCCATGCCACCCGCGACCGCCTCAGCCAAAGTGGGAAGATGCTCTACTTCGACGACTCGACCTGCAGCCATTGATGCAGCAAGGGCTTTGGAATTGATGGCTGAGACTCCAAAGACCTTTATCGCGGGATTGGATTCCTTGAGGACGGATCCGACACCACTGATAAGGCCACCGCCGCCCATAGAGATAAAAATGTTATCAATATGATCGCATTGCTCAAGGAGCTCAAGACCAATAGTTCCTTGACCGGCGACAATATCCGGGTTGTTGTATGGTGAAACGTAGTTATAATCACCTGAGGATGCAAGCCTTTGAGCATGTTGCTCAGCCAGACCTGTCTCTGCGCCGTGTAAAATTACATCAACACCGTAAGACTTGATCATCTGCAATTTGGCTGGAATGACCGTTTCAGGAAGAACAACAGTGAGGCTCTTGGATAGAGTCTGTGCTGCCAAGGCACAACCAATGCCATGGTTGCCCGATGAAGCAGTGATGAGTCGACCTTGTCCCTGGGCAGACAGTTTGGACATAGCGCCTCGGACTTTGAAAGACCCCGTGAGCTGGAAGTTTTCGGCCTTGAATAGAACCCTGGAGTTCAAATTGCGCCCTATTTTCTTGGCTGGGATGAGAGGTGTTTGATAGATATGATGACGGATGCGGTTCCTCGACTGCACTGAAGCGGCAGCTACTTCGTGAAATGCTGGCATAATTATATTGGCAGTTGGAACGTTGGAATGTTGGAAGCAAAAGAGGTAGAGCTTTGTGTAGCTTCTACAAATGCGTATACGACTGAAAGTTTTGGCTTGATAATTGATATAGTAGCGAGTGAGTGATTGATGGTAGTATGGTCAGCATTTGGGCATTTTGTACTCGTCCCCTCTCCCCTAAGTGGAACCAATCAATCAAGTCGTCGGAAGGGCGCCAGTAAACACACCCTAGCAATTCATTATGCTTTATGATTGGTCTGATGAGACAGGCCAGGATATATAATAATCTCAACCAATCGACCATCTCACATTGTATTACTATGCGCCATTTCCTTAACCAGCGAATCTCCATCCCTCGGGTTCACCAGCTGCGTCCTCTGCCGCCTTCAGTGCCTTGTTCTTCTTGGCCACGTACCACTTGGCGATCAGAACGAAAACCACAACAAGACCACAGCCCGCAATAATAGCACCGCCGCCGGTCTGATAATAGGGCTCCTGGTCTCGGAGGAAGAAGTACGGAGTGAACCAGTGGGAAACAGACGAGACGCAGTTGGCGTAGGCAATAAGTGCAGCTCGTTTTGTACGGGGACGAGGGACAACAGTGGTCTCCCAGGAGATTTGAATCTGCAAATACAGTTAGCAAACTCATCGAGCGAATAAATGAATGGCACGCGTGAGATGACTTACGTTGAGACCAACAAAGGGACCGACGACAAGCAGGATCATACAAAAGTATCGAGCACCAACATTAAGAGTCGTGATCATAACAGCGCATCCGATCAGAGTAAGGAGAATCGGACCAATAATGTGCCAGCCGTGCTCCAGCTTTCGGCCAGAAGACCACGAGATGACCAATGTCACAAGGAATGCAATGATAGGTGGAGGTGCCTGGATGAGGTAGGTAGTAGTACCAGAGAATCCAAGGGTTGCGACAATCTTTGCATGCTCGTTAGCAACTGATAAAATAAAGGATGAATAAAACTCACCGAAGGGAAGAAGTCCTTGTAAGATTGTGCAATAATTAAGAAGAAGTGAATGGCCGCAAAGAGATGGGAGAACGGATCCTTCATTGCGAGCCAAACGCCACCCCAGTAGTCACCAGAATCGTCTTCAGAGATACCACCAGCCGAGACAGTTTGACGGTATTGAGCCATGGCAGCTTCTTCCTCAGTGATAAAGTATGTGCCGGTCGAGTCTGGGAAGTTTGGGATGAACCAGAAGCTCGCTAGAGCGACGGCAATACTAGCAGCACCTGATTTGTATGTAAGTCATTTGTGATAAGCTTCAGTGACGGCCGGTAGACAAACCTTCGATGAGCAGAAACCACTTCCAAGCTCTAAGGTTTGCAACACCCTCCATATTGGTGAGAATACCGGCTGCTAGAAGACCCGACAGTGCCTGAGAGATGGTGTTTCCAGCATGCCAGATGCCCATTCGAAGAGGCGATTCATGCTTGGTGTACCATGAAGAAGTCATGAGTGACACAGCAGGTACAAATGGCCCCTCAGTGAAACCGACGAGGAAGCGGCAGAGACAGAAGCCCCATCCTGCGGATACAGCAGGCATGCAGATGGTCACAGCAGACCAGATAAGCATGCAGCTGGGGAGAAGAACTCGAGGGCTTCCCTTGGCGAGGATGACGTTGGCTGGAATCTGGGAGAGGATGTAGCCCACGTAGAACATGGAAATACCCAGAGACCAGATTGTATCCGTCATGTGAAGATCTTCTTGCATTCCGGCGAGACGAGCGTTGGAGACATTGATTCGATCGAGGTAGCTAAGTTACCGTTAGAGGGAGCCCGTCTCAGTGAGAGAATGTCACTTACTTCATCAGCAGCATTGCCGTGACCATGGGAAGAAACTTCCAGTCGAGCTTGCGCACCAGAGATTTCTCAATTGCAGCACGTTCCTCGGGAGTCTTGTTCCTGATGAGTTCATAGCGTTCGAGGATCTCATCTCGTACAGGAGCAACTTCCTCGTACTCGACATCTCGTTTGATGTCCAACGAGCCAGGCTTGGAATGAACAGAGCCCGTCATGTTGATGGACCAAAGTGTCAAACTCGTAAAGACTTGGTGAATAGAGATGCAGAGACGCAGAGAGTTGGATGGCGAGGGACTGTTGCTGATCTGAATAAGAGGGCCGGGCTGTCAGACACTTTTATACAGCCCCAACCTTTCCCCTCTTGCTGGAGAAATTCTTGCAAGATGCCAAGATCTCGTTGTTACTCTGGCCTCTCCCCAGTTCCGCTCTTTCATCCGAGATCACAACCGTCTCCCCCACATCCCCGCGTTTCTGTATTAACCTTGCAAGATAAAGTGCGACGTTCGTGGGGTTTAGTCTTCGGGCTCATCCCGTCGGACACGGTCCACCAATCAGACTTGGCTATTGACAGCCGACGGACTGGGCCCGACAAAAGAGTCTGGGGTGCGTTGCATTAAAGCTGGGTTTAAATCAGGCCATGGCGGTCAGAGCGTCCCCGTTGAGGAATAGCGTTGCACTATACGACGTAGATGACTTGGGATCTCGGGCGGCATGAAATCTTGATGCTGGTCCAATGGTTAACCATATTTTAAGCATAATTATTTCGGATTAGGTGAACTTGCCTGCAGATTACCCGGTCCCTCCATGATCTTGGTAGATAGTGACAGTAGGAACTGCTGGAAGATGCTTAATGCGGAGAACCTGGACGAGCACTGCGTCAGTAGTATAGACGCTTTGCTCACTATCTCAAAGGTCTGCGTCAAGCCTTGGCCCTGCTGGTTCGACTGCGGTACCCGCTGCACTAGACAAACATACGCCACAGCTGCTGCCAAGATATCATAAGCGTCTTGGAAAGATACCGACGCGGTGCCACTGCCGGACTTGATGTAAAGTTTCTCAATAAGCCTCCTACAGCAGCTAATAGCATCGGACTCAATCTCGAGTTGCTCCTCATCATCAGGCCCCGAGTTAGCAAGGTCATGGTCTGCGGGGTTGACCATTAGGATCAATGCCCGACAGGCTAGCTGGTCCAGGTAGTCAAAGTGTGGGCCCGTTGGGGTAGTAGCTCCGCCTGTTAGCGGAGGGAACTCGCGCCAGAAACAAAGGTTGCTGTAGGAAAATAAAGGACTGGGTCGGTGGCTTCCACGCATGTCTGATACGAGCTGGGCGTAGATTATGAGATGCCGACTAAAAGCAAGTTTGCTTCTCACTGGCTCCGATAACTCGTTGGTATCTTCTGTAACTTCAGGTATCTGATACATCCCGTTAGTAACGTGGCTATTTTGTCGAGGAAGTACATGTATCTTACGGAAACCGAGATGTCACCGTCTGTGATACTGAATGGCCGACCCATTGACGACGCTAAAGAGCTGCAACATCGCATTAGTCACCCGAAAGGTTGCTCTCGCATGTCAACATACCGATCCCAAAGGTAAACACTCCAGAACAGCCATTCAACACGATATGAGCTCTCCACATCTGGTCTATCCCGTGGCACCACTGCTTTGTGTAAGCCAGCGGCTATACAATTTGTCATTATGGAGCCCATGAGATGCCATGTAGATCCACCTGCGGCATTGAACATGGAGAAAATCGCCAGAAGAAGCATGCAATGCAGGGTTTCAAGTGGTTCCTGAGAGTGGAGTACAAAGGGTAGGAGCTTGACAGCTGCAGCGTGCAGATTGGTAGCGAGAGAGGATAGCCGACTCGCTTCTGGTGACATGCTGATACCTATGGCTATAGCCAGGTATGTGTTGAAGCGAGGCAGCGCAGTTCTATCTGGGTCCCCATTTTGGCTATTTGTATCGAGGACGGTCTCGTACTGTTCCAAAAGACGACCCTCGTCAATATGAGGAAGCCAGACAGTCCAGTCAAGGAACCGCTGGATGTGAACTTGTGTCAAATCCCTTGTAAGTGGAACAAGCTGATCATCAACCACGTACGCTGGTTGCGAGGAGGATGCTTTGGAGGGATCTCTGCCATCTACAGCCAAGGCAGCCGAGATAGACTCGATAATTGAGAGTTTATGGGGCTTATCACCTGCATTAGTACGAGATTCTGCCATGGCCTTATTGGATAAGAGTCCAATAGCACTCATGGTGTCTTGCACGCTGGACTGCTCCTCTCCCTCGGCTGTAGCTTGTTCAAACACAGGGACTGAGGATACTGAGCCATTAACTGAGCGCCGGCGTTTGCCATTGACTGGCGAGATAGCATCTGCTGTACCAAAGGAAACATGCCTGGCTTGGACATGTTTCTGTTCAGCGATTTGGACTTTTTGTTCGAGTTCGGCAACACGCCGTCTCAGGGATGCAACATAACTGTAAATTGTAAGCCATATTACTAAGACTCTGTGCTGTATTGTCAGGTTGCACTCACCCACTGAGTCTGGCGTGCGTGAGACCAGTATCTTCCGCATTGAAGTCAAACTGCTGGGAGCGAGCGACGCATTCAACGCCAAGATCAGCACACGAGGTACAAGCCGGACGTAATCTATCGCACTAAGACCAGTTAGTAACATGATTCAGTATGTAGATCACGATGAATGACTGATCAACCGACCTTCTGTTTCCGTTTGAAGCACCGCTCACAAGCGAGACTGTTCTTCTGTGGAGGCTGGGTTTGGGTCTGTGATGACGAGCTGGGGCTGCCACTGGCCCGTGCAGGGCTTGGTTCTGAGACGCGGGGAAGCTCGCGCCAATCAGTTGCCATTTTCCACGTTGTGAGAGGATCTCTGTGTAGAGAGATGAGACATACGGGACGAGTCCGAAGAGCGTGTTTGTTCGGAGGGGGAATTTGGGAATGCCCCAGCTTTATCGGACATGGTCCTAAGGTCACGTGTGGCATGGTCATCATTCAAAGTGGTTTAGACTTGAACCGAGATTTGGTGGGTGGATTAGGTTTGTTTAGTATGGATAATGGGTACGATGGAAGCAGAATTATTAGTGAACTATCTCTTGAATTGCTGCTTAAAGAAAACTCTATAGAAAGTATTTTGCCAAAATTCAACTACATTCCGTCCTTAGACTGCTACAGGAACGCCATTGGTAGCTCCATTTGTAGGTACACCATTACCATTTGTGTGTGTGCCATTTGACGCACCGTTGGTAACCTTCTTGACCGTTGAACCATTTGACTGTTGTGACTGAATAACAGACTGGTTCAGAGCAGCCATCTCACCACCTCGCTTGGTAGCAGCACCGAGAAGAAGAGGACCATCAGTGGCCGCCATGACCCAGCGAGCTCCCATCTTGCAGAACTTCTCCACAAGGTCAAGACGAGCGTGGAGGCCACCGACACCAAGGTACTTTCCGTGCTTCTTGCAGGCCGCAATAGTGCGCTCGTAAGCCTCTGTCACGCGAGGGTTCTCGTAATCTCCGGGGATGCCCATCTCGGCAGTCAGATCGTTGGTGCCAATCAGGAGAGAGTCCACACCAGGAAGAGCAGCAATCTCGTCAACTAGCTCCAGAGCCTCAAGGGTCTCGATCATGGGGATCACAAGGGTAGCGGCGTTTGTGACGGGGTTGGAGATTTTGGCGGGGATGGAGCGGAACTGGTGGTGAGGGAGACCGTTGGTGGAGGAACGGTGGCCGAGGGGTTGGAACTTGGCGGCGTTTACTACATCCTGGGCATCCTGGACAGAGCGGATGTGGGGGACGATGACTCCAAGAGCGCCACCGTCGAGGATTCTGGAGACAAAGAAGGGGTCCTTGCTGGGTGCTCGGACAATGGGGGAGATGCCGGCGTAGAGAGAGGCAACGCAGAGCTGGTTTGTTGTCTCAAGATCAAATGAAGAGTGCTCCATGTCAATCTAATTAATTGTTAGTGGGAAGACTAATTTGCTGAATGGTTCATCTGACTCACCAAGATACCATCATAACCTGCTGTTTTGGCCATTCCAACAATCTCAATCGACTTGACGAGCTTGATGCTCATGGTGTAGGCGACCTCATCGCGGAGAAGCTTCTCTCGCATAGGGTGGGGAATAGGAGCAGCCATTGTGAAGGATGGTTTGTAGTGGGAAAGATGGGGAAGATTGATGTTGGTATTGGAGAAGAAGGAATGGTAGATAGTGGATTGATTATGCTGATGATGATAGTAGAGACAGAAGCGGTCAAGGTGGTTTCACTCTCATATTAATATACAGCCACAAAACAATGTAAAGAAGCATATTTCTTACTCAAGACTCAGAGTTCCGACAACTCCCATCTTCTCCACGTCCGATCTCGTTATCCCCAAGAATTTCCTTGAGCTAAACTCATGGACTGAAGCCGAAAGTTGGAGCCGAGGGGATCGCGGGGTCGGAGTGGGGCCGTATACCACCCAAGATCACATCGGACATTGTCCGTCTCACGTCGGAATGATGCCTACGGATGATAGATGCCGTTGAACTGGAGAGAAAAGAGAAAAGATTACCCGGTGGTATTCCGAGGCATCTTCGGCATGTTCACTCCTGGGTTTGCCTCCCCCTAGTGAGATACATAAAAATGCAAGTCATGAACAAATAGATCTGATCTTGCGTTCCCCAAAACAAACACTACCTACCCCACAAACATCATCTTCATTCCCTGAATCCCAAGCATCAACAAACTCCTCACTTTATCTGAACAAAACTCCATTTTCACTTCACAATGGCACCATCCGCCGTAACAGGAACTCCCCCAGAGACCATCTCCTCTGGAAAGCCTACAGTTTATATCCTGGACAGCTTTCATCCTCAAGTCCTGGCCTACTGCCAAGAAAACTTCAATGCCATTACACCCGACAACCCCCAGCACAGCCAGTGGAAGCAAGACGCTCGTTTCCTTCTGGTGAGGTCATCACGCTTGACAGCTCAAGACATCAAGTCATGCCCCAACCTGATCGCCATCGGCAAGCAAGGCGTTGGTATTGACAAGATCGATACTGATGCCTGTGCCGCCCGCGGAATTAAAATCTTCAACACCCCTGGTGTTAATGCACGCGCTGTAGCCGAGCTTGTCTTGACTCTAGCTACTGCATCTGCTCGTCAAGTCGGCACTATCATCGCTAAGCAGTCCTCGGGTATTCTCGTTCCCAAGGAGAAGTGCTCTGGCTTGATCCTGCACCGCAAGACCATCGGCATTCTCGGTATGGGAAATATCGGAAAGTGCGTCGCTGGCATCTTCAGAGGCGCATTTGAAGCCGATGTTATTGCATATGATCCTTTCCTCCCCGCCAATGCTTGGGCAGAAATTCCCCACACGAGAGCTAAGTCAGTCGAGGAGGTTTTGGAGTCGTCAGATGTCATCACGGTCCACATGCCTCTTACCCCAGAGACAAGAGATCTGATTGGCTACACAGAGATGAAGAGAATGAAGCGAACTGCCATTGTCATCAACACTGCACGAGGTGGTATTGTCAATGAGGCCGACCTGAAGCGAGCCTTGTCCGAGGGTCTTATCTGGGGTGCTGGTCTTGACTGCCACGAGCAAGAACCTCCAAGCCACGAGAAGTATCACTCGCTCTGGGAAGTCGGCGCTGTTAGTACCCCCCATATCGGAGCTGCGACGGCGGAAACACAGATGCAAACTGGCATGGCCGCGGCTAGATACCTATTAGAATTTGCTCTGAACAACCCATAAGAGCTTCAGGGAACTTTCATTTTATAGATTGCTTTTTACGTTGCTGTTAAAACAAATATACTATTATGTTACCCGTATACATTTCAGTGTCCTTTCAAAACTCGAAGCTCTCCCAAGTACCAGAGTTAGTCGGATCCCCATATACATACTGCCCCAACGCAGATTCCATGTTCCACAACGAGTCGTAGTTCAGAAGGGCCCAATTAACCGAAGATCCATCTTGATACTCGAGAGAAATATCAATATCCTTGTCACCTTGTGCAGCAACTGAGAACTGGCTCACAGGATCTAGAAAACCTGTCCTGTTCTGCAAGCCCTCGTCGAAAAAGTGCCGATTTGTTGGAAAGTCCGACATGTTGCCAATGCCAGTAGCCAAGGGTCCCGTCTCGCCTGTCACCAGATCCTGGGAGAAGTCACCCCCCGTGAAATCACCGACTTCATTCGATGGATTCTGAAAAGCCAAGCATTCATCTGTAGGAAGACCAAGTGGCACATCTCGAACATTAGGCCATAGCCTTTGCGACACGTCATGACGAAGGGCTTCAAAGACCGATACATAGCTCTTAGCATCGGGAAGCTGTTGAGCAACGCTTGTCAACAACTCCTGGCACCTGATGAGCCCTTCATACGATGCGCGTAGGTCTGCTGGGGTGATCTTTTTAGACACCGACGTGCAATACATGGCTGATAGCCCAGCTGTGAAGAGCATGTGAAAGTAGCTTCGTGTATGCGTCATCATCTCTCTCTTCTGGCATAAGCTGTGATATCTCTCGATAGTCTCCAACGAAGACCTCAGAAAGACTGTCAAGATCTCTTTGGGTGGAGATCCGTTAACTTTTGGTACCATGTCGATAGCACGTCGCAGAACTGATAGTCGCTCCCGAGCGAGCAGAAGATCATACCACTCCTGGGTTTCGTAAAGACAGCTTGGCTCCTGTATGATAGGATTGCTGTTTCTCCAATCCTTCAGCTCTTTCAACAGCTTGGCCATGACGACATGAACGTGACCCGCGAGGATATGCTTTGACGAGGTATTTGAGATCTTCTTTCTTAGCTTAGAGAACTCAGTCTGGATATGTGATGATATCCGCCTCAGTCGTAAAGAGAGAAAGAATACAGTCATCTCATTTTGGACATTGGGTTCTCGGTTAAAGTTGAACGAGTCGAGGCTTTGGACTTGGTGACTGGCGGCTTCAATTTCTTCGTCGTTGGCTTCAACTGGGAATTTGACTTCTATGTCTTTGTCGTCGATGAGAAATGGTCGATCCAATGTCGTTGAGCTGTATCTGTCGATAAGATAAAATTGCCAGAATAGTCTCCGTCTGAGTTGTGTTTGCAATAAGTCGCCTGGAATGTCGCGATCGTTGTGAAGCCCAAGCTCGATGCAGAGTCGCCCGCAGAGTCGACCGACATCCCAGATGGAGGTTCCTATTTTCAGGTAAGCAAACCGCCAACGACAAATCTTGAATCTTTATGTACCTATTGGATGATAAATGCCGAATCTGCAAATCAGGATAAGATCCTGAACAGAGTCCAGCCCTCTTGTCAGGAACTCCGGACCCATGTACTGAAGCGCTGCATTATAGTATGCTTCTGGGTGGTAATGGTGGAGTCGATTTCGATATGGCAACACAGCTCCAATGGCACAGATCATAAAAGCTCTAAATAGATCGTGGTTTGTCGGTTTGACGGCCTGGATGGTGAAAAGACGCCGATGAAGTGCCCAGACACTCTTCCGAAGAAGAAATGGATTTTGTATATGTGCCCAACTCAAGCTATGTCTTTGTTAGCTAAGCATTAGAGATGATGTCGGTTGAGCTAACTATTTCTCAAAAAGCATCTTTGTTTCCGCCGCAGACGGTAATGAACATGGAGCTATTGAGACTTCTTCGACGGCTGGTGCATTCGCCAGTGTCCTCAACAAAGGAGCATGAGACTTTCTCCAATCCGGATCACCGATCATAGGTTTGATGAAGCTATTAACCAACATCAGCCAGGCCGCTTCCAAGGTTCATAATCACCTTGAGACGAACCCCAGATTTGCCCCTTCTCGAGTAGCAGGCGAGGACGCTGCTATAGACCTCACTGTATGTCGATCATCTGGGCTGGAGGTATCCACGGTACCGGGGTCAGTGACTGCGCTTGCTTCTAGTTCCTGTAGTCTTTGGGACAATGCTTGCTCCTTTTTCTCGAGGTCGTCAATCATTCTAATAGGAAAATACTGTCAGGTAGTGTTACTGCCATCTGAAATATGGTGGAGCTGCCCTTACGCCCTTGAGAGCTGGCCATTGCCATTGGAATCCGAAGATACTACAAGACACTCAAGACCATTGCGGGTACATGGAGAGCAGCTTGGCCTATTGTTGTCGCACTAGATATCGTTAGTTGGGTAAAGATCAGCCAATTGCATTGCTGACCTTGGTCTTTCTCTGTGCACAAGCTTGACATGCCGGTAACCTGGGAAGACGTGACATCTTGTTCTGCTCTGCTTGTGTGGTTAACCGGAACAGAGTCTGGCGCTGTTGGGTTAAAAGCCCGGGGATTGGCTTGGTATAAGTACCTTTGCCCTCAACCATAGCTATAAAAACAGGATACTGGGGAAAGTCTACGACAATGATCACGTGCTTTACCCCGCAGATTGTTCACTACAACAGGTTAGACTAGATTTAGTCGAAGGGTTGTTTTGATCAAGGTACGTATTTCAATTCCACTATTTACAAGCTCAGCGACTCTCTCGACTCTCTCTGTCTAATAACCGATTCAAGAAGCCGAGAAGCCCCCACAAAACTATCCCTACTACCTGTTCTCAACATGCTTAGAGTTAGAAACCACAGACTCATGATCTTTCATATCAGGCTCAAGAATCTCCCGGGCTGCAGGCTTAAGGTCATCCGCGGTGGGATAAGCAATCTTGTGCACCGTGTACCAGGGCCTCTCAAATAGCTTGTCCATGCTCTCCAGAGATCGTCCAGACGTCTCTGGCATGGCGAAGTACACGTAAACAAGGGAGATGACACAGATGCTGAGGAAGAACATGAAAGCACCATATCGCTCAGTAGCAGCCAGAAGAGAAGGCATAGCACGCGAACATCCAAAATAAAATGCCCAATGCGCAGCCATAAGTATAGAGACGTTAATGGAACGAATTCGAAGAGGGAAGACCTCAGCTGAGACCAGGTAGGGGATGGAAAACCAGCCGATGGACCAGGCGATGGCGTGGATGTAGATGGCTGCAATAGCCGCACGACTAGCTGCCATGGCAGAAGAGCTTGCCTCGATCATTTCAGGAGTCCATCCGTTGGTAATCTTGAGGTAGGCTCCAACAAAAGCCAGAGTGAAGATCTGCATAGTGATTCCAGTCATGAGAGAACGACGACGGCCGATGAAGTCGATGACAAATACGGAGAAAAGAAGAACCGAGACAAACTTCAGGATGGCATAGCACCCAGTTGCAAGGAAGCGAGACTCTGTGCCTTCGATACCAAGATATCCGAAAATGGTAGGGCTGTACTGGGTGATGGCGTTGGCACCGGACCACTGTCCAAAGAGATGGCAGGCAAACATGAGGATGAATCGACGGCGGTTGGAGAGATCAGTAAAAGTCTCCTTGATCAAGTCCCAAGTATTGGCACCTGCAACAATCTCAATCTCATGGTTGAGCTGACTCTCAATACCTTGAAACTCAGACTGGACATAAGGGTGATCCTCAGGAAGTCCACGGAATCGAGACAGAGTGGCAAGGGCCTCGGTTCTCTTGTTCTGGCTGAGCAAGAAACGGGGAGTCTCAGGAGTGAAGAATGTGCCGACACCCCAGATGAGAGCGGGGATGAGCTGGAGAGCTGTGGGGAGCTGCCATTGGAGGTTTGTACCGGCGTGGTACTTTGTGACACCGTAGTTGAAGAAGAAACCGAATACGACGCCGAGCTGCTGGCAGCATGTGTACTGGAGAGTCAAGAGACCGCGGATAGGCTGAGGAGAGATCTATTGGCACACTTGTGTTAGCTAAATGCAAGAGAGGCGTGTTGAATGAAAGAGACGGCATACCTCTGCAATATAGACCGAAGGCAAGACAGTCGTCGCGCCAATACCAATACCAGAGATGACACGGGTGGCATAAAGGGCTCCAAGGTTTCCGCTGCTGAATGTCTGACCAAAGATACCAGCCATGTAGACAACAGTAAAGAACTGGAAGGTACGTGTTCGGCCAAGTCGTTGGGTAAGCCATACACAACCCAAGCAGCCAAAGACTGCACCAGCTGTAGCAATAGCGACGATCCATCCTTTGGTGTTGGCATATTGTTTATCGGTCTGGTTTTCGACTCCGAAACGCTCTTTGAAGACTTCCATAATGACGAGAGAAGCGATGTTGCCTGTCAGAGTGCCAAGTGATTAGTTGGAGTTGGGGATCCAAGTGGCGATGAGACTTACCTTCATCGAAACCCTTGGCAACACCAGAGAAACTCCAAACGCAGGTACACATAAGAAGATACCAGTTGAAGATCTCTTTGGGACTGTCTTTAATGGCCCGTCTTGTGGCCTTGATCATGTTTGGTCTCGCCATCGTGAACAGGATGTGCTTTCTTCTTGCCACTGATGAGTCAAGCGAGGATAGAGGAAGAAAAAATGAGCAAGAGCATAAAGCTGAAGAAACAACTTCTGCCCTGGGAGGAGGGTGAGCAATATATCGTCCCCGACCTCTCAGCGGAAAACACTTCCCAATGTTTAGGGGATGGCCGACTCGCACTCCAACCAACGCAGGCAGGGTTACAAGCAAGCGTGCGTGGAGAAAAATGCAACTTTCAGAAAAGGCGGGGATGATCTTGGTTCCCCGAGATCCCCAGTTCCATTCCCCAGAGCTAGCGGTGGAACCCTGGTCTAGTGTGGAGTCCAGACGTTGTCGTCGGAACATGTCCTAGTGTTGTCGGACTGTCCCCGGGGCCACCTTTGAGGGGTTCGGGCCTCGGGGCTGACATTCTGCGCAGCGGACTTGGAGTTAGTCAATCCTGTGTCATGTCGGAGAACACCCTAGACCATGCTATTGATGGGGAAAGTTGAGCTAGACCGTCAGAGAATAACCAGCACACTTTACACCTCTATCAACTATATCAGATAAGAACTACCTAAAGTTTACCTAAATCTCTGTAGAACTTTAGGTACTCTTTAACATATATTAGCCTATAAGTCCTGTCAGTGTGCCGGTTATTTTCTGGCCAACCTGATGGGGCAAGTTGAGCTAGCGGCTTCGGTCACAGTTCTAGAGACCAACCGTTGACAATCAGGTCACCAGTGCTCGTGCACAGACTGGTCTCAAGCGAAGGGAGGCCGGGCTGTAAGCCCTATCCAAGGGGTCGGGAGATGGGGTCGGAAGTTCAGGATCTACGTAGTAATCGAGATTGACTTTGTTCAAGAACCGACGGGGAGATTCCCATATTGAATTTGAATACGAGGCCCTGTCATCTGGTTTCGGCTTCAAAAACTTGAGAGGGCAGAGTAAGAAATAGTAGACATTTGCTGGCACTACGGCCACTGGAAAATGAGCCTGTCTACTTGGAAATGGGGTACCGTTGGGCGTCAATTCCATGGCAAATATTTAACTTCAGCTTAATTTCTTAATCCAGACCTTTTGCCTTCCTACTCTCAGTCTGTTTTGCTCTGCTTCAATGAGGGAGCAGAAACTGCCCCACGACAATGCCATTCAACCTTCTGGATGTTCCCTTCCAATGAATCCGTAATATATAAAGTCTTGTGCTCCGGGCCACCGAAACAACAGTTGGTCAGGTTGATTCCAGGTGATCCACTAACGATTCGAGCTTTGGGTACGCCGTGAGTGTCAACCACAAAGATTGAGCCAAGACTTGGATGGCAGATGAACAGATTACCCTCTTCATCAAGCGCAAGACCATCAGGTCCGGCGTTTCCAAAAGACTGGAAGAAAACACCGACTTTGGATGTTGTGCCGTCAGGGTGTAGAGGTAAACGCCAGACTTGATTTGCCCTAGTCATGGCTACGTAGAGAAAACGCTCATCTCGTGAGAGGACTAGACCATTGGGTGATGGACCATTGTCGAGAAGGGTATCTAGTCTGCCATCAGGAGAGAGGCGGTAGACGCGACCCGTCGGATCTGTCATTCCGGTCTGTCCCTGATCTGTGAAGTAGAGGTTCTTCTTTGAGTCGACAATGAGATCATTGGGTCCCTTGAATCTTTCCAGATTCTTTCTCGTCAACTTGGGTCCTATTTTCCCTGTCTCGGGATCAAATGACAATATTCCCTAGTAAATTGGTCAGTTACACTATAGAATATTGATCGTGGAAGACGCTATACCTGTTTGTAATCCGCCACTAGCAAATCTCCCTGGACAGTTCCTACGAGACCGTTCGGTTCGCCATCCCAAGTACAAGCAACTGTAACATTCTTCTCGCTGTCAATCTTAAGGATGCGTCCGTAAGGGATATCCACGACGTAAAGATTCCCGGCGCTGTCGACAACGGGGCCTTCAAGGAATATGTGCTGGAATGACCCCGCAAAGCCCCCGCGCCATTCTGAGTCTTGGCCCAGGCATCGCTTATCATCAGGGATGCGGAGGTAGACCTCTGCCTTAATCACTGGAGGTGGTGGATAAAAATTCATGTTGTATGCTCTTGAGTTGTTGAAGCTTGGCCTAGGGTGACGACGTTGAAAGCCGCGGCTTGGTGTTTTATTGTCTGGCGTTTAGTACGTTTTTGGAGTAGTTTATTCTAACGGAAGAAATCCGATGCCTGGCGTTTACAGTGGAGCGCGTGTCAGTATGCTTTATGAATCTGCGCTTATTGATAATGGAGCCCCGCGCAGCTGAGTATTATATCGTACAGGGTAGCAGACAACGCCATTGAGTTACCGTTTTAAATCTTCTTGGCTTGCAACTCTCGCTCAGCCAACGAGGTGTGTTAAAGACAGCTTCAAAGTCCAGGATCAGCATGGGGAAATAACCTTAGTGTAATATAACTGTAAGAATGGAAGGGAAATCGGCATATGGAGTTATTGAAAGACTGCCGTACAGAATCTTTTAGCACTACCTAATTAAAACACAACTCAGCAGGTTAGGTTAATGTTGGATGGTTATGATCGCATTTGCTCAAGATCCTGTTTAATGTTGGACCAAGCATCAGGGCTAGTAAGCGTCGATTGGTGGCGACGTACAAGCAGCCCGACGGAGTGGAGATTCGAAAGCATAAGGACAAGCTGCGAAATATCTTCAATAACCCAAACTGCCGTACTGTTCCTTAGAACTTCTACATCAGCCCTGCGCAAATTACTCAGACTGAGGTGAGAAACATGATCGAGCATAAGGACAAAGACCTGAGAAAAAACGGAGTCCCAGCATTCCTGGCTTCAACAAACCGCCTGAATCCGAATTGACGATCCTCAGTGTGGTTGTCAGCAGCGACCTTACTTGGGGGTCCCACATCAGCATGATTACTACCAGACTGCGGCACAGATCCTTGAGAAAGAGCTGTTTATCGAGAACATATGGACAGTCTTATACTCCCAAGCCACCCTACAGCGCGCCAAGTCGTTCTTTGCCGTTGATCAAAGATGGCGACCACAGAAGACTATCAACTTCCTCAAGTCTGGGGCTCGCAATCCATTCGATGATCTGAACCTCGAAGCCTTGGCCTGTGTCATCAACGTCTATAAAAGCGTCTTGGAAATGGATCCGCGTATTCGAGACGCACTGCTCAAAACCTGGGACGATCCGAAGGCTCGTCGCCTTAGGCTGAACAAGTTTATCAAGGTTCGAGCAACCCAAAGCTGCAGGGCCAGATAGGAGGAGTACGTCTTCCAGCGCAAACTCGACAGAGCCATGAGGTCTCTCGGGGACAACAGCTCACAGCTTCCGGTCGCTCTGACGGAGCCCTGGGGTTGCAAAAGTCTTGGCTACTACGATCGGAACATGTCTCGAGCCCAGACCACAATTCTCCTCCACTGCCGGACCGAATTCATCGGCTTGAAGGCCCATCTATCAAAGATTGGCATCAAGGAAGCAAATCCAGGCGCTTGTGCTTGCCGGCGCTTCAAAGAGACACCCTTCCATCTTTTTGTTCAATGCGCGAGACTCGATAGCCCACGAAAGAAGCTTGAACAAAAGATTGGCCAAATTATCTATCAGGACCTCCTTACGAAGCACTGCAAAATTGCCACCCAGTGGGCTTTAAAGTACTTCGATATCGAGCAGTTCGACTCTGTCAGGTCACAGCACACGCAGTTCGACTTGATCCCGGGTATCATCTCTCCACGACTCGGACAGCTGGAAGATGCTGAGCCCAACGCTACTCGCCCAGCAAACTCGTCACATCGCCCTTCAACAAGAGGCAGAGGCAGGAACGTGCAAGCTTCAAGCCAACCTCAACCTTACACTCGGAGGAAGCCAAAGTACAGCTCTGCTGGGCAGAAGAACTGTGGTCCCGCCCCGCAGTAATTCCACTGAAGGTTCTGCAGTATCATCGACCTTCAATCATGCCGCTTCCTCCCTATTGGTGCCTTCTCTGTGCCAATCTTGCACGATGACACATATTCACCACCGCCATCTCAACGCATAGCTGCCTTGTGCATCTTGTATCTTTGTTACCTTTGGCATAAACCCCTCTTGATGGAGGGCTTTTGCAACCACCTAGTACGCTAAAGTAACATGCGCGCTTTAGTCGTACAGCTTCCTGGAGAAGCAATATCCTCTACTACCATGAAACTGACGCCTAGTTCCTCTCTATATCAATCTCTGGCTATCTACTGGATGCGCCGCCTTGCGTACAATATTCTTGGGTTAACTTTCCCACAGCCTTCGTTCTTCAACTTGAAAATCGCAACGCGAATCCAATACCATGTCTGTTCAACCTCAACCAGACGTTCCAAGGGCTAGCCTTTTGGGCCTCCCCTTGGAACTGCGTCAGTAAATCTACAAAGACTACTTCAAACTCGATGGGGTATATGTATATGATGGCGAAACAGACAAGCTAGTCCAGGCCAATCATTGTCTGATTGACATATCGCTACGATATGCCTGTCGCGCTATCGCACGCGAAACCTACCATTACCCTTTTACTTTCAACACAATCACCTTCTCAACAGTCTACAAAAGGGAATGGAGAAAGCAGGCGGCTTCAGTTAACTTCATTGTGAACTATCACAACTATCTTCAAAAAGACATGCTCGTTCGACTTAGGCGTTATTTAACTCCCGATATGTATGAGGAACCTAGCCCACAGTATTCTCAATACATGCCAATCATCATAGAGGCAGTAGCCAGGCTTATCGCCTTGGATGAGCAAAACCTCAAGATCAATTTTCCAGAATTCTTAGGAGTACGTGACTTCAATCAATTCTCTGATCCCAATTCCGATGGTGGTGATCTCACAGAGATATGCACCTGGAACAACAACGTCTCGCGCAATCGTACGTATACCTATTTGCTACGACGGATTGCAGAGAAGTATCCTGAAAGGTTTAAAGAGGCGATTGAGGAGAATCGCACTCAGTTTCAGACTTCTTTAGTCTTGGATTTGACCTTTGGGCGATACCATCTCTACCCGAAGCCATCGACATGGTGGATCAGCTACAGTTGAGGAAACATTGGGACCGTTTGGATAAGTGGTTTCGCAGTTCAGTTGTCGACGAGACCTACACTGGTCCGAGATACCGCTATCAACGCAAGTATTTCTTCTCAGCCGCCGCGCTAGCCATCAGGTTCCTAGAGGGTATTTCTCTGGATCAGCGCCTCTTGATTTCTAGATTGATTTTGAATGAGGATAAGATGGCGGTTGGGAACCCTGAGTGCCACATTATTGGTTTGATTCCCTTTTGCCAGGAAAACCCAAAACTATTTATCGAGCATCGGATTAGTCTATGGCGAAATCTTATACCCACGAGTTGTAAGGCAGGAGTCGCCGCTCTTCTCGTCGACTTTGAGTACACTTTGGATCCCCCCGAGGACTTCCCAACACGACATCAAATCCATTCCGACTACCCTGGCACCACCTTTTCCCATTTCATCATGCACATCCTACAGGCTCTAAAAGAAGGATTGCCGCCCAAGTCATATTCGTTCATCTTGGACGGAGAGCCTGACCTGAATCATTCAACAGAAATCGTCAAATCTCTCATGAAAGTCTATATTGCCTGGCTTACGACTCACACTGACTGTGTGGCTCAAGGTCTTCTCGTGTCACCAGAACACCCCGACTACCCATTGAGTACAAGTCCCTTGGCGGACGAAATTGGTTCGATGGATGAAAGAAGTTCAATTATCCAGTGCAACTTCACGTTAGACCAGCCTTGGGACTACGAGAGCATTGTAAGGGACAATGAGCACAGTATCAATCGTCCGAGACTCAATTATTTGGGCCTCGAGCCTGAATTCGCAGATATCTCAAACAATACGGTGGACTTGATACAGGTCAAGAGTGAGTATTTTGAGATGCAGCCACTATCAGCTGTCTCAAGTGAAGAAACCACCGAGATTATTCGTGGTGGAGGTTTGCACGAATAAATAGGCCTAGCAATGGATTTGAACTCGGTTGTTGCTAGGTAGAGTGCAATATCAGCAGGTGTTGTTGGATTTCCTACAGGTTTCTTTGATTTAGTCGCCCCTTAATATATTCTTCCTTGGCCAGGTCCATTTAGCTATACTGTCATCTCTTGCGCAGATCAAGTTGAGACGGCAAGACATGCTTTGAGCCACGTCTAAGACTATCATTGAGCAGTAAATATGCATCAAGGAAAATGAACACTACGAATACGTACGGGACTCACTGCTAGCGCTTGTTACACTACAGTCTACAGCAAACCTTGACCTTGACATCAGAGTTTTGTAGCTTGAAAGCACTCTTAGACCTGTTAATTTCCTATAGACACGATGTTGTCTATGGGAAATTACCTAGCTTACATAACATTACAGTATGACCTATCTAGGTTCTCGAGCCGCCGTAAGGCTCAAGTTCTATCGACTCTCCTTTTTCTAAGCTTGATTGTTCGTGTCGGACACTGATCCGATTCGTTTTGGTAATCCCCCTCGTATTTTGCGATGGCCTCGCTTCGTCCTGAACGCTATGGAGGCCTTCTTGTGAATCCTGCCAATCTGTGTTGGAGATGATAACAGCCTCATGTCGACCATACTGAGAGCTTGGGTCATACCAAGCAGCGCTGGATCTTCTGCGCTGTGTTTGCAATCGGGACGTGGATCTGTCCGATGCCTCACGCTGGTACTCCTTTCGAATCATCCAGAGCTCGGTGTAAAACATTCTCCTATCCCCTGTCAGATAAAGGATTGCCTGAGCGGTGCTTCGTAGTAATACGTACAAGACGGGAATGGAAATCGCCATGATCGACGCAGCCGGTTCGGCCAATGTCCAAATGGTTAGATCAGCACGTTCATAAGTAAAGTCGGCGCTCGTCATAGTGACTATTAGAGTTGTTTTCACGATAGCAGCCACGCCGGCACTGGCAAAGTGTGAGATAGCCTGTTCTGAAGGGAAGGGAGGCAGGGTCAGACATACATGACACCAAGGCTCATTGCGATGGCAATTCCTATTCTTTCCCGCCAGTGCAGGGAGAACCCTACAATAATTGGCCAGGGTAAGAATGCCAAGACGAAATCCAGTGATGCAGAATAACCTTGGACAACTTGTCAGTAGATAGTGTCTATTGCCAAAAAGATGCTTACTGCAAGCAAAAAGCTGGAAACCGAGTAATTTCTGCTTGTTCCAGCATTTCCCAGGGACAGACACGTCTATTACCCTCTCAAAGGGGATACACTTGAGAAGGCCAAAGATCCAGATCAAGTTGTAGACGATATTGGCCGACACGATAATCCATATGAGCAATAATCTCATCCAACGACTACTCGTTAGCCGATAGAGTGTGACAGCAAACGCTGCCTTGCTTATCGATGTTGCCAAACAACCAAACGTGGCGACAAGAATCGTATTCAAGCTGATTAGCCTCAGATTGTCATGGCTGATGGTGTCTATATGGCTGCCAAAACCAAGGGAGACAATGTAAGTGTTGATGGATACAGCGATGACCAACATGACCTGACCAACAAAACCAGCCATATTAGTTCTCGTGTCTCATCGGATCAAGGCATAGGGTCGTCAAGCATGCGGGCTACTCACACAAGACAGAGACAATAGGAGGTCGTCCCACCAGAGACCCTTGCCTCGCCAAAGCTTACAGTATATGCGTAGCAGCAACAGGGTAGTAGCCGCCAGCGTTAGCGTCCAGCACGATATAATAAGGCGAGCTCCTCTATTGTCGGCCATGGCGAGAAGTTCATCATCCGGGGCTATCGCGCATGGAAAGGTTTAGCGGAAGCGAAGCGTGGTATGAGAAAGCCCACGTTGGCCCGACCCCATAATTTAGCTGGACCTTTGCTTTATACCCGACGAGTGCTATTGTCTCTAGTGTCTTTAGCATTAAGAAAAGGGAGGTGGCACGGACCTTGGCTGCTTGGACATGAATCAGCAGTGCCGGTAGCGTAGTGCACATAAGCTGTGTGGCTGATTTGATTGCTGTATTTTGTCATTAGCGTAGGGCAATGTGTTGGAGGCTGATAATTGCCAAAGTATAAACGCTGTTTGTGGTGATGATCGACGATTACATGGCCTATCATCGAATTGGGGCGGGGCTGGTGACAGATTTCTAAGGCCTTGTCTCAGCGAGATACGTTTGTGATTCGTGGGTTCCGAGCTAGGTTTTGTGGCGTAGTTAGGCCCTCCGTGCGATTTCGGCATTTATGCTGTTTCAAACTGTCGGCTCCCTTTGGTCCTATTCGCAGGAAGATTAACAAGGTTGGATCCGTAAGTCTGGAAAACATCCATCTTTCCGGACGTGCCGAGAAACTTTCCCTTGCTGTCTCTCCAGGATACTCAACATTTCCGCAGACTGCCGAAGTGACGTGGTACTGTAATTTTTAGTGCACGACAAAGATCGGTCTCTATATACTTGATCAATACAGTAGTCAAGTGATACTAGGTCGAGGAGTATAGGTTAGCTTAGCCAAGAAAGCAGGATTAACATGCCAGCCATTTGACTTGTTTGTTCCGGTCTAACGGAAAGAGCCAAAAATAGTCTATATTGCTATGACGCCAGCGCTTCTATTTCGTGGGCTCAGTATTAGATAATAGATTTTACAGGCCATAAAGCAGTGCAGTATAATTTCCTTTATTTCACCTTGCAATTGTATTTGTAGCTGTCCATCTAAATCTAGTCTAATAAGTCAGGGATCTTAATTAAATTGATGTTTAATGTAAAGGGGAGATGGTTACTTATTGTATGAAATAGTTTTTATTTTTCTTTTAATTGGCTTGAATTCTTTGTGTAGAACGTATTTACTTCAATTATTTCTGTCTCTCTCTCAAGACATAAATAGGTTCACCTGTCTCGGTGGCCGTAGCAGCACCACTGACGTCGTCGTATATTGTAATAGTTGACAAGACCTTTTACCCACTTTGACAGGGTCATATTGAGACTAAAGAAGGAAATAATATATAAAGCTTTACATTGACACTCATGGGGCATAGCTATAGTAATCGCTGAAAAATAGAGTTATTTGAGATCAGAATGCTGTTTAGTAGGATAATTATTTACATTACCCAATCTAAACAGCCAATGTCCTAGTAACTAATGCCGGTTATTACCATGCCAGTAAAGACGGAGAGATCAGGGAATGAACACAAGACAACAGCTGCTTTGGATCGGGGGTTCCCGAGACTCAATAGCCAACCCCAACCTTGAAATACGTCTCTGACGTCCGATAATAGTGCAGGCTTAGTACTGACGGCTGGTAGGCTGTCGACGCGCCATTTTCATGTAGACTACTGCGTATGCTAACCTCGCTTTCTTGCCCCATTTTAGCAATAGCACTGGAGTGAGCAGGATGAAAAAGATGAGTACAGATACTAATATGTGCATATCTCTCAATCCCATCCCTCTGATCCAGAGTGTCACGGTGAAAAGGACAACCACGCTGAGGACGTTCCGTGAAAACACAATGCCAACCATGGCATTTCCGATAATCTATTAACTGCAGTTAGACTTCATAAATCGCCAGAATATCAATACTGAAGAAAGACGGGGAGACACCCACATCGTGATAACAGTCCATACAATACGAAAGTGCGATGCTTCCCGTGGCTCCCAGGTTGAAGCCAAGTAAGCCAAAACCAAAAGCAACCAGAGGCCAAGGGGCGGTCTGTTAGTGAAGGGTGAAGTTTAGCTTTGGCTAGTTTCATCAAACAAAACAATCAAGAGTATCACATGCGACAGTCAATACTCACATAAGCTATTCCCAGTCCAGACATAAGAACGCTACCAGCTGTTAGAATGGCCAAAGGCAAGGCAAGCCAGAGCCTCATCTCTGGTTCATAGATGCCTTCATTTCGCTTCGACAGCCACACAATAGACTTGTCGTCAAGGTATCCACCAAAGAATATACCAGGAAATGTCCCAATGAATGGGGCGAGGCTCATCAGGCCGATGGATGAAGGGTCAAAGTTGTAAGGTGGTTGGGGAAGATACACCGCCTGCACTGAAGTCACGATGGCGAACGCTGCTGAGGTCGAGGCGTAAGTCAAGGCGGCGTACGCAACAGCGGGGAAGGTGAACAGCATTACAGCCGGCTGGTAGAGATCGTGCAGGATGGAGCCGTCTGTCTTGGCGACAAACTTGATGCGCTGGTGATACCTTTTGAGTGGGATCGTTTGGTCAAAATGAACTGACGACTTGGTGCGCTCAATAGATTGGCTGTTGGGGTCGTGTTTCGTCATGCCGACTGGGCTTTCATGATCAGCCTCTTGTCGACCTTGAGTGACCTGCGTATCTGGACCATCTCCTGGCTGTGCGTCAATGGGGCTCGAGTATTTGGATTCTTCAAAGAAGAACAAAGTACACAGGAGGTCAATACCCAACAGGATTGCACACCACCACCATATCCATCTCCATCCCTGGCTTTCGATCACATATCCTGAAGCCACTGGTCCCAAAAAGGCACCAGTAGCGACGAAGAAAAGATATGCACCGTTCATGGCAGCGTGATGGTGAACAAAAAATAGATCTGCGATGGTGATCTGCACAATCGTCTCGCTGATGGCACCACCAAAACCAGAAAAGAAACTACTAGCCCATAGGTCCGCCCGGGTCTGCATCTTTGCGGCCCAGATGCAAGATGCAAGTTGGATTGTGGTGCTGAGGATGTAAAGAGGACGACGACCATACTTGTGCACCAGGGGCACAAGGAGAATGCAACCAATGGCTAGCCCGGTGTAGTTGAAGGCGCCGCCCGCATTCAGGGTGCCAAACGAGAAACCTAATTCTGCTTGATATCGTGACCAGGCCGTGAATGAGATATCTAGCTGGACAAAAGTCATGAGCACGTAGAAAGAGGCGAGTGCGAAGTTAACTATCTTGCGACGGGTAGACCAATTCAAAGGGTCATTCGGATCGGAGGTAGGGATTGGATGAAGAATAATCTTGTTACCGGCGTTTTGCACTACAAGTGGAATTAATTAGCATGCCGAGACTCTCTGTAGCGATTGGTCTACCTATATATATAGCTACTTACGATCTTCAAGACGAACAGTTCCAGGAGCCCAGAAGGGATCGTCCTGGAGGACAGACTGATCCATCGTCGTGTTGGATACGAGAGCTTAGGATGAGTTGACGAAAAGGGGATGAAATAAGATTCATTCCACTGATAGTTAGTGTATACCGTGAGCGAGTATATGTGTTCGATGGCCTTTAAAAAGATTTCATCTCTTCGCATCAATTACCTCCTTGTTTCACATAGCAGTTTCAGGCTGATGATAGAGTCGTTATAAGGAGGCCACATCACAAAACAACAAAAAAAGGCATACCTTGCTTTCGACTCGGAAACCAGAATCTCAACAGAAAGAAGTTTAAAACACAGCCGCGTCGTGTCTCAAAGACCAAGGTGTGAGCCATTCGAGAGGTTGGTTGTGCTGATCGGTATCAAACTGCGCAGGGTTCCCCGCAAACTTAATTTAGAGCGGGTAAGCGCCGTGGAGCCAGGCAATTTAGTAATGTAGCGGTGTGTGAAGCCCATAAACCCTCTAGTAGGATGTATTTCCAGCCCTAAATGTTACTGCTTGTGGCTGGAAGGTGAGATACTGACCTGCTTAGTTCACTTTTGTATCCGTAGCTAGCGCACTGTCTTATCAGTAATTGCGGTGCTGGCATACATCCCTCTTGGCATTTGAAGCTACGAAATGAAATCTAGGGTAGGACTTCTAAATATAATAGCCGAATTCTCGTATCTGATGATAGGACGGTATAAAAACACAGCGTTGCCTGAACATAATTCGCATCCAGTATTGCTAAGAATTATGAATATAACTTGAATGAACTCATGCTTTTCGCCGAGCGTTTTTACTATTTGATATAACGTCACTTAGGTTGAACCAGTATAGATCAGAACGTTGTCGTCGTCCTTTCCAGATAGATTCAAGGAGTGCCTCTGTGCGCTCTTGGAAGAGCCTGGAAAATTCCGAAATTGGTGAAATAGTCTCCAAATGCCGTCTTCTTTCGGTTTTTTCTGGAACCTCCACGCACGCTACCAGCAGAGCAAAATCAATAAATCGAGGTGTTCGGCCTGTGACATGGCGTGTCATGTGGAGCTGTGTGAGGATACTTGAAGCCAAGGCAAAGGCTGTTGCATCCTCGGTACCGAATGGATTGCGCAACCGGTGGATTACAAGAAGTGCGGCAGTCGGGATGACCTGTGTTTGGCAGAGCATGTGAGAGACTTCAATAGCTGTGAAATCGTTGACTAAGCCGCCGGGTACCTTGGGCAACCAACTGCGGATGGTTCGCTCAAGGTCACTCAACGCTTCTTCCTCTATTGGTCTTCCATGACGCAAGGCACTAGAAACCTTGCAGAGATCGTACAGGTGCGGCAGAAACGTACTGCTGAGCCCCATATAGCGGTCAACTTGCCTCGGACCAGAGTCCGCCGAGGAAGGCTGGATTCGCAAAGTTGGAACTTTGCCGTGAAGTAAACATTCAGCTATCTCAGCCATGACGATGCCGGTCAAGAAGTCGCAATTTGACATCGGCTTTGACCCGGCGAGGTAATTCGGTTTAATGAGGTTTAGAATCTGGCTACAAATAGGTAGCGTCTCTGCACCTCCAAGCTTCAAGGCAAAGGTCAGCACTGACGCCCCAAGAACGAGACACGGCATTATATCATCTTCACTCCTGACGCGGAGAGAGCGGAGGGTTGATATTGCTGATGACGCTCGCCGATAAATACTGTCAGCGCCAGGCCTGTTTGGAGTAGCATCATCGGCGTTCCACAATAGAGCACATGCCATGTAGGCATCCTTCATCATGTCTCGAGATGAAACGAAATGGGAAATGAGGGTTTCGCGATGTCTGTCGTAGAAGCTGGGCCCAACGACAAACAATCCCAAGTGCTTGTCGCTGGTGATCATCCCATCAAGGAGCCAGGCATCTTCTACGGACCCTCCAATGACTGAGATGCTATTGTGGGGATCAAAGAGCGGAGCCACTTGCATGCTCGAGTTGCCATTTGCAGCAGGTCGCTCATCTTCATATGCAAAGTCTGAAGAATGCGGCTTAGGTCGACGACCCGGTCGCTTCAGAGGTCGAACGGTCTGGCAGTGGAGCTGCAGGCGTGCACAACGATCACACTGGCTCGACGTTGGGAGCCGTCGACATCGCTCCTTTAATGTATGGCAGCGATCGCAGGACCGAGGAATCTGTGATTCGTGGACCATAGTGGCAAGAGCTGAAGTAATAGAGATATCACAGTATACGATGGTGAAGTCCGTCCGGGTACACAGGGAAATGAATGGGGAAAGGAGAAGAAAAACCCAAAAATACCCCACCAAGCAATTTATCAGATCACTGGTCTCTCTGTCAGCTTGTCTCGCCTACGGATAGATTGTCCACTATTTCATTCATGATTGGATAGGCTAGCCCCCTAGGCTCCCCGTCGAGAATAAAGTTTGGCTAGCTAGGTATGTACAGTAAGGAACAGTAAGGAACAGTGCTCATTTACTGGCTGTTTAAGACACCTATCAACAATCGCAGAAATCTCCAGGCACCCTGAATCTTAGTTATATAAAAACTTGGATGGAACATGGTGCCCCAGCCAGGTTAGTCGGCTTATCTGGATGATAAATATCGTCAGCGCAGCAGATAAGCGGAAGCAGCAAACATACATTACAGGCAGCTTTGGCCTGGTTAGAGTTCAAAGGGCTTATCAAAATCTCTTCTGCTAACTTGTCTAAATGCAATTGCGCAGGCTGGATACTGGATAGTGATATGAGTAAGCAGGATATACATACTGACAAACTAACCAGTGCAGTCCTCGTGAGGAAACTTACATTAAAGGCTGTATAATGCGGGAGGGCATACTCATCATGCTCCATCGCCATGGCCCTCTAGTAATGGAGGCTGCTCTGGACTTCTGTCGGGTTTCGCCAAGGCCGGCATATCTGGCCTGGTAATCTCTGGAACTTTGACTTGTATGGCTGGGCTGGGTAATAATGCATTTTTAAGTATTGAGCTGTTACTAAAGCTAATTGGTTCTAGTATCTGTTTTCTTAATTTTGTGTTTCTATTAAGCGAAAGGGCTGTTATACTTACTAGTTAACATCTAATACTGGCTCAACTTATATAATTCTAAAAAGTCTATATTTCTCTGTAAGTACTCTAACGGGACTACACATACAGATCTTCTTAACTTATATACCAGAGCTTGAAATATAAACAAGCTCGACGCAGGTAGGTACTAACCCTGATGGGATATAGACTTTCTGGCGAAAGAAACTTGGATTTGATGTAGAATAAACGGACCAAACAGGATATTTACAATTGTAAGCAACCTCAAGCATTTTGCCAATTACAAGGCCTGCTTTTCAAAGAAAACGTCAACTACTCAATAGCCCGCCAGTATAAGCTTAGTACGAATAATGTTAGAGTTTCCAATGAGAAGGCGCAACTGCAATATTAATGGTGGTGCTTGGCACGTGGAGGCTGGTTTACAGTGGCACTTTTGCACGTTTTACAGAAATTAGCTTTGATTGGGTTGTGTTGCAGGGATATCGATAAGGCTAAGCTCAGATCTGTGACCGATGAACCGAAAGATCCGTTGACGTCAATGATTTTGTGTAAAGAATTCGGCTAAGGCGGCGCCTTCGGCATAGACGTTCCGAGAGAGACAGGGAAACTCCATAACAAAAGTTCGATTTGGATTATATATATGAGAAGAGATGCGAGGGCCTATAACGACTGAAGCAGAGCAAGCCCAAACTGTAAGCTCTTTTGTCTGCCTTATTATTAGTTTGTTACTTACGCTTCTGGATTATTAGGTAAATATCTCTCGGCCGAGTGAGGTTGCACTGAGACCCATTATGAAGTCCATCTCCGCGCCAGGCCTCTTGGCACTCATCCTCGCTTTACCTGTCCACTCAGTGCCCACTGTGGACGAGAAGTACCCTTACAAAGGCCCTGCAGTTCCCGTCGGCGATTGGGTTGACCCCAGTGTCAATGGCAACGGGAAAGGATTCCCTCGTTTGGTCGAACCTCCGGCTGTGAAGCCTGGTTCTGCGAATCCCAAAAACAACGTCAACGTTATTTCGCTGTCTTATACACCTAGCGGCATCAACATCCACTACCAGACACCTTTTGGATTAGGTGTGGCGCCCTCGGTTCAATGGGGAACTAGTGCTTCAGCCTTGAACAATAAGGCCACTGGGTCTAGCACTACGTAAGTTCTCACAGCCAATTTCTAACTAGTCGATGGTTGGCGCAACGGACTTCCCAATCCGTCAGCGGATATCTTTGTCATTGGCTTATCATGTTGCTAGATACGATCGCACCCCTCCCTGCTCTTCCATCAAAGCCGTCACCCAATGTAACCAGTTCTTCCATGATGTTCAGATTGATAACCTCAAGCCCGGGACGACTTATTACTACCAGATCCCAGCCGCCAACGGCACCACAAAGTCTGATGTCCTCACCTTCACCACTGCCCGTGGCGCGGGCGACAAGTCCGAGTTCAGTGTCGCTGTTATAAACGACATGGGTTACACTAACGCCGCTGGAACGTTCAAGTACATCAACAAAGCCGTTGCCGATGGAACAGCCTTTGCCTGGCACGGTGGTGATCTGAGCTACGCGGATGACTGGTACTCTGGCATTCTGCCCTGCTCCGATGACTGGCCGGTTTGCTACAACGGCACCTCGACTAGCCTTCCTGGAGGCGGCCCTGTTCCGGATGATTACAAAACACCTCTTCCGGCTGGCGAGGTCCCGAATCAAGGTAGCCCTCGGGGCGGAGACATGAGCGTTCTTTACGAGTCCAACTGGGATCTTTGGCAGCAGTGGCTTAACAGGATAACCCTCAAAGTCCCGTACATGGTCCTTCCAGGTAACCACGAAGCCACTTGTGCCGAGTTTGATGGCGGCAAGAATGTCCTATCTGCCTATCTGGACAAAGACAGGGCCAATGGCACCAGCCCGAACATGACGCTCAATTACTATTCCTGCCCTCCTTCGCAGCGTAATTTTACCGCTTTCCAACACCGTTTCCACATGTCAGGCGAGAGGTCAGGCGGGGTCGGCAACTTTTGGTATTCTTTTGACTATGGACTGGCGCACTTTGTGTCCATCGATACGGAAACCGATTACGCCGACACCCCGGAAAAGCCGCTTGCAGCTGATCTTACGGGAAACGAGACACATCCCACAGTGAACGAGACCTACGTGACGGATTCTGGTCCGTTTGGAACAATTCACGGCTCTTACAAAGACACCAAAAACTTCGAGCAGTACCAGTGGTTGGCCAAGGACCTCGCCAGCGTTGATAGATGCAAGACACCCTGGGTAATTGTCATGGGCCACCGCCCCATGTACAGCTCTCAGGTGTCCAAGTATCAGCTTAATCTTCGCAAGGCCTTTGAGAGTCTGATGCTGAGAAATGAGGTTGATCTCTATATTGCCGGGTAACCCAATATCTAACCTAAGCTTAATTAAGGACTCAAGACTAACACTCGGTAGTCACATTCACTGGTATGAGCGTCTTCAGCCCCTTGGCTTGAATGGAACCATCGACTCCTCCTCGGTAATTACCAACAGCACCTACAAGGCTAACCCCGGCAAGTCGATGATTCACCTTATCAATGGAGCCGCCGGCAATATTGAAAGCCACAGCACACTTGGCAATGACTCCCGGCTTAAGATGACTATGTTCCTTGATCAGGTGAACTTTGGGTTTTCCAAGTTAACTGTCCATAACGTGACAGCCCTTTCTTGGAACTTTATTCATGGCAAAGACGGCACAGTTGGTGACGCACTCACTGTACTAAAGAAGAGCGCTTCGACCTGTGCTTCTTCTGGAACTTCTGCTACGCCTACACATTCAGTCAGCGGAGGCGCAAAAACGGCAGTCTCTGGCCTTCTTGGCCTCTTGTGCCTGGCTATTTCTCTGTAAATGAAGCAAGGGTTGAAAGGCAATAGAATATCAGATAGCATAGCCCAACAACACCATTATCTCGAAACATGGTTTGGATATTGTTAAAGAGCGTGAAAAGGGTCCTTAACTCCAGCGTAAAGACAAAACAGAGTTTCATATTCTCAAAGATTATACACGTTGCGATCGACTACCCGTTGGTCTAGGTAACACTGCCTATGTCCCACTATAACCTCCCTATCAGCTATGGGGTTCATCACCCCTGAATGATATACCTATCACTGAGTCAGTACTTAGACTTTTGACCACTGTTATCGAGACTTACCCAAAGATGGATGTGTTAGTATCGGGCCAGTTAAACTCGGAACATAATGCTCTCTAGACCAAGCCATCAACTTATCCCAATTTCGGCATTGGTGCTCTGTCCTCATACTTGGCCATGGCCATCTGTAATCATCCTTCCACTCATACGTATGCAGTGATATATCCCCATGACACATAATTACCTGCCGAAGCAAATCAATGCAATGGTCAAAGTGCTCTTGCTGGTCTGCGAGAGGATTAGGGTCGTGGTAATACTCCGAGTAGTAGGATTTGCGGATCTTGTTTATGCAGTGGAGAGTATGAAAGACATCGAGGGTCGCGAGGTAACCGCCTTGGTCGTCATTCAAGGGTACAGATGTATTGTTTGCCTTATTCAGATCTGCCTCTTGGACTCGGAGATTATTATCTTTGCAGAGTATTGTTAGCGTTCCGATCCCGTGAGAGAATGAAGGTTTCAAATACACTGTAAGAGACTCTCCCATGCCTCGTCTTGTTCTGGTCGTGGCGGACCTCTATATTTGCCATTGTCTGCAAGATTGTGGATAATGGTTTGCGCCTTGTATTCTACAGCGATTTCTGCTGGTGCTGTTGCATATTCTTAGCGCCATGCTGTCGCTGTGGAGGCTTGTTCGTTTGCTTACAATAAACCGTTCCTTTCTCACAGTCGCATTTCGTCCCAATAATCCTTCCGCTCCATAAGCATAACAAGACGGTGATGGCGCTGTAAAGGGCAATTGCTGCAGAATGAAAATAAGTCTTGAGTCTGTTGTTCCGCTTTGATGCAGTAGAAGAGAAAGATTGGAGAGGCTTCTCTTCCGATTTCTCTGGCCCCAAAAGGCTTTCCGTGTCTTGCGAGTCTCGAAGATTATAGTCTTTTGCATAGTCTCTCTGTGGACTCATTTTAGTTATTGAGATAAGCAGGAACTGGAGATTTGGGGAAACGTCTGCTTCTTGGGGCCTGTAATGAAAAGCCTTGGTGGGCGGCGCAAGAATAGAATACGACACGAACTTCTAGCACTTAGTAACATGCCGAGAGAACGTTACCTCAGCTAGCGGTGGATGCGCATTTCGGTGCATGATAAAAAGGATCTAAGCTGCAGGCAATTGCTTACATCCTGAACGGGTTGAAACTAGTTTCTTATGCAATGTAATGTTACTGGAGCTGGATTACACCGTGCCACAGCATTGCTTTTATACAGTGTTGCGGCTTCAGCACCCATGTGATTACTTATGCTACCTTTCAATGTTACGTCTGAAAGCTTATCTCTGCCTATGAACTTCTTTGCATCTATACCCTACGGTATTTTGGCGACAGACATAGTAAAGAGAGTCAGTAGAAGGTTGTACCAGCAATATCTTATTAACTGCTTCAAAAGTTCGAAGAAATCTATCTCCTCATCCAAGTATGGCGAACAACAACATCAGATACACACATATTGGCGAGACTGCTAGCGATAATGGGCAAGAATACAAGAGCCCCTCGCACCGTGAACGACGATTGATCTCTATTGCCGGCTCATTCCTTGCTGGATTGATGACGATGGGAGTTGTCTTTATTCTCTATTCACTAGCAACAACACAAAAGCCCTCACACGCACGCAATATTCCAGATATCCGCAGTGGCTCTGACTCAGTCACGGGTCTCCCTCTATCATGGTCCCACGGTGATTGTGGCAACTCCCCTGAAGACGCGAGAGCGCGAAACTGTCGATACAGCATCATTCTCCATTCATGGCTACCACAATCCTGTCTCACTGATGCTGATACCGAAGATGAGAAAGAAATGTACAGAGACCGAAATTGGTCCTATACCTCTCCTTCAGGTCAGAATCTTACTACGGAGGAGCTTGGCGCTGGCGACCATGTGTATTTCACCACCACCTTTGATTGGCATGTTACTCATTGTATATATGTATGGAAACGGCTGCATAGAGTTATGCTAGATGCAACGCAGGAACTGGACTCATACACGGCTAGTTATCACCATACAAATCACTGTGTCAAGATGATCGGCGGCGATGCAAAGGGAATGCATGATTCAGGTACAAAGGTCTTTGTCAAATATTCTAAATGCGCCAAATAGAAGTTTGGGACTTGGATTCTTGGCAAATATACCGATGTCAAATACTTGATGAGAAGAGACTTTGGTGCGGTAGAGAAATGCATGAAATAATAAGTTACAAGTAACCGTTTTTATCAAGTCAAGTCACCTAGCAATTATATTGTAAAGACTCTAATGTCTTCATCAATAATGGCATGAATCTCTTGTTTATGCTGGCTTAAGATCTGTCACACTTTTCCACTCCTTGTCGTGCCATTAAATGCAGTATATAATATTTCTGTCTCGGCATCTATTCCTGCATTATTGGCGCCCCCTCAACATGCTTATAGAAATCCAAATCCGTCTGGGCCTTGTTCTCTACAGCCCAGTCTCTGATCTTCTCAAAGTTCTTACATGTATGTGTCGTTCTGACATTCCCAAACATTCTCTGTTTCTTTACACTCCATTCCCAGTAGATAGTACTGATATCAGAAGAACATTGGAGTGACTGCCTCAGTTGCTCATAGCAATGTTCCATATGAAAAATATTATCAGTAGCTTCTTCTGATTCTGAAACCAAGTCAATCTTATAGACATGAGGATATACAAGCTTTCGCATCATATTGAGGCAATGTAATTGATGGAAAACGTCTAGCTCAACGATGTAGTGACTTGTATCGTTTGTGAATGGTGTCGTTGCGTTTGGCAACTTCGCGGCAGATTCAGCAGTGATTTGGGATATCAGAACTTCTATAGGTCAAGTAGTTAGGTTCTGCCAGACCTTCACAAGGATAGTAAGCAGAACTTACGGTTGTATAGTTCATCCCATTCATCGTCTACATCTTTTGAAGATCCTCGGAACCTCGACTTTTCTTCTCGGAGACCGCCGCTGAAGATGACGGTTGTATATTCGACCGCGGACTGTGCAGGCGCTATTACTCTGTTAGAAGCGCAGTGATCTAGAATATGTAGATGCATACAGTATATCTCGTTTGGAACATATGCCTTGTTGTAATTTTGCTCTCTCACCACCATTGTAGCTAGTAGTGCGAGGAGTAGTGCGATATTCAGTATGCCAGAGTAAGGCAAAAGCCGAGCCCATTTCTCTCGTTTCGAGGGCGGGATATGTGTTGCAAAACCGTCCATGTCATCGTCTGTTAGAAAGGGTTCCTCACACGAGGCTCGGTTGGTTTTAGTAACCATTTCAACAAACAAGACTTGAAGCAACACCAAAATGGCCGAGGGTTGGGCTGAGACGCTGTTGTTCAGTTTTCTTGTGGGGATCTCCTTAACCCTCGATTCTTTAGATGCACTGGTAGATGCCGCGTCTTCCGGAATTCGATGGTTATGTAGCCAGGTGCATAAGGGATCTACTGTGTGGATACAGATAGGTTTGATAGTTATGATCATGAGACCTTTTTGTCTCATAATAAGAAGCAAACCTGAAGCAATGTTGCATTTCTGCTTTCAGAAGGTTACATCCCTGAAGGATCTTGAGGTATCATCAGCCCTTACGAGCCCATGCTGGGAGCTGACTTATTGAGCTAAATAGGACAAGATCTGCCTGATGTACAGTTAGATCTACATAAATTAGCGAATAATATCCCCCAACAGACAGCATCACCAATAAATGCCGTAAAGTCTCACGCGTCATGTAAATACCTGAGAATGCCGATGCATCTTCTTCAGTGGTCAAGTGTGAGGAGTTGAACGGACTTTGGATTGCCGTAAGTATAATCCGATTTGGGGGCTAGATATCTTACTGGGCAAGAAGGAAGGATGTGTAACTATTGAAATCACTGGCTTACACTTCCGTCAGACGCTACCTATAGGTAACATGAGTTCTGCTTACAAGTTTATTAATCAAAGGTTCCTCCGAGAAGCATGGAGGACATGTGTATTGTAACGTTGCGAGGTTTCTATAAACAGTAATTTCACGATCAGATGTTCATATAGATATTCAGTTCCCTCGTACTATGATCTATCCTTTCAGGGAAGCCGTTAACTACAACGCAACAACAGTCATATCCAATTATTTGTTAACAAACATTAAGTTCCAGAATGAAGAGCTTTATCCCCATCACTCTCGCCTTTCTCGGCGTCGCCCTTGCTGCCCCAGTCCAGCAAGAGGACACCAAGCGTTCTGAGGCTCAAAGCCCCGACATTCTTTACAACAATCAAGCTGGCTGGGGCAAACGTTCCGAAGCCCAAAGCCCTGATATTCTCTACAACAATCAGGCCGGTTGGGGAAAGCGCGATGACGAAAAGCGCTCAGAGGCTCAGAGCCCCGATATCTTGTACAATAATCAAGCTGGCTGGGGAAAGCGCTCCGAGAACTAAAGGGCCAATATTTCATGTATGGAGCGATAGATGCACCTCAGTGTGCTAGGGACCAGGGTACAATCGCTTTTATAACTGGAGTTATCTTAGTATATCGAGTCTCCTTGAAATGCTAGTGACAAAGGGTTAACCTTGCTGCCTTAGCAGTCATAATTCAACACTTGGATATAGTTTAAGAATACAACCCTATTAACGTGTCATGATTCAAATAGCGTTTTAAATCTTTGAGGTTAAGACAATTATATCAAACTTAGTACTTATAGGACCAGAGACTAACTTTGAGATGCCTTTGTATTATTACAAGTTAGGTATTGTGACGCATTGAGCTTCATAGCGACCTTAGATAGCCTCTTAACTTTCACCTAATTATATACCTATTTTAATTAAGTTCTAACTTTGAAAGCAATTCTTGCAGTCAGCGAGGCTTCTTTAGCATACTACTTAAGCGGCTTTTCTTAAAAACATCTCAGTAATTCCTAGCTGCTTCGAGAATAACATCCGCTACCTCCTTTCCATGGCTCCAAAGACCTGCATGGCTAGCACCGTGTAGCTTATGTTGCTTGGCCCCAATACGCTTTGCAAAGAACTCCTCCAACTCAGGCTGGATTATCTGGTCCTTAGTTGCAACTACATAGTGCTTATTCTTGACCTGTTTCCAAGCAGGCTTCCCGGACGGATAGTCGAACCTCTCAGAGTCAAAAGGTCCTTGGGTGACGGCGAGAACACTTGCGTCTTGGTGGTCGACATCAGGAGCAAAGTACTTCAGGTACTCTGCCTGAGGTAGCAACAAGCGTCCCTTGGCATCAGGGTAGAAATATTTATAGGCTTCGGGCGATGTGTAGTTCTTGCCAAGCTCATTGGCCGTCTCGCCTTTGTCGGGTGCAAATCCCATAACATAGACAAGGGACTTGATGTTAGGCTCATCGGTTGCAGCGTTGGTAATAGCAAAGCCACCGAATGAGTGACCAACAACGACGATGGGGACTTCGTTTTCCTTGTTGAGGGTATGAATGGCTTCTTTGACAGTGGCAATGTCGTTCGGAAGGCTTGTAAGAGGCTCTTGGACAGCGGTGACGTTATGACCTCCTGCTAACAAGTGTGGAATGACCTTGGACCAGGAAGAGCCGTCAGCCAGAGCACCGTGGACAAGAAGAATCCGAGCAGGAATCATAATCGGAACAGATTTATGTTTGGAGGGGAGCGTGTAGTAAATTGGGTGCTTGTCGAGGATACAGCGAAATTTGAGAGCAGGTGCTCCAGCATTATATAATTTGGCAGTAGCTCAATATCCTGTATGAAATGTTGCGTATTGCGTATTGCGTATTGCCTTGCGGGGTATTTGTCATTAGGTCTGCAGGTATTGCAAAATTTCAGCTGAGAAAGGTGTAAGCACTAGACTTATTTGCAATAGTTTTAGTACAGCACACCAAGTCATTCCAAGCTGCCTGCAGTCTTCTGTCAGAACATACTACAGCAATTTCAAATCGAGACTTTGAGGCAGTAGCTCCGCTTGCAACCAGACCTCTACCACTTATTTGTAAAAGGGTGCCTCGGGGCTCCAAGCTCGAGTAGCAACGTTGTGACCCGGACCTACCTCGACGTTGCGCCGAATATTAGCCTCATCCCTAAATGCTCCATAAATAGTTAACTGGTAGAAGCATGTTGAGAAAAGTAATATATGATTTTTTAGATAAGGCAGACGTAGCATCTTAAAGCAAACGAGTTAGGAAAGCAGCAAGCAATGCTATAAATACAATATGCTTGTGGTGTTTTATAAGGTCTATAACCTTGTTCCCCAGATCCTTCCGATTTTTACGTAGGTCTAGTTCTGTCTGTCCTTTTTCGCGATGATACATTTAAGTTCAAGGTTCTGAGAGTTGACAAATTCTCTGTAAGCCCAGATCTACAGGAACTTCTCCAACCAGCTGAAAACAATATTGGTGTAGTGCTGACTGAGGACTTAGGCACCCTTCCCTTATCTTCCACCCAGTAATTCAATATCGTCGAAAATAAGCTTGCTAATCATCTAATAATGAACTAAGATCGATGTCATTATTCCGTATCGGGAAGATATGGGCGGAAGGACGGAAGTCGTTCCTGCGCCCCGAATTTTACGGATATCTCATATTATGGTCAAGAGATGCTCCAATTAGTTGTCATTCATGGCGAATTGCATTTCTATTTGGCTTGGGCTCCACGCAGCTAGGCCCTTGGAAAAAAGAACGTAAAGTCAGCTTGGATTATGCATTCGAGACAGTGATAAGCCTTGCGGCATTCCTGCTATTGGATGGATAATTACTGGAGGCTTCACGATAGCAGTGACGCACGTGGGAGGGTTTGCTTTATCTAGAGGTAGTTTAGTCGTATATCAATTTCTGAACTACACTATGAACCAAACTCCATAGGGCAGTAGCAGTTTCCAATGAGACATTGACTCATGTAACAACTCACTCCAACAGAAACTCAGGTGACTTTAAGTCAACCCAGCCCAGGTTCGGCTCAGATTGCTTCCAACCGAGCCGGTCTCTCACCAACTTGGAATAGCTCTTGACGTCCTCAATAGGATAACTGAGGTAAGGAATTTCCTGTGTGGCTGTTAGCTGACCCTATACCCAAATAAAACATATTCATACCTCTTGCCGATGAATGCCGCTGCACATAAACATGATGTGAACTGTTCGACATCCTGTCGGCAACGAATACTGTCCCGCTCCATGATAAAGACTACCCAGCATGACTAAAGCCTCTCCTTGATTCATCTCGGCGTCAATTACGCCCTTGTTTCCATCAGAGCCAAAGTCGGGTTGGTCGTCACCCCAGAGATGTGAGCCCGGAACGATACGAGTTGCACCGTTGGCTTTGGAAGTATCGCAAGCGGGTACGAAAAGCCCTATCAGCATGTCTCGTCCTTTTGCATATCTTGTAGCAAGGGAATGACGCGCATGGTGATTCTTATCATCGCGATGTAGCTTTTGGGCATTGGAGCCTGGCTGTGAGGACATGGTGATGGATATGGACAGCAACGGGTCAGATTTCTGGATAGTGGGCTCGGAACCATACCAGATCTTTGTTTCAAGACCGATAAAATACTCTGCAATGTCCTCCGTCATGTCAGTATGTACTGCTAAGATGTTAAATGATGGCTTAGAGATATACCTGATATAAAGAGTCGGAAAAGAACTTTTCTCGAACAGTCTTACTACGTCCAATCAATCTTGTACATGTTGCGGTACCGCCATTCAAGGCACCGACGGTGCTCCCAGTAACAGCGGCAGTAGACTTATTAAGATAGGGCTGAACTTCCTTGCCAGCCTGCTCCAGAGACTCTACATCAGTAAATTCTGTAATAATAACGCAACCATCCTTCTCAATGGCATTAATAAAGGCCTGAAGCCCAGTATCGCGGCTAACACGCTGAACCATCCTGACACTTTGAGAGTTAGAAAGGGTAAATGTCAAAGATAGTATATGTGTCAAGTAGTATATTTAGGGTAGGCTGAGAGTAATAATATTGATATCATGTTTACTACCATATTACCCCTCACACTCGCGATATTTGTCAGCGAGGTAGGACATAAAATAGGCTGATAATGGCGTCAGCAAGCATTTATTTCTTGCGGGGTAGATAGCGCCTTCAATGGCATCGCTATCTGTTGTTAATTTGAGTGGCTAGACTGGCAATTAGCCTATGCCAAAACAGGCTGCCTTAACCGGCTTATTTCCAATTTCGGATATAAAATTAGTTAGAGTAGATATTTCTTGCTTTTTGTTTAGAAGATGCAAACAGACAGCTAATATGTGCCATAGAGCTATTAACTATTTATTCTTTATCCTGGCGCAAGACTGAGGAATGTCGCGTGCAGATTGGGTCTAGGGCAATTTTAGTAGGAGTATTTCCGGTGACCCGTCGTTTTAGAGCTTAGATATCCTGAAAGATAGCTGTGTCGTGAATAGTATGATAGCATTGTGTAAGAAAGAAAAAAAGTAGCATTTCTTAGTTACATTAGTAATTATTAAGCCTACAAAAACCTTAATACTCTATTCTGGCTAAAATCTAAAGATGTGCGTTCTTTACCGAAGCCTTCGTCCAACAAGTCCACTGGAACCTTTTTGACCAGGGTGCAAAAATACTGGGATGCTTAGTAATCCTGCATCAATCGCCAGTTCCAGCATGCTAGATTAATTCAGATAAAGCGAGTGTGACAGGACAAGCGAAATAGAAACTGCCAATGCAGGGAGAGTAATTACAGGGCCTATTACATCGACACCCCGTTTGAAGATGAAGAAGGACGCCGGGTGCTGGATCGTGCAAGGTTGTTGGCCGCAACGTCGTTGGCGTTGTAACGGGAGAGAGTGTCAGCAGGGACGCCAAGCCCTGTCAGGATTGCCAAGAACTTGAGTCATGATCCACCAGGATCCCTGAAAATACAGCAAGGGTAAGTCGTCTATGCAATGTAATAGAATGCGAAATATATACGTAGTACGGAGTAGCGGTCCCGGATAAATTGAAAGAAAGAGAGAGAACAGCAGCCCGGCCAGCAGACTAGACAACGTCACAGGGCGTGTAGTCTCTGAGGTAAACTACTGGTAGGTTACTAGAAAGGCCTTGATTTCATTTCTTTTAGCGTTAGTTTTGTTTCCTTCTCTAGAACGCCGTAATGTCCAATTGCCTGATAGTTCTCTTGGTTTCTTGCATTCAGCGCCCGTATCTCCACCATCGACTTGCCAAGGGACTTGGCTACCGCGTCTGAACGGTGAATGTTGACCAAAAGCCCTTAGTGTACTTCTTTACCGTAATATGACTGACCAGAAGCTGTACGCTGGATATGTGTCGGGCCGACGTGATCATGCGGCACTTCTGGGGCTAGAAAGCTGACCTGTTTCGGTTCTCAAGACCCATCAAGGTAAATCCTCAGCCCATTGCTGACCAAGGACACGGCCCGTAGCGCTCCGTGTGAGCTCTTTACGCCCAGTTTCGACCGTTGCATGCTGTTGTGGGACGACATAGAAGGAATGCCATCCTGGGTAGCAACGGTGGTCCTGACTAACTTGACTGGTGGATAAAAAGAAATAGTACTGGATGCAGGTATGGCAGATGTTAGTGACAGTTCCGCGGATTGTGCATGTTCTTTGAATGTGCGGAGTAGACGAAGGCAGCCTGGGCCTTCGCAGCATCAGGTGGAGAGGAGTAGACACTGATACGCGCTAGCCATGCAATATGTGCCTGACCTGTCTGATCTGTCTTCATCGTGATTCTTATGCATCTTGACCATGATTTGGCTTGGTCTGGTGATGGTTGGATACAGATCCAAAATGTGAAGAGAAGATCAATCAGGAAATTATAATTAATACATATTAAAAGCTACCTAGATGCAAATACACCAATCTATCAGATGCTACAGCACACGAGAAATAAAGCCATCTATTTATCCAGAGCTTGGCTTCGACACATTTGCCAGTACACACCGCGCTTAGCAAGAAGTTCTTGATGATTGCCCTGCTCGAGCAACTTGCCATCTCCAAGGACAAAGATTACATCAGCATTCTGTACGGTCGCAAGTCGGTGAGCAACAGCAAGCATTGTCCGCCCTTTGCCCGCGCGCTCAAATGCCGCCTGGACCAACTTCTCGCTCTCCGAGTCTAGCGAGCTAGTAGCCTCGTCAAGCAGCAAGATGTCAGGGTTACGCATAAGAGCCCGTGCGATAGCTACACGCTGTCTCTGTCCTCCTGAAAGTGTCACACCGCGCGAGCCAATGTGAGTGTTGTATCCTTCAGGAAGTGACGCGATGAAGTCGTGGATAGATGCCTCGCGGCATACTTGGTGGAGTCTTTCGTCTGTGACAGTGGACTCGTCGACCCCGAGGAGAATGTTTTCCCGAAGTGTGCCTTGATTATTATCAATTAAAGTTGACCTTCCATTTCATGTGTATTCACTCTTACCTTGGAACAAGCTCGACTCCTGTGCCACCAGTGAGAGGTGACTGCGGTATGCGTAAACGTTGTTGGCGGCAATATCTTGACCATTACACAGGATGCGACCGTGGTCAAGATCGTAGAATCTGTTTTTGGGAACTACGTATTAGTACCGAGTACTCAGAGGTGAGAGAGGTGGTTTTGCTTGCCTCTCAAGAAGACCAATAATACTTGACTTTCCACATCCCGACGCACCGACAAGGGCTGCGAACTGGCCCTTTTCGACGGTGAGACTGAGACCCCTAAAGACTGGCACATCTCGTGTAGGATATTTGAAGTGGATGTTTTCCAGTTCAATCTTCATGCCGTCGCCATCAGACTTGAACAACTCGCCGCTCACAAAGGGGTCGTCTTTCACTTGACTGCTCCTCAGGCTCAGGATGCGGTTGGCCGCTGCACTTACTTGGGCGATGTTGGGGCCGAAGCTGAGTGCTCGTCCCGTGGTCTCACCCGCGTTCAAGACAGATATAAAACACACAAAGAAACTTTCCAAACTGTATTCGCCCTTAAGAAGCAGGCGCCCGCCGTAATAGAGCACCAGGGCCTGGCATCCGATAGTAACACTATCTGAAAAGGCAAACAACAAGCTCACCCAGCGAGACTTTTTGTATGCGTCCATGACTTGGCTGCTGCTGAGATTGTGGAATCGGTCGCAAATGGCACCTTCGAGAGTAAGAGATGCCACTGTCCGGAAAGCCCCGATCGCTTCAGAGGCAAACTTGGAGCTGTCGGCGAACACGGCATTGTTCGTTTCTTCAAAGCGGATCTCGTAGCGGAGTCGCCAGTAGCCAGAGCCGAGAAGAATAGGAACAGCCACGAAAAGACCCACGAGAGCTAGCTTCCAAGCAAAGGCAAAAGCAATGGCAATAGTCCCAGCCAGTGTCCATAGTGCAACATACACACTAGCCATGTTGGAACCCAGGAGCTCTTCAAGCTGTCGTGGATCTCCTGAGCTCCGAGCAGTCATTGTCCCTTGAGAATGATCGTCGTCGTCGAAAAAAGAGATTTGTTGATACAAGATAGACAAAAAGTACTGCTTTTGGTATTTGGCTCGGATGGTGCTAGCCGTGAGAGTCGACAAAAGAAAAGTGGCACAGTAGCTGATGCCTGACGAAATGGCCAGGACAGTCCACATAAGCGACCAAAATTCACTTTCGTGTCTGACCTTTGCAGAGTCAGGAAGGTATCCAAACACGACAATGACCTTGGCAAATAGCCAAGCCTGGAAGGGGATGGCAGCGCCGGCGCAGGCAGAGAAGAAAAGGGTCAGGGCCATAATCCACCAAATGGATTTGGTCTCGTAAAAGAATCTTCCAAAGCTAGAAAACAAGTTTCTCTGCTTCTCTGCTTTCGGTTCCTCGTTGTCACACAATGGCATTCCGGACTCTGCATGGCTCTGTTCACGCACAACAGATGGCAACTCTGCATAGGAAGGCATCTCAACGTCATCCGTAGTTTCTCCCAAGGACAGGGCTTGAGCATTGACAAGACTGTAGTAAAGACCGCTTGTATCCTCGAGAAGGCTCTCGTGAGTGCCCGATTCGACAAGCCGTCCCTGTCTCAGTACAACAATCCTGTCCGCCTTCTTGATAGTTGACAGGCGGTGGGCGATTGTTATTGTGGTTCTGTTCTTCGAAGCCCTGTCTAGGGCTGCTTGGACTATTCGCTCGCCTCGGACATCAATTGCGCTGGTAGCTTCATCGAGGATGAGGATAGCAGGTTGGCGGATAATAGCGCGGGCAATAGCAATACGTTGACGCTGGCCACCAGAAAGTTTGGCACCGCTTTCGCCAACAGCTGTATCGTAGCCATCTGGGAGTTCCTTGATAAACTCGTCGGCAAAAGCTTCTTTACAGGCCTCTAGGGCCATCTCTCGCTTTTTCTCCTCTGGTTCATTCTCCCATTTGGTTCCTACAAGGCCATTGATGACGTTTTTGTAGATGGTGTTATTGAAGAGAAATGGTTCTTGCTGAACAAGGCCAATTTGCGATCGCCACCACTTGAGATGGATATCATCTAGGCTGTGGCCGCATGTAGAAACAGTTCCATGTAGATGAATAGGTGAACCGGCCTCCGCTTCTGTGTCGACCTTTTCTTGCTGGTCGACTGTGTCGTTGTATCCCTCGCTCTGTTCAGGCTTCTTCTGCACAATTTTAGTGATACCGGGCTGGCCCCTAAGACTATACCACCTCTCAATGAGACCGATGATTGTGCTCTTACCAGAGCCAGAGGGGCCGACGATGGCTGTAACTTTGCCTCTTTCAAGCCGCAGATTGAGATTATCAAGAATCTTGACATGTGGCCGGCTGGGATAAGCGAAAGTGACGTCCTCCAAGATGATGTCCTCTGTTGCAGAAACAGTTGGATCCGTGAGGTGGCCAGGCTCAGGTCGGGGTGCATCAATAATGGTAAAGAATTCGCCTGCAGAAACCGTCGCCTTGCTAATTGCAAGAAGTGGCGTGGACATTCGCTCCATTGAAGTCACTATCATCATGACGGAAAACAAAACACTGATACCGGTCAGGATTGGACTCATCTGTCTTCAATGGTGGAGAGCTAGGGAGGGGCTTACACAATAATGGCTCCAAGCTCGTTGATCTTGTTTTCCAATAAAAGCCTGGTTCCATACCAAAATGCCAGTGCAAAAGCAGCGTAACTGCTAAAAAACTATAATTTGGGGGATATAGTTAGCTAGTGATGCAGAACAAAACGTAAAAGACCCAGTATTGCATACCACCAAGCCAAATTGAATTGCAATGAATGGGCCTGTGAGTCGTGCATGTTTCTTGGCTTCTTCAACAAATTGGCCATACTTGTTGCCGATCCGAGATTCAGCACCATAGGCTACTACCATTCGAATGCTACTCAAAGCCTCACTTGCAACGGAGGCCGCTTTGGATTCGGACTATAATTACAATATCAGTGGTCATTCAAATGAAGAGATGAGATAGAGCATCGTACATCGCCCTGGCGCGTCTGGCCCTTGGTAATAATGGGGAGCAGAATTTTGACGCTGATGAGAATAAAGACAACTGCAGTGAATGTAACCAGCGAAAGCTGCCAGCTGTAGATGAAAGCAATGATGATTGATGAAATCATTGTCGCGGTGAACTCAACAAAAACACCCAATTTCTCGGATATTCCGAGCTGTAGGGTGTTACTTGCAGATGTAATGACTGTGGTTGCGTATCCAGGAGGCATCGAGTCCAGTACATGAACGCTTTGAGAGAACAGAGCTGTGAGAAAATCCTGTCGGATGGCGGAAGAGATTCTAATGCCAATCATACGAAATGCGAACTAAGAGTGAGTAAGCAGATGAAGCCAGATAATAATAATCAGGCGAAGAGGAAATAAATACCTTGTTGATGTAACTGAGTACGAGGCGACCGAGGAAGAGACCAAGGAGGTACAAGCTATCGCGGCCAGATATCAGAAAGACAAAACACAGGAAACAATGAGTTTGAGATATTCAAAGTACATACGAAAGTTCGTTCAGTGTTGACTTAAACTCGCCCTCTGGAAGTGTTTCGGTCCCAGCATAGTCGGAGAACTTGCTAGCAAACTGTCCTGTAACGCGATAATGGGGTCAGCAAACAGTACCAAAATTTCAATTCATTCATTTTTTGCAACTTACCAAATACGATGTTGAGCAGCGGCAGAGTGATGCCAGCTCCGATAGAGGCAGCTGTGCCGGCAGCATAGGCCAGGAAGTCCCATTTCGTGGCATACTTGAACACTCGCTATAAAAAGAAGATGTCTAGGTTAGCTGCATATCGCTACTGCGCTAGCGATGGAAATAGTGATGTTCATACCAAATAGTCCTGAAATTTAGCCTCTCGCTCAGGGCTAGACTTGGCAGCAACGCCAGGATTCGGCTTTTCGTCCTCTGGGCTGTTCGTAGTTTTGCCCTCGCGTTGTTCCATATTGACTGACTGAGGGAGCAAGCAGTTACAGCTACGACATACAGATTCGATACATCAAAGAAAGGAAATTCAATTCATACACATGCTTTTGTTGGTGATTCTCTCCCTACCATCGGGAATACACAACAAAGCGTGTCCGTGACGGACTCGGGTGCGAGTAGGTCTGCTAGCCCGTCGCGGGGTTTAGGTAGAGCCCGGGTGTCCGCTGTGGCCAAACAGGCACAGGGATCAGCCGAGCCTGCGTCATCAGGGTATCTCAGGTGGGTGTGAGTGGTTGTCTGGATCTAAATGTCAAGGCGCTAAATTCCAACTCCCAGCGGGCACTACGGGTAATTTCGAGGCGGGATAAGCTTAATCTCAGCCCTTCTGTCAGGCAGATTTGCATCCTTGGCACCCCGCTGACGGCCTCATCCATCCTGTGCCCCTGCATAGTCCAATCGGATTCCTTATTTCGTTTCCGGGATGGCTTGATGCGAAAATCATGTCGATGAGGGATTTCCCACCATCTGCAAATCGACCAATCCGGTCAACGCTCAAACGAGACATAACAACAAACGACCAGGGGCTCAAGGACCCGACTGGAACGCACTTACGGGGTAGTTCCATGAACTTCTTACTGTATTCATTTGATTCTGGGTCCACCACCGCTTGTCGGCAGGCAGTTTCATTGTACTAACACGGTGTGATGCTTATACGAGTGAGCTCTGGTCTGATGACGGTGGGGACAATGCAAGGGAGTAATTCGACAACCAACACATGTCTGGTAATTAGCCAAGTCCTAGCCCTCTGGTTGGTCCAAGGCAGCAATACGCAGAGGTGCGAAGCTAGCCCCTGAGGATTTTAGTGAGACAGATAACAGTGACAGCTCGCCGCCCTGCATCGGCAAGAAAGCCGCTGACAGGATAACAGGAAGTATTCTCAATATAGCGCACTAGCTACATATGGGATCGGAGTAAGACGGTAGATCGTTTGGCAGGGGTTATGAGCCCATGAGTGAAGAAACAGGGTCGAAGGATCAGATTGACGTAGTATGAACTCCAAATCCAAGTCGCATTGCATTGCACAACTATGTGGTGGCTTACTTTGTACTTCTACAACTGGGCAATGCCAAGAGAGAAGAACGACTGCAGAGAAAAGCTTAGTTATGATATTTCGTAAAACAGGAACTGTGTCTTGTTCCTTCTTTTGCTGTGATCCGCTTCAACATTGGGGGGATTATGCACACACAACGCGATGCTGGTGGGGGTACAAATCCTTCATCAAAGTTCAACTCTTAGACCCAGGATAGAGGATTGACACAGCCAGTATACTGTACTAGTACATCCTAGCCTTGACGAGGTTGGCTACCCCAACAGTCTTTGTGAGCAAGTCACTCGATACTTCGGCTTGGGCCACAACAAGATCGAGAATATCTTACCAGGGACGCCATTCCAGCGCGATGTTATGGATTGCGCAGCTCAAGATGGGCAGCGTGCTGTTGGTCATACCATCTTTGAGATCCCTAAAGATGTTGACAACGCACGACTGGCCGCGGCTTGGAAAGAGACTGTGCAACAGACTCCAGCCTTGCGAACCTGCACATACATATCAAAATCTGGAGATGTCTTTCAGGTCGTCTTAAGAGAGAGTTTTGTTTTCTCCTGCATGTACTGGACATCCCTCGACCTGAAGGAGGCTGTTGTACAGGATGAAGCTGCTGCTGCCACAGCTGGGCCGCGCTGCAATCGACTCGTTCTTCTGGAAAATCCCGATACCAAGGAACGACTTCTCATTTGGACCTTCAGCCATGCGCTGGTGGATAGTGCCTATCAACAACGTATCCTTGAGCGAGTTCTCAAAGCGTACAAAGAAGCAGAGGATGAGCTCCCCCGCCAACTTGAGACACCAGACTCCTCCCAAGCTACTCCAGAGGAAGAGCTAAACCCAAACCCATCCAAGATGATACAGCTCCCTCAAGCCGCGGACATGGAACGCGCAACTCTGTTTTGGAAGAATCACTTCAGTGGCCTGGATGCCTCTTCGTTTCCGCACTTGTCTTCCCAATTGAGTGTACCATCTCCAAGCTCGGAGACAGAGCATAGCATTTCTTACTCGTCTTCAATCCAGAAGGAGTGGTCCAACACTACTTTATGTCGAGCAGCACTTGCAATTCTGTTGTCTCGCTATACACACTCTCCTGAGGCATTGTTTGGTGTAGTGACCAAACAAACTCCCATGTTGGAGGAACACCAGATCAGAATGGATGGTCCTACACGCACGGTAGTGCCTATCCGTGTGAGCTGCACCTCCGCTCAGTCTGTATCGGATGTCTTGGGGGCTATCGAAACCCACGACGATATCATGCGCCAGTTTGTATACGCTGGTCTCCGCAACATCAGCGGGACTGGAGACGATGGATCTGCCGCTTGTGGATTCCAAACCGTCCTCATGGTCACCGACAGTGACAGTGAGAGAACTACGACCTGGGAGATTCTTTAGAAGACAAAAGAATCCGAAAGCTTTATTCCCTGCACAAATCGCGCACTCCTACTCAGCTGTCAACTAGACAGCGAAGGGGCAAAACTAGTCGCAAGATACGACCAGAGTGTCATCGACTCCCTTCAGATGGCTCGATTTCTCGGGCAGCTGGGACATTTGATCGAGCAATTCCAGACCTCGGCAAACGATTTGCCCTGTGTTGGAAAGCTCAACACGATGACCCGTGAGGACCGGGCAGAGATCGAGCGCTGGAATTCAGACCCTATACCGGCACAAGACACGCTCATCCACAACGAGATGTTGAAGTGGACTGCTGATTTCCCAACTAAAATTGCCGTCGTGTCGTGGGATGGAGAATGGACTTTTGCTGAGCTAGACAACGTCTCCTCGCGCCTGGCTCAACATATCAAGTCGTTTGACTTGGGTAGTGAAAAGCAGGTGATACTCCCAGTCTACTTCCAGAAGTCGAAATGGGTCGTGGCGTCAATGCTGGCCGTGCTCAAAGCTGGTCATGCCTTCACACTTATCGACCCAAGCGATCCCCTGGCCAGAACAACCCAGGTAGTCAAGCAGACCTCTGCAACAATCGCCCTCACTTCAAAGCTCCACTGTAGCACCGTCCAGGATATTGTTGGACGATGCATTGTGGTCGACGATGACCTTCTTGAGTCTTTGACGCAAGCTGGAGATGAAACGCCACCAGAATTCACGGTAAAGCCACGGGATTTGGCATATGCTATTTTCACTTCTGGAAGTACGGGCGATCCAAAAGGCATCATGATTGAACACCAAGCATTCGCATCTTGTGCTCTCAAGTTTGGACCTGCGATGGGCATCAGCAACAACACCCGCACTCTGCAATTCGGCTCCCATGCGTTTGGTGCATGTCTGCTCGAAATCATGACGACTCTTATTCATGGAGGCTGTGTCTGCATTCCTTCAGATGATGACCGCATGAACAATGTTCCTAGCTTCATCAGGCGGTGCAAAGTCAACTGGATGATGGTAACACCGTCTTATATATCCACATTTGCACCAGAGGCGCTCCCTAGACTACAGACCTTGATTCTAGTCGGGGAACAGATGTCAGCAGCAGTCAACAAGACGTGGGCTCCCCGCGTTGAGCAGCTCTTGAACGGTTACGGCCAGAGCGAGAGTTCATCTTTTTGCTGCGTTGCTAAAATAAACCCGGACTCCTCTGAGCCGAACAACATTGGCCGGGCAGTGGGTGCACATTCCTGGATCGTTGATCCCACTGACTCTAACTGTCTTGCCCCCGTCGGCGCCGTTGGAGAGTTGGTCATAGAAAGTCCAGGTATTGCGCGCGATTATATCGTTGCCCCACTGCCGGATAAATCACCCTTCGTTACGACAGCCCCAACTTGGTATCCTTCAAGCCACTTGCCAGACGGAATCAAGTTCTACCGGACGGGAGATCTTGCTCGTTACTCTTCTGATGGCACCATTATTTGCCTTGGTCGTATCGACTCGCAGGTCAAGATCAGAGGGCAGCGCGTTGAGCTGGGGGCAGTGGAAACCCTTCTGACTCAGCAAATGCCTGAAGACATGATCATCGTGGTTGAAGCTGTCAAGAAGTCAGACTCTTCCAGCACTGCAACCTTGATCGCCTTCTTGATAGATTCTTCCAAGTCTGAGGAAGATACCCATATCTTGGACCAAAAGGCTAGCAGAGAAATCAGCTCGAAACTGGAACAAGTTCTTCCTCGACATTCCATTCCGTCTTTCTACTTTTGCATGCATGATCTTCCCCGTACTGCTACCGGCAAAGTTGATCGGAGAAGGCTTCGAATTTTGGGTAGCAAGCTATTGGGGGAACGGACGCAGACAAAAGCTTCCCAAATCACTCGGGTGTCCAGACCATCGGCAATTGATAAAGATACCAAGTTGGACGAGATTTGGATCCGAAGTTTGAGCCTTGAACCGGACTCTGCCAACATTGGAGCAAGCTTCTTCGAGCTTGGCGGAGACTCCATCACCGCAATCAAGATGGTCAATATGGCGAGGTCAGCTGGGATGGAGCTCAAGGTTTCTGATATCTATCAAAACCCCACGCTTGGTGGCCTCAAGGCTCTCATCAACAGTAGCTCGGAATCATACACCGCCATTCCAAAGTCAATCCATAGCGGCCCTGTTGAGCAGTCATATGCCCAGAACCGACTATGGTTCCTGGATCAGCTGGAAGAGGGCGCCTCATGGTATCTGATACCCTATGCCGTTCGCATGCGAGGGCCATTGGACATTGACGCCCTGGACCGGGCTCTGCTGGCCCTGCAAGAACGCCACGAGACCCTGCGGACTACCTTTGAGAACCAGGACGGCGTGGGTGTGTAGATCGTTCATAAGAAACTTTCCAAAGGGCTGAAAGTGGTCGATCTGCCCGACGCCGAGCATAACGGCTACGCCGATGCGCTATACCAGGCAGAAGCCACTCCATTCAATTTGACACCCGAGGCTGGATGGAGAGCATCGCTGATCCGCTTGGGAAAAGAGGATCATGTCCTCTCTATTGTTATGCACCACATTATCTCGGATGGATGGTCAATTGACGTTCTGCGACGGGAGCTGACTCAGCTCTATGCCGCCGCTCTGCAGTCTCACGATCCTCTCTCAGCACTCAGCCCGCTTACCATACAATACAGTGACTTCTCTGTGTGGCAAAAGCAGGAGACTCAGGCGTCTGAGCATGAGAAGCAACTCGAATACTGGAAGAAACAGCTCGCAGATTCCACCCCAGCCAAGATCCCAACCGATTACCCTAGACCAGCTCTCCTATCCGGTCAGGCAGGTGTCGTGCCAGTCACCATCGATGGCGAGCTGTACCAGAAGCTACGAGATTTCTGCAACAAGCATAAGTCAACATCCTTTTCTGTGCTTCTGGCGGCATTCCGCGCGGCGCATTATCGTCTCACCGGAGTCGACGATGCCGTCATTGGAACACCCATTGCTAACCGCAATCGATGGGAGTTGGAGAACATGATCGGTTTCTTCGTCAATACTCAATGTATGCGAATCGCTGTTGATGATGGCGACACATTTGAGAGCCTGGTGCAACAGGTGAGGTCAACCACAACGGCCGCCTTTGAGCACGAAGATGTCCCCTTTGAGCGGGTTGTATCTGCACTCCAACCTGGGTCGAGAGATCTGTCTCGAACCCCGCTGGCGCAGATAATGTTTGCTCTTCATTCACAAAAGGGTCTTGGAAAGTTCGAACTACAAGGTATCGAGTCGGAACCTCTGTCAAGCAAGGCATATACCAGGTTCGACATCGAGTTTCACCTGCTCCAAGAGGCTGACTGCCTCAAAGGAAGCTGCAACTTTGCTACAGACCTTTTCAAGCCTGAAACCATTCGAAATGTGGTCAGCGTGTTTTTCCAGATTTTACGTCATGGTCTCGATCAGCCACATGCCTCCATCTCGATCCTCCCGCTTAGCGATGGGATTGCAGAACTTCGTAGCATGGGCCTACTGAAGATCAAGCAGCAAGTCAAGTACCCACGAGACTTGAGTGTAGTGGATGTCTTTCGCACTCAAGCCGATGCTTGCCCAGACTCCCTGGCTGTTGTCGACTCTTCGTCACGCCTGACATATGCAGAGCTGGACCGCCAGTCTGACCTGCTCGCATCATGGCTTCGTCGACGCAACATGGCTGCCGAGACACTGGTCGGTGTTCTTGCACCAAGGTCATGCGAGACAGTCGTTGCTTTTCTTGGCATCTTGAAGGCGAACCTGGCATATCTTCCGCTCGATGTAAGGTCTCCTTCTGCTCGCATCAAGGATATCCTGTCAGGATTGCACGGACACACGATAGTCCTGTTGGGCTCTGGTGTGGCTGCCCCCGAGTTTCAGCTACCTGACTTGGAGCTGGTACCTTTCACTGAGACTTTGGAAGGTCGTGTACTGAATGGGGTAAACGGCCATGGTCATGCAGACTCGTCGAACCCTTCCGCGACAAGTCTTGCATATGTGCTGTTCACCTCTGGCTCAACTGGAAAGCCCAAAGGCGTAATGATTGAGCATCGAGTCATTTTACGTCTCGTCAAGAGTGGCATCATCCCGAACTTCCCTTCGTCTGCGAGGATGGCTCATATGTTCAACGTCGCCTTTGATGGCGCTACCTATGAGATCTGGAACATGCTCCTGAACGGAGGAACCATAGTCTGCATTGACTATATGACCTCTTTGGACGGTAAAGCTCTTGGCGCCGTGTTTGCCCAAGAACAAGTCAATGTTGCGGTGATGGCGCCAGCTTTGCTCAAGCTATACCTATCCGATGCTCGCGACGCCATCAAGAATCTTGATGTTGTTAGCTTGTTGTTACTGGAGATGGCCTTGCTCGAGGCTATAGCGACCCAGCTCTTGATGTGAACCGCTTCATCCACATCAACATCGACGGGGAGACTGTCAGTGCATACCGTACAGGCGACCGGGTGCGTGCCAGGATAGGAGATGGCAACATTGAGTTCTTTGGGCGTATGGATACCCAATTCAAGATTCGAGGCAATCGTATCGAGGCGGGTGAGGTAGAGTCCGCCATCCTCAGCCACCATGCAGCCCATGACGCTGCTGTGGTTCTCCGGGAGGACGAAGGGCAACAGCCAGAGATGATCGGTTTTGTTGTTGCAGATGACGATCACTCTGCCGAGCAAGAAGAAACAGGCAATCAAGTTGAGGGATGGCAAGACCATTTTGAGACTGGCATGTATTCCGATATCAGCACCGCCATCGACCAATCGGCCATTGGAAACGACTTCAAGGGCTGGACATCCATGTACGATGGAAGCGAGATCGACAAGGCAGACATGCAAGAGTGGCTTGACGACACCATACAGACACTTCATGACGGTCAAGTGCCGAGCCATGGACTCGAGATAGGAACTGGTAGCGGCATGATATTGTTCAACCTCGACGCCGGGCTACAAAGTTATGTGGGTCTCGAGCCATCCAAGTCAGCGACTGAGTTTGTGAACAAGGCCATCGAGTCTATCCCAGCGTATGCAGAAAAGGCCAAGGTTCACGTTGGTACAGCTACAGATATCGACAAACTGACTGGACTGTGCCCAGACCTTGTGGTCTTCAACTCTGTCGTTCAGTACTTCCCTACGCCTGAGTACCTGGCAGAGGTTGTGGATACTCTGGTTCGAATGCCTGGTGTGAAACGTATCTTCTTGGGCGACATTCGATCGCACGCCATCAACAGACACTTCCTTGCTTCCAGAGCTGTTCATACGCTAGGGAAAAGTGCCACCAAGCGCAATGTCCGGCAAAAGATTGCAGAGCTTGAAGATCGTGAGGAGGAGCTGCTTGTTGAGCCAGCCTTCTTTACGACGCTGCAAGACCGGCTCCCGGGTCTGATCAACCACGTGGAAATCATTCCAAAGAACATGAAGGCGACAAATGAGCTCAGCGCGTACCGTTATACCGCTGTCATACACTTGCATGATGACTCAGGCAAATCGAAACAGCCTGTGTATTCGATTGCAAAGGATGACTGGATCGACTTTGAGGCCTCTCAGATGGACAGACATGCTCTTCTGGACCTCTTGCGACTCTCCAAAGACGCCACGACTGTGGCTGTCAGCAACATCCCATACGACAAGACTGCATTTGAGCGACATCTTGTTGAGTCTCTCGATAATGACAGCAAAGATGAGACGCGGAGCACCCTGGATGGTGCAGCCTGGATCTCAGCAGTCCACTCCGAAACCAAAAGCCGCTCATCAGTCTCTGTGCCGGAACTGTTCCAGCTTGCAAAAGAGGCTGGGTTCCGTTTGGAAGTCAGTGCAGCGCGACAGTGGTCACAGTCCGGTGCACTGGATGCCGTCTTCCATCACTACCCTTCTTCTGGAATGGGTGGCCCCGGTCGTACTTTGGTTCGATTCCCCAACGACAATGAGCTTCGGATGTCTTCCACTCTTGCCAACCGACCCCTTCAGCGATTGCAGAGGCGTCGTGCCGCACTGCAGGTCCGTGAGCGGCTCCAGTCTTTGGTTCCATCGTATATGATTCCATCCAGCATAGTTGTGCTGGACAAGATGCCTCTCAATGCCAATGGAAAGGTCGATCGCAAGGAGCTTGCACGCAGGGCTCGAATCCTACCAAAGTCCCAGGCAGCAGCACCAGTGCCAGCATTCCCCATCAGTGATATTGAGATCATATTGTGCGAGGAGGCGACCGAGGTGTTTGGAATGAAAGTCGAGGTTACTGATCACTTTTTCAAACTCGGCGGACACTCCCTCTTGGCTACAAAGCTCATCTCGCGAATCGACAACAGGCTCAAGGTTCGCGTCACTGTCAAGGACGTATTCGATCACCCTGTCTTTGTTGATCTTGCGGCCATCATCCGCCAAAACCTAGCCTTACAGAACCCCATGGCCGATGAACAGGACAAACAGGCATGGTCCTCACGAGCGGCCCCGCGCAATGACACCGAGAAGCTGTTGTGTGAAGAGTTTGCCAAGGTTCTAGGGATCCAAGTTGGAATCACTGACAACTTCTTCGACCTCGGTGGCCATTCACTAATGGCTACCAAGCTAGCTGTGAGAATTGGCCAACTGCTGAACACCACTATCTTGGTCAAGGACATCTTTGATCACCCTGTTCTTTTCCAACTCGCAAAGAAGATAGAGTTGGCTCAGTCCCAGGACAGCAACGAAGCGAGCCATGACATGGAGACAGCGGATTATGCTGCATTCCAGCTCCTTGATATACCAGATCCACAGGACTTCATTCAAAGTGAAATTCGCCCGCAACTCGAGCCGTGCTACGGAACAATCCAGGACGTCTATCCATCTACGCAGGTACAGAAGGCCTTCCTTTTCGACCCAACCACCGGTAGCCCACGAAAACTTGTGCCTTTCTACCTAGACTTCCCCCGCGATGCAGATTCTGCGACCCTGGTCAAAGCTTGCGAGCTTTGGGTCCAGAAACTTGATATCTTCAGGACAGTCTTCTTGAAGGTTTCAGGCGAACTCTATCAGGTCGTCTTGCAAAATGTCGATATAGATATGCCAACGATTGAGACAGAACAAAACGTGCACACTGCGACGAGCGATTACTTGGATGCATGTGCACAAGACAGTGCCCGTCTGGGTCATCCCTTGATACGAATTGCCATTATGAAGACAGCAGCATCGGTGCGGGTTATACTGAGGTTATCTCACGCATTGTATGATGGCTTGAGTTTCGACTACATGGTACGCGGTCTTCACGTTCTCTACAATGGCAGAGCTCTTCCGCCACCGACCCAATTCGCGCGGTATATGCAATACAATGCCTATAGCCGTCAGGATGGCTACGGGTTCTGGCGTGATGTGATTCAGAACTCACCCATGACAGTTCTGAGTGATCCCAGCATACGAAGTGGTCATCGAGAAACCCCAGATCCCAAGGCCGTGCACTTGTCAGAGGTCGTTACCGTTCCCCTCCAAGCCATTCGAAGCAGTATCACTACGCAGGCGGTGGTATTTAACGCTGCTTGTGCGCTGGTAATGTCGAAAGAGTCAGGTTCGGACGATGTGGTCTTTGGTCGAATTGTATCGGGACGGCAAGGCTTGCCGGTTGTTTGGCAAGACATCATCGGACCTTGCACAAACTGCGTGCCAGTCCATGCTCGCATAGGTGCAAAGAACAATCATCAACAATTGCTTCGCGACATGCAAGACCAGTATCTCCGGAGTCTGCCTTACGAGACACTTGGGTTCGACGAGCTCAAGCACAACTGCACCAATTGGCCGGAACAAACCACGAATTACTCTGTTTGCGTCACATACCATAACTTCGAGTACCACCCTGAGAGTGAAGTCGGACAGCAGCGCGTTGAGATGGGAGTGTTGGCAAAGCATGTGAAAATCCGAAAGGATGAGCCGCTTTATGACTTTGCTATGGCAGGAGAGGTTGAGCCTGATGGCATTAATCTCAAGGTTACTGTCGTTGCAAAGGCACAGTTATTTACCGAACAGAAATCTAAACAGATCCTAGATAATATTTGTAAGGTATTTCAGAGTTTGAACTTGTCTTTATAATAGAAAGATAGAAGTTATTAAGGTATTATAGTATAATATTTAAGTTATAGTTTTAAAGTATTATTTGCAGTTAAGGCCTGTATTTAAGTAAGGCTTAAGGCTTTATAAAAAGGTTTAAAAAAGTAATATTAAAGATATTATTTTTATAAGCCTTATTTACTTTATACTTAATATTTATAAGTAATATTATAATAATTTATAATACTAAATAGATATTTTTTAATAAAAACTAAAAAAGCTATTAAAAATTAAAATAGTAATAATTAATAAAATACTATATAGTTTAACTTAAATATATATTATAATAAATTTATAAAAGAAAATAAATATTTATTATTTATAATAACTATGCTATTTAAAGAATTATAAGAGAAAAAGTTAAATAGGCTAGTAGTATTAAGTAAAAAAGCTGATATATTAGAGATTTAGTTATAATTAAGACTAAGCTTTTAGTTAAATAAAGCTTTATTAAATAAGTTATAAAGGTTTTAAATATAAAGGTCATTCTGAATAACGGTGTTGCTACTGGTGTTGAGTTCTACGGTGCAGATAGTCTCCCTACCGTCAAGGCCAAGAAGGAAGTCTTTATGGCTGCGGGCGCTATCCATACTCCTCAGCTTCTTCAGCTCAGTGGCATCGGTCCAAAGAAGCTTCTTCATGCTGCCGGTATCAAGACACAGGTTGACCTTCCTGGTGTTGGTCAAAACTTCCAAGATCATATAAACATTGGAGTCTCTATCACTCTCGATGGCCTCAAGAAGATTCACCCCAACCCCTCCGACATGGTCAACGGCACTGACTTCAAGAAATGGGCTGACGAGGCTTGGGCCGTCAACCGTACTGGTACGTGAAGCAATCCTCTGTCTTCCATGTTTGTACCTCCATTAACATAATGGTAGGACCTTATTCTATCGCCTGTAGTAACCTCGCTGGCTGGCTCCCTCTCTCTGCCATCTCTCCTGAACGGCATCTTCAGCTGGCTGACCAGCTCGAAAAGCAGGACCATGCTAGTTACCTATCTGATGACGTTCATCCCACTGTTGCCAAGGGCTACACTTTGCAGATGAAGAACATGGCCGCCGCTATGCGATCCAGGGATGTTGTCTTCGCCCGTTACCTCGTTGATGCCAACATTGGTGCCTCAGCTCTTATTCTCAACCAGCCAATGAGCCGTGGCTCCGTCACAGTCGATCTCAAGGATCCTTACAACTCGAATCCTGTCGTGGATTTTGGATCACTCCGCAACCCAGTAGAGCGCAGTGTGCTGGTCGAGATGGTCAAGTGGTACAGGCGATACAACTTCGAGACCTCTCTCTCTAAGCTGTCACCTAACGAGACCGCCCCTCGTGTTGATGTTGTCTCGGACGAGGATATCTCGGCTTGGATCCCCAAAGCCCTTTTCCCTACCGATTACCATCCTGCTGGTACCGCTGCTATGATGCCTATAGACCACGGCGGTGTTGTTGACCAGAAGCTCCGTGTTATCGACGCCAGTATCATGCCTTCCTTACCTGGTTCCAATACCTGCCAGCCCATGTATGCTGTCGCTGAGAAGGCTGCTGATAATATCAAGTCTGATGCCTAAGGGATGTGCATAATGGGACTTTGATAATCGCTTGATTGGATGCCGACTTATAGGGAGATAGAGAAAACTAGAGTTTCCATGTTAATAGATTCTGCACACCAGACAATATTTGCAATAGAGTAACGAGATATAGGCTCCGCATTCCGACTGTCTCGACACTGTGGTACAGTAGAGACCAGCTGTAAAAGACCTGTTTCCCCGACCGACCCTCAGTGTGACAGTTCATCTAGTGTAATACAGAATGTAGTTAAGTCTTAGACAGAATACAGAGAGTCCAATATGTCATATGTAGGCAACACTACAGAAAGAGTAAGCACTTCAGTGAGCTAGGCCGTAATGATAGAGGAAGTCCACTAACTACCAAAGTAGTCCGACTTCAGCGCTATATGTAAGGAACAGTTTCGAAGTCAGCCTTGCTGAGGTGGAAACTCGTCAATGTTGCGGCGTTGCCAATCCGGCACTGTCGCTTGAAGACAACAAAGACCTGGGGGAGTTTGTCAACTGGCAAGCTGACTCCTTTGTATTTATTTGAAGATAAAGGAGAGGGCGGCATCCCAGGCATCTTTCATTCAGTAGAGATGGCCTTGCAATAAGGATCGACAAGTCGCGAAAATAAAGCCTTTAGCGGTAAGTCGAGCAATTACTGGCAAGTGTCGGCCACTCCGCGCGTGAAGATGGAAATGACGGCGGTGCCACTTGCGATGCTGATGCTCGATTTGTGTTGTCTTGTTAAACACCGCCGGCTATAGGGTATGTTGGCTTTCGAATGGATAAAGCAGGCACCTGTGCTGATCTGATACACTATTGGCTAGCCACGTCCGCCATGCCAGCTGTATAATCGTATATCAATATTACTGATGACCTATAGACGGAGCTCAGTCATCTCATATAGAACATTGGCGTATAATGAATTTTGGTTCACGGAGCTCTTTGATCCGGGTTACATTAAACATGACTTCCATTGTTCGGAGGTCCGAGCAGCGGAAGCCCCTGCCCTGCTGCTATCTGATAAGCTACTGCTGTTGAAGCTGCTGAATAGCCGGTCTCTGTTCAATCTTCTTCTTCCAGGCCTCTAGGGTAGGGAACGCAGCCAAGTCCAAACCCATGTAAGTTAGCCACCTGACAGTAGCCCAGAGATGCGTGTCAACAATCGAGTACCAGTCCCCAAGGATGTAATCCCGGTCATGCAGAGAATTATCCAGAATGCTTACTTTCTCATTGAGCTCGCTTAGTGCCTTGTCCAACTGATCCTTCAGGAAGACATACGTTAACAATTTGTCCTCGAGCGCTCGTGAAAAGGCTAGAAACATGACTATATGCATACCTTTGACTTGGAAGCTTGAATTTCTCCGAGGGCAACGCCTTTCTTCCCAAGTTCGGTGCTTGCCCAAACAATCCACGTCATAGCCTTTCCACGGGAGGTGCCGGAAGGGGGGTAGAGCATCGGCGCTTCTTTATTGTTGGCAGGACGCTCAACCCCAAAAGTTTCACCGAGGTACATGGTGATCGCAGAAGCTTCCCAAATGCTTACGCCATCGTGGATTATAGCTGGAACGAGTCCATTGGGGTTTACACCCTTAAGATACTCAGGGGTACGGTTTTCTCCCTTCTGGAGGTCAACCTCGATTCTCTCCGCGATAGGCTCAGACAGTCCATGTTCCAGCTCAGCCAGGACCGCAACGGTTAAATCAGCCGTTGAGTATGTTTTGTAGTAGAACTTGAGACTCATTGTCAACCGGAGGTAGTAGTACTAGAAGAGAAGTAAGATTGAAAGCTGTGGCATGGTCAATTCATAAGATGGAATGCCGCAGATCTTTATACTCCAGGAGGATATGAAGGCCGTGATGAACAGTGAATACTCCCATTGCGCAGAGGAGTCTTGATTCCCAGCTCCTCACACTTTCAGCTCCTGCGGGGTAGCATGCACTTTGATGACAGCCTATTGGACATTAAAGCGAGAAGACCAAATTAGTTCAAACCTACAGGCAAAGTGAACGCTATGACCTCTCTAGTTAGCACAAAGTCACAGACAAGATTACTGGGATGTTCGGTTACGTAATGGCTACAGGTACATAATTGCCAAGACCCTCAAATTGATCAACAATCAATGAGGCCGATGACCTTGAGCGGTACTGGCATAATAAAATGTGCGCCGCAAAAGCTCCTCCCAGATAGCCTCCGCGACGATAGGGTCCCTACCAAGGACATAATGCCCAAGATCTGTCAGCTCCCACGGTAGCCTTAGCAAGCAATCCGTATGCCAGGCCAATCTCTCCAAGAAAGGTCAATGTGGATGCGAACCATAATTGGAGTGAAGGGAGGCAGTTTGGCTGGTATCCTCATGTCTTAATCTTGGTGGTATTTATCTGGCTTGCTATTCTGTATAGGTTTGGAAAAGCAGAAACACTCGGGATAAGAAAAGAGAGTGCTCTATTCCTAGCCAGTGCTAGTTTATAGACCCAATGCCAAGGAGAATGGCAGTGGCTTTAGAAATTGATCTACGAAGATGGTAAAACGTTATGATATGGGATCCTTCCTGGTTGTAACCTATGCACTCTAATTGTCATCTCTAAGCCAGATAGGATAAGGAAGACAGAGAACTGAATATAGCGTGGCCTTTATCTAAAATCGAGGTCTTTAATAGTAAGTGTGCATCGTTCCAACTAAGACCTCGAATCAAGCAAGACAATTGTCCTCGCGCAACTTTCACGACTGCTGGGGTCGGCACAATGCATTCTAATAAACCAAGCAACCTTGACCTTCCTCCCTTGGCTGAGTGGGGTTCAGGGGTATTTTCTTGGCTACTGTATAATCTTTACAGTGGACCAATACAAGTATATGATGGGTAATACATTTTCAAAGGTAAAACTTTACTCCCTTCAAATCCCGGCGCAGGTCAACCAGTCCATTGAGAGTCATTGAAGATGAACAAAAACAAACATGGTATCGTTCGCATTAAACCTGGCGATATTCTGGGAGGCAAGGATGGATTGGATTGGTCGGGTATTTTGCTTCTACTGGACGTGACTCAGGCGATGAAACCTGGACACTTGTCACAGACGATAAACGTCCTGCATATATCTTCAGCATCCTGCTTGAAAGCGAACTTGATGGTCAGCCCGACCTACCCATCCTTGCCCCCGGAAACAACTGTTCTTGATCCTTCTGGGAATATTAAGGCCAAAACCCACGACTATAATGCAAGAAAGGTAGAAGCGCCAGTTGCTTTTGCAGTAACCGTAGTGGTTGGTCTAATCCTTCCTTTGGATATAGGATCTGATGTCTTGCCTGGTGTCAGTACCCAGTTGGAACAAACCGTCATTAGTTGTGATCTCGGCAGATTCAATGTGTCGATGCATTCGGGGCCAACTCTGATGGGAGCAACAGGCTTCAATCCCGATATGTCAGAGGTTGGGAGAGCAAGTGTACAGATCGAGGATAATGGAGATAAAAGGCCATCCATTACACAATTACATGTGCACATACCGTCGAAATCGTCTTCTGGGGTCAAGTAGCAGCGGACTCGGGCTGTACAAGATGACCCTTCAGTCTTCGGTGGTAATGCACAAGGTATGATCCCTGATACTAAACATGGAAGCCTCGATACAATAGAGCCGCTTATAAATAGGATTTATTTCCCCGACAGAACTAGAGGGAGAGAGAGTACTGGGAATCGCCTTGAGATAATTCATATAGTATCAAAACAGTCTATAACAATAAAATACATACAAACTTAAGCCAAACGCCAACCTCTCTATCAATCTATCTCCTGCAGGTGCACCTCTCCTGTTTTTAAAATCCAAAATCCAAAGCACGTTTCATCAAGATATTATATAGAATACCAAGCCCCAGACCTACTTACCATAATAAGCCACTTAGATTACGTTCATGTGTTCATGTTGACCCTTCTTGTCCATTTCTTCTATCTTCTTCTGGTGGTCTCCATGAATTTGTCACTTGACCTTCTCTACAATCTAGATATCTGCCTCCGTCTTCTGGGTAGTTGTTCTACATTGCATAATCCAGTCGAAAGTCTTTCCAATCAGGTAAGTGCTGAAGATAATAATTGTACCCGAGAAGAGGATATAGTAGGCCACTGGATCGTTCAAGATGTTGTACTCATACTTGGTAGGGAAGAGATACTTGGCAAAGGCGAAGTAGTAGTAAGCAACATAGTAGCTTGTCTTGAAGATTCAAAAAGCAACAATGTCGTCATTACGGTGCCTCTCAGCAAAAGCTGACAATTGCTCAATTGCATTGAGAGGGTGAGACCTTTCCCAGACCCAATGACTACCTCCCCCTAGTACGACAAGGATGACGAGGACTCGGCGGCGACAAATCTTGTTTCCCTTGACGATAAGCCACCACATCCCCACCCCAGGGATAGAAACGAGGTACCAGAAAAGAGCGGTCAAGGGGCTGATGATGAAGGTAGAAAGGAGATATGATATTCCTCTAAGGATCCAAGAACCACAGCTTCTCACCTTTCGAAGGCAAAAGGTTAAAAGGCGGGGAGTCTCGGTTGACGCCATTTTCCTCCACTCAATACTGTACCAACCAGTGAGACCGAGAAAGAGGAGGGAAGAGATTCCAATAAAACATCCACAATACTCATACCCAAAAATAGCGTTTATGTCGTCCAGGGATGGTAGAGTAGGTAGGTCGTATTGCTTCAACAAATCGTTGGCCTTGTCAAAGTAATAAATGCCGGTAAAGAGTGTAATAACAGCAGTAGCATATATGACAGAGGCAATGACCCTCCAGTGCCCAAGTATGAGCTGGATGCAACTCCAGATGGCTTTGGAATGACGAAGGTAAATTGTCTCGACCACGTACCCAGTATCCTGATCATTGGGTAAAGTTTCATCCTCCAAAGTGTCGGCCTTAATAGATTTGGCCGACGACTGACTAGCAGTCGTAGATGGGGATGCATCTATATCCTGTATCGGAGTGGCAGAGCGATAAGGTTCATGTTCCTCAATTGATGGTGTTGAGATTCCAGAGGATGATAAAGCGACATTAGCAGGGCTCAAGGTTCCAAGAGACGGAGATTGTGATGCTGGAGGACTGGGCAGACCAGTTGCACCCTGTTCCTCAAAGCCGCTTGACCAGGGAGACTGAGGGCCTGAAGAGCCGGGAGTGGTCGGTCTCGAAGACCGAGGGCCCGGGGAATCCTGTGAAGTAGGCGGGGTTGCAGATGGGGATGTAGACTCAGGTGTAGACTGGGAAGTAGACCTCTCGCTGCGGCGAGACTTTCTGCGAGACGAATTACGAGGCATTGCGGGTGATGAAGGAAATCTTGCAAACAGTAATTATTGAAAGCTGAATGTTGAGCTGAATGTTCGAAGTGAGTATGTACTGAGAGTAGTCGATTGTTGTTGTTTTTAGAGGTCAGTATTACTGGAATTCATCAGATATTAAATAGTTAACCCTGTATCGTTTCAATTCTTTGCATTGATCTTTAGTCTCAGTGCTTACTGGACGTTAATGGCCTGTCAGATGCTGTTAAACAGCATTCTTTGACTTGAAATAGCCCACGGCCACGGTAATGCCCAAGCGCAGGTGTTTAGAGCAGGTCCGGGCTGAGAACAACCAAGGCCGTGGCCTGTTACCTCGGTTGATTTTTAGCGACAACACAATACACCAAAGGAAGAACAGCGCTTCCCTCAAGGCGCGTCTTTGTTCAATGCTACTGAACAGCGCTGCCATTGGGGATACAGCGTATTGGCCTGTTTCAGAACAAGGGCAGCAATAAAGGGTAATTTGTCTTGAATCTTTTCGACTCGTGAGGCTTTTGCAGAACAATTGCCCTTTATCTTTGTCGCACCCATCAAACTCGACATCTCGACTTATTCCATTCAATCACCCAAACCTCAGCCCCGATAAAACCAGACGCCGCAACATAATCCCCTCGCAATCGCTGTCGATCGAGAGCAGCATCAGCATCAGATCAGAGAAAGGACTACTGACGATTTGACTCATTGATCACCTCCTTGATTCCAGGGCCTCGTAATCGGCTATAAGCACGTAACGTAAATCAGGGCAGCGAGATCCATAGATTACATTGACTCAAAAGCGAAGAACGACATCGGCAGCCTCGACAGTCTTTAGACATCAATTACTGGCGAGGACCACTCGAGCCCAGACAGTCTATTGATGTATTATACCGTTCTGGTGTTTCTCCCTCTTAACTGCTTCGCTCATGTACCTGGTGCAGCTCGGGGAGCTGCGTTTGCATGCTTTGAGTCTGCGATACGTCATTTACAAACTCCTCTGTTTTCTTTAGACTTTTTTCGACCGTAATGCGAGTATGGCTTATCCCTTTAGTCGAAAGAAGCACTTCCCAGAGTGTTATATATTTCTATTCATTTCTCATCAGAGCTCCCTTGGAAAACTTTAATCTGCGTCATCTACTTGACCGGAGTCCACTCCACGAGTTGACAGACGGTGGCTTTCGCTTTGGTGACCAGACAAAATACAAGCACTAACAGTACCAGTCCCTTCGCCTTCCTAACTCACCACCAGGGCCCTTCACCACTGTGTTCCTCGGCCGATAACCATGAGCTTTGTGGCGTTCTACCAATATTTTGCAAGCGACAACCAATGATCTAAAAGCACTCATAGTCCCAGCACTTAATTTCATTGGTCCTCAAGTCTTCTGGGCCGACCTGGAGAGCTCTAGGAATGTCTACATCAGTCACGTCGGGCTTATTGTGTATACCTGGAGGTGTCAGCGGTCTGCCTGGCAGCGCTCAGATTCGAGAATGGCCTACCAAGATACGTGTCTCCGTAATGATTGCCGGCTATATACCTATGGTTAGTTTCGGCGCCGACGTGCGTTGACGATGACGGAGGAACTGGCTCAGCCATACTGTTGGTTGCCACCGAGACCTAAGTCAATAGTCTGCTGCCGTTCTTTGAATCCCTAACTCCTCATGGTGGCCTTGTGGCCTCATTTGCGGCCATTCCCCGTGAGGGGACTTGCATGAGCTGAACCAGTGGGCTTCTGTGATCTTGAATGTTCATTGGTTCCAGGTTTGCTTCTGCAGTTGGTGGCGGATTGTGCTTGACAAACGTTGGGCGGCTGGCTGGCCACCCCTGGTCTTAAACCTTGACAGTATCATAAGCTAGTGACGTAATCACATTATCAGGGTTGATGCACACATCACTGAGGATTCCCTAACAGAGGGTACCTCAATCAAGTTAAAGGCCACATTTGAAAATGACCCGCCTCAGCGGCTCGGCAACTTTGCACAGCCTGCAATCCAATGAGTGAACCAGCATAGCCCCCAAGCCGAAATAAAGATGGTCAGCTCAGCCTAATTCCACGAAGCCCTCCTCACTCTCGATTCAATCCCATCTTCGGAAAATCGCGCACTCCCACCGACGCTATGGAAGCTATCTCTGGCATTACAGCCCTCCTCCCTATTGTCATCCAGGTCTTTGACGGCATCCAGGTAGCTCGAGGCTTTGAGGATGACGTGAAGCTCCACCAGATTTGTGCAGCTCCGACTCTCACAATGGGCCGCCGCCGTCGGGTTCAACCTTGACGCAGTTAACGGGCAAGCAGGAGATGGGTTACTTGGAGCTATTTAGGCTTAATAGTAAGGGAAAAAAGAAATTTTATATTTTTATATTTTTAAAATATTTAATATAAAGCTATTTACTATAATTTATTATTAAGTTTTATTTTTTATAATTAAAATTTAATAATTTTATTAATTAAATATATATAATAAAATATATAAATATTTAATATTATATATAAAAGTTTTAAATAAATTCAAAGTAATAAAAAAGTAATAATATAAATTAAACTTAATATAAATATAAATTTCTATACTTTATAAAAATAATAGCTATTACTTATATAGTTTAGTTAACTATTTTTAGTTAAGGCCAGGAGTTACAGTAAGGCAGTGTAGCTCAGCCATTATTAAACTGGGGCTACTGGAAATTAGGCAACTTATAACTCAAAAACTGTCTCGCGCACCGCCAGGCTTTTATAAGGAGAAAGGCAAATATATATTCTTTACTCTGACGCTGTTTATCCTGAACAGACCATTTGCTCCCAGCCTGTATTAACGAAACAGCGCCATGAGCTCTTCAGAACATCCCACCAATCGTTGGGCATTGATTGTGGGTGTCAACTACTACCCTCAGGATGGAAACCTCCAGGGCAGCGTCGCTGATGCCCAAGATATGCAAAAGTATCTGGAAGATTACACCGAGTCGAAGGCCAACATAACGCTGCTTACAGCATCTGTCCCGACTGAATCTGACGCAAAGATCCCACCAGAAGATCCAAAAGACTGGGCAACACAAAAAAACATGATCCTTCATCTCCAAAATATTATCGCAAAGGCAAAAAGTGGCGATCATGTCTACATTCACTTTTCGGGACATGGCACTCTTCGCAATTCTTTCGGACCTGGAGAGACTGGATTCGGTGAATTGAGTCTTGTTCTTTTCGATGAGGAATACCATGCGTCCTATTTGCGCGGCAACCACTTCGCCAATGCTTTGAAAGTTATGGTCAAGAAGAACCTCACCGTTACAGTGACTCTGGATTGCTGCTACTCCGGTGGTATCACCCGAGGCGACAACGTTCGATGCATCAAATACGATCCTGGCATCGATGCAACTAGTGCCCACTTCCATCAAGAGTGCCAAACCTTATTCGGTAGTAATCGTGACGCAAAGATGAATGATGACTGGCTTGTCGCACCAGAAGGATACGCAATTCTTGCCGCCTGTAACCCACATCAGAGGGCTTACGAGGTCAAGCTTAGCCCTGCAGGAGACTCCGAGAAGAGAGGAGCACTTAGCTATAATCTTCTAAGGTCTTTGACAAGTCTTGCGAAGCTGGATCGGGTAGTGTCACATCGGTCACTTCATGAACTCATGGTGGCTAAAATGCACTCATGTGGTTCTCCACAGACACCAATGCGTTATGGGAATGTTTATCGCTCTTTCTTTGGAACACTGGCCATCCCGAAGAATATGGATAACGCCTTGACTGTGTACATTGGAAACAGCATCAACCAAGCAAAAGATCAACCGGTGCTAAATACTGGTGATGTCAAACTCTCTTATGGCAAGACATTGGTTCTGAAAGCAGGCCTTATCCATGGAATCTCGGAAGGAGACGAGTTCTTTCTCTTCTCATTAGGCTCATCGGGAAGTGAAGCGAAGGATCGTCTCCTTGCCAGGGCAGAGAAGGTGTCCGCCTTCGAAACAGAACTTACACTTCTCGGAACAGACATGGAGTCTTTATTGAGCAGTAGCCTCGATCTTACAGCAAAACAAACGTCACGTGTATCGCACCGGCGTATTAGGGTACAGATCCCAAAGGACTCCCCACATTATGAGCAGTGGAATAGCACCACTACGTCCCGTTATTCCGTTGAACTGGTTCGCGAGAATAACCTCGATACCTCTTGCTTATTCAGTGTTGCTATCAATGACGCCAATGAGTACGAGATTATCAGTACTATTCAGGAAAAGATGCTCGACCTACCTCGCATCAAGGTCAATTCGGACACTGCTGCACATGATTCCATGCAACTAATTCACCACTTGGCTACCTTTAAGTTCTTTGAGGGTCTGGTGAATGAGCTGCCGGGCCCCGAGTTCGAAAATATGTATGAAATCAGTACAAGCAAACAACCAGGGCTAAGCGGAGCATTCGAAGTCAATGAGGGCGAAATTTGGTCCTTTACCATTAAGAACCATACACATAAGCCACTTTATATGACTGTACTTAATTTCCAACCTTCTTGGGGAATTGTTAACCTTTATGCCGATCGGGGAGGCGATGACTATGTTTGTGTACCAGGAAAGCAAGATTTCACTGGAGGCAAAAAAACAGTCTGTCTGAAGATGATCGTACCTCCCGGGTATCAAGCCGCATTTCAGAACATTCAGGTTGAAGATGTCATCAAAGTCTTTGTCTCTAACAAGCCTGTGTCATTTCCCAGTCTGGTCTTGCCGAATTTGAGTCCCAAGCTGACTCGATCAAGCCGCTCCACTACTTGTGCAGCAAATCTTTCCAGCTGTCTAGAAACTTTCGGGATGAGGAGCTCCAGGAGGTCAGGGGAAAGTGTTGATCAGTGGTCAACGCATAGTTTCATTATTCGAACCTCTCGTGTTTCACCCTCAGGCCGTACATAGCTGTGAATGTGAAGGGTTTACTTGGTGTATATTCGCGGTGCTCTTGAATCTAACTCTAAGCTAAAGCCTAAGGTCCGAACCACGTTATGGAACGCCCTCAACCGAAAGGGTTATATGACTCGATTTCATCCTCAGAATACGCTGTTCCCGAGTGCTGCACCACTCCTGAGTCGTCTGAAAGCACATATTTCTTATCAATGACCTTTGCGATAATGTAGGGGCCTGATCTAGAGCTACCGACTTTTAACCACACTTCTTCACCAGCTCTATACTTCAGCTACAGTCTTGTAAGCGATACGATGAGATTTGAATGAGCTGGGGACACCTGCTTTAACATCCTTGCCAATTGTTGGGCGGCCGCCAGCATCAATATCTGCTTCTGGCTGATAGGCATTGCTAAATCTTGATTAGAGAGGAATATTAAGATAAACGTAGCTTGACATATTTCGTGTGCAGATCATCAGCCCAGGCTGACAAATTAATAGCACTCACACGGCAGGGTCTTCAAGGTTCATTTTGTTGGAATGAGAAGCCATGGTGAAGACGTTTGATACAGCCGGGACGGCAAGGAAGATTTTTGGATAGAATTGAACACAAGAGGCAGGAGAAAAGCATTTGATGAAAAAATTCAGAGGCACGAAAATGACGACATTAACTGCAGCAAAGCCTAATATAAATTCTTTGGTTCCTAGGAAGCTGCCTATTAACAGTGCAAGGCGACTAGGCGCAGCTTGCATCTTTGGAACATTTCACGCGCAGGGTTGCCTGACCAAAGCATCCGGGTGCAGCCCGTACGATTGGATGGTTTTACGCGGGGAGGCCTCAAATTACGCGAGTTTTGGGTCTTGGATGTGACAACAAGTTGGGCAGCAATGCACAAAAATGTTTTTAAGCCCAATGAAGGGGTTGAACAGATTACAAGGCCCACAGTTGTTATGCGATATTGAACGTAAACGTCGATCATACACCAATTTCCAACTTCGCCTGCCTGGAGACTCAAGCAAGGACCCCGGTGAGTGCCTTAACAACAGACGAGTGCTTTGCTGATGCTCAAAAATGCAAATTATTTGGATGCCTAAATATGCTTACAGTTCAGTTAGCTGAATGTGAGGGGTAAGGCGTGCCTAGACATATATACATGTTGTTTGTGTTTTGACTGCCTGATTGGTATAGATCCAGAATGGTGACAATGTATTTATTCCATCAGCCTCCTGCATAAAAAGCTGCTGACCACTGCATTACTCTCTCACAACACCTTCCTCGCATCCTCTCCACCAATTTACTGTTACATTATGTATCCTTTTCGTATCTTACTTGATGAGTGGGCCCTTATCAAAAAAAAGTCCCCTGATGAGATGCGTAATCTCGCAATCGGACTGGAAGAAAGCCCAGATCATGATGATATAGAACGGTTCATCTGCATCTGCATCTTGATATCTCATCGACTTCTTGATCAGGAGTGGCTGGAGCGGGCGCGCCGAAAGACCGAGAACTGGATCGACGGCACATTTGATGGTGATCCTGATCGTCGTCGCCGCCTCAATATCTTATTATTTATAATTGCCGATGAGGTACAAAGTTATTCCAATATTTCGAGAGATTTGGATGGAGTATCGGAAAAAGATTTTGTCGACAATATTTCTGAGTTAGGGCTTGAAATCGCTACTGGAAGTTGTGAAGACAAGGTGGCATCGAAATATGAACTGGTCATTACTTTCGCTTCACATCACTCAAGACTAGCCCGAGAATGCCGCGATTTCTCATTTCTCGGCCATGCCATAGGTTTTCTTGAGAGAGTAGCAACTGATCCTGATGATCATCACATGTCAGGAGCATGCTTCAGGGGACTTTTCCATTTGTTGCTCGCTCGTTACGTCGTAACTCATTCGAGTGAGGACGCCGATCGGGCCATAGGGAACGGAGAGATGTCAATGGCACTCGCTACGATATACGAGGAGCAGGGCCTTGAACATGAATCTGACGACTATCTGGATCGAGCCATAGAGCTCAATGAGATTAGAATTTCTAATCATACTTTCGAGACATCAGAGCCCTTATTTTCTTGTCTAGACACTACATTGCGCCTCCTCACTCTAAGGCAATCACGACGCTCCAAGGTAGATGACATTGAAAGAGGGCTGACAATTTGTCATCAAGTACTCCATTCCTTTCCAGAGAGCCCGGAGAGATTCAGACACTATTTAGCATTAGCATTCTGGCACTGGACACGATTCCAGACCAATGGACTTCCGAGTGATTCTGATCTCATTTTCCAGGCGTATCAAGACGCTTACGACGCTTACCCTCAACATGAACCCATCTATGGAAAGGTTGAAATTGTTGAAAGATTATTGAATCATCTTGTTTCCGGAAAGAAACATCTGGATTATGCGAAGGGCTGCCAGCGGGCTAGCAAAATGATTCACACGATCATCGAAAGTTCAAACTTCGAGCAACTCAGCGAGAAAGAGATCGCAGACTTGAATGTTCTCCGAATGAAGATTCTGTCCTATCAGACTCGCGTCAGTGGCAAAGATGAGGATATCAGGAAGGCAATCGAGATTATCAAAACATTCCCCCCAGATCATACAAACTCTCTCGTTGTGCGTGCCGCACTCATGCCCATACTTCACCAGCAATTCATCCGAACCGGATCTAGGGCGTACCTGGACCAAGGCATTGATATGGGAGGAGAAATTATGAAATCGTTTCATACTATGAACAAACAGGAACAAGTCCACATTCTGGGTAATATGGGTGTATTACTGACAGCTAGATCGAATCGAAGGGCACACCAGCATGAGGACATTCTCAGGGCAATTGAGTTGAATGAACAGGCATTGGAGATTGCAACAGCCGCAACAGAACAGAATTCTATAAGTTCAGAATTCCGGGTGCAGTTTGAAAACTCGATAGGGCACCTGCATCGCGCTCTGGGTACTTCGTATGGTTCTTTATCCAGGGTCGAATCAGGAGACCGCCTCGGCCACTTATGCAGCCTCGCCATATCCCATCTTAAGAAATCACTCAAGACGGGATCAGAAAAGTTGTTCGACCACGGAGTGAGTTTCCTTTCGCTTGCGATGTTGCACCACTTCCTGGCAAACCGAACAAACGATAGACAAGAAAATTTATGGCTAGCCCATAACTACGCTGAACAGTCCCTTCAGTCGATATCACAAGAGAACCCTTTTCAGGTGAAGATTCTTACCCGTGCTGGTATGGTTTGCCACGACCTGTATATCGCCACTACAAATGATGACCTATTGGAACGTGCTCTGGCATACTTTAGGGAGTCTTGGAAATTACGTGAGCTCGATCCCATTTATGGCATCCGTTGTGGTTTGGAAGCTGGAAAGATCCTGAGTAAGTTGGGGCAGAAAAAGAAAAAGGAGGCAAGCGCCATTCTTAATGAAGCGATTGACTTTTTGCCTCGACTCAGTCCACGGCATCTTGAGAACGAAGACAACCAATACCTTCTCTCCATGGTCCCGGGCCTAGCCTCTTGGTCAGCCGCTCTGACTTTGGATTTGCAGAAAGCTGCAGAAGAAGCCACACACTACCTGGAGCGTGGTCGCGGTGTTTTAGAAGGTCTAGTGATGGACATGAGGGCAGACGTATCGGATCTGAGTGGCAAAAACCCAACCCTTGCCAATGATTTCATTCGCGTGCGGCAGATGCTAGATGACACAGCGGAGAAATCTACTATGGATAGGGTCATGATGCCATGGGATGTGTACGAAATATCTCAGCAAAGGTCTGATTTGAATCGCCAATTCGACGAGATCCTGCAGGAAATAAGATCTCTCGATGGATTCGGGAGGTTTATGCTTCCTCTGGGGAGTGCCGAAATGATAGAGGCATCAAATTTGGGGCCCATTGTTATCATCAATGTTACTTCTTTGCGGTGCGATGCTATCCTCATCGACCAACGGGCTCAGCAGTCGAATCGATTACCGATAAGACTTCTACCTCTACCTGATCTCAAGGAGGACGATATTGAGATAAATTTGGACCGAATGAGGCAGAAAGGCATCGATTCTGCAACACTTGAGTGGCTATGGGACAAGACTGTTTGCCCAATACTTGACGATTTGGGGTTTACAGAACGCCCCAGACATGACGACGAATGGCCCCATGTCTGGTGGATCTTAACTGGACAGTTGAGTCAGTTGCCAATTCATGCAGCAGGTCATCACGGCACCGATCGCACCACTCTTGACAGGGTTATCTCTAGCTACTGTCCAACAATCAGGTCGCTCTGGTATGGGCGTCAAAAGAACATACGTGCTGATTCCTGTCTTCACTCGACCGGAACAGTCCAAAGCAGGTGTTCGTCATCGCGTTCAGCACTGACATCAGCCCTTTTCGTGGCTATGGACAAAACAGATGGACTCAGCGATCTGGAATTCGCAGCCAAAGAAGTCGACATGCTTGTTGCAATGTGTCCTGATATGAACATACAACCAGTGCAGCCACTTGCTACAAAGAAAGAGGTTTTGGACAATATTGCAAATTGCCATATTTTCCACTTCGCAGGTCATGGCAGTACAGATCAGAATAACCCGGCGAAGAGCTGTTTAATGCTTCAAGATTGGAAGGATGATCCTCTGACAGTCGCAGATCTCCGAGACAGTAACCTGCAACAATGTTCTCCATTTTTAGGTTATCTTTCAGCCTGCTCAACCAGTGTTAATCAGAACGATAATCTAGCTGACGAGAGTGTACACCTCGTCAATGCGCTCCAGCTAGCAGGGTTCCGTCATGTCATCGGGACTCTGTGGCAGGTTTCAGATTCCCACTGTGTTACTGTCGCCCAAATCGTCTACGAAACCATCAAGAACAATGGGCTCACTGATGAATCGGTGCGCATAGGGCTACATAAAGCAGTCAGAACACTTCGAGATAGCTTGATGCCCAAGAAGGAGACCCGAACAGTCAGATACTTAGCAGAGAAGAGCACATCGGGCCATTCTGGAGAGTTTACCTACGAGGAAAGAGATGCGCAATTGGTTGACCTTGATGATGTTGCTTCTGACAGTAGGAATATTCAACTTTGGGCTGCCTATATTCATGTTGGGGCTTGATTCCTCGGGGATTGGTGTTTTTTACTAGTAGTAGCATGAAATTGAATTTCTTTCTATACGAAATTACATTTGAGTTTATCGATAGTACCTTTGAGTATTACAGCTAGGCACATTATGCATTGATACATTTTATTGTCTCACTTCTCATAGGCGATGCTTGCGGGATTTATATGAATTACAAGCCAACTTTCACGCTGTTGGTCTGCCTTTATGCACAGCCTACTTCTTGCATACTTCGGGTAAGGGAGCCGCCACGTCATATCATAAATACCCCTCACGCGAAAACCTCTTTAGTATTGTCGTTTCTTTCCACCTTAACTCGGACAAAATCTGTTATAGTTTATATCGAAAACATTATACAAGATGGCTCAGGAAGTCAGTCAAGACATTGAATTAGGTCAAAGTGGCACCCTTCGATCATCAGATGCACACTGGCCAACCCACGTAAACGGTAGAACTCGGCGGTCGATATGGTCAAAATGCCTCGTTCCAATGAATGGATTTTCTCGATTTCTTGCAAAACAAACTTCCACCTTTGCCGTCTTTATTGCCTCTTCAATTCATATTGACAGTCCTGCGGTCAAGGACTTGCCACAGAGTACGCAGCCCTTCAACCCCATCCCGAAGCCATCTAATCTTGTCGTATAGTTGAGGACTACCCAGATGGGTATCCAAGGTTCTCGGCCTTGATTGCTTCGCATGATTCGTTCCTCATCGCTCGCCGCTTTTCGAATCTACGCGCACGTTTATTGCTTCTGAAACAGACGCATCTTGCTGGATTAGAACATCAGCTACATAAGATCGACAAGGAGGAAGATAGACCAATGTTCCTTGCGAGTGCGCAGCGCGATAAAAACACGGCGAGACAGGCTACAGTTACTGAAATCAACAAAGCTCTTGAAGACTATGGTGAAGTGATTTGCCTATAAATTATGCATTGCTCAACTAACTTAGTCAGATAATTTCGTTCTTAGAAGCAACCGTGTTTTGAGTCTTGAGGATACAAGCTCCAATGCAGTCGTCAATCTACAGAACTGGGTAAACGCTAAAGGCTGTATTAGTTGGCTTGATACCGATTACCTCGAACAAGCACCAGAGGAACTTCTGAGTATCAGACCACAAGATGAGTCCACCATGATCGGGCTGCAATCTAAGGTTGCAGAGAAGTTATTACGTCTGCGAGACTTTTTCTTCAAGGTACGTTAAGTGTACTTAACATTCAGCGCGAATTTGGCATGGAACTGATAAATAATAAAGAGCTATCGCCCAAGGATATCCCGAGACCAACAGATCATATACCTTCCTAACAAGTCAGCAGCGGCCTTTGTATCGCGTGCTCTAATGACCCCAATTATTGTTGCCATGCTTTTGGGTCCAGTTATTTTGTGCTCATACCTGCATACAACATCATCGCAACTTTTTGCTATAGCAGGAGCAACAATCAGCTTTATTGCAATTACCTCTGCTACAACAAAGATGAAGAGCTCAGAGCTTATTGTAGCCGGCGCAACGTAAGTACTTTAAGATATCTTATTTCTTAAATTACTAACTAATTATATAGTAGGTATGCTACTGTTTTAGTAGTCTTTTTATCCGAGTCATAAAGTCCATTATTAGCTTAAGAAGCTAGTATTAATTTATATATATATAGTATAATAGTCAGGGTTCCAAATTTAGTAAACTAGTCCATACTAAGTTTATATTTGCAGATATTATAAGGCGTAATACTAAGCAGTGCAAAGTATTATATTTCTTAATAGTAGATTTAATATATACTAGGCTTAGATTAATATAAAGAAATTTTATTAATAGCTAGTAAGCTAGGTCCTATCTAATACTAAATAAATATATATATACTAAAGGGTTCTAATAATAATTAGTAAGGTTATTATAAGATTATAAGTAATTCCTAGGAATTACTAGTAATTATCTAGAATTACTAGTAATTTTATTAGGAAGCTAGTAATTAGGGCTTAGTAATTACTTATAGGATTTTCTAGTATATAGTAATTATATATAATTAGGAGAAAAATATAAGGTATATATAATATAAGTACTTTTTTTATTTAGGTTATAATATAATTTTCCTCCTTTTATTAGTCTTATTTTTAAGACCTGCATATTTATTTTTCTTTTTATATTATTCTTAGTAAGTCTAACCTAGACTTATATTTCCTTATTAATTGCTAATATAATATCTTCTATAGTAACCTAGTGCTATCTTGCCTATATAAAACTTATTACTTTTACTAGAATTAAAATTATGCCTTATTCCTTATATATTAAAAATTATACTAAATATATAATAACGAATAAGTAAAAGAATTATTCTAAGTATACTTATTATAGTTATTCTTAT